>AXZN01000014.1:0-386168 GCA_000498155.1 Shiraia sp. slf14
AATAATAAATAATAAATAATAAATAATAAATAATAAATAGTAAGATAAAGAATAAAAAAAGTAGCTAATATAAGCTAAGAGTATAGTAAGAAGGCATTAATAGTACTATTATAAATTAATACTTATAGTTAATAATAACTTCTACCTAGCTTTATCTTTTTCTACTATCTACTAATTAAAACTCTTACTATTATATTTAACTAACCTAGAATACTAATAATATACTTACTTAATAAAAGTATATCTATAATAAAAAACCTACTAAATAAAAAGTAATACTAGTTTAATAGTTTATTAGTTAATTTTACTATTTCTAATAATAATAATAGTATAGATATAAGTAAATACTAGTATATCTAGAACTATATTTATAAAAATAGCTCTACTAAAGTCTATAATAGTACTAGTATAAATAATATAAATCTAACTTAGTTTAGTTTACTATATATCTTTCTAATTAGTACTATTATTACACTTTTATATAACTTTTAGTATACTATCTATTTATATAAGCTAGTTAGTCTTATATACTTTCTCTAAAATATAGTATTTATTACCTTAATAATTATAATTAGAATAGTATAAGTACTTAACTCTAATAAAGAAGTATATCTTAAATATATAGCTTTTATAATATTATTAGATATATAACCTTATACTATAACCTACTTCTATTTATATTATAAATATAGTAAATAGCTATAAAGTACTTTAATATAAATAACTTATATATATACTATTAACTAGGCTAAGATTAAATAATTAGGTAAGCTATATAGGCCTTACTCTACCTTTAGTAATATATAGCTAGTAGAGCTACTTAGAGCTATAGTAGAATAATTAGCTTCTCTTTAATATATATATATAAGGAAAATAAATTAAGTTATAGTAACTCTTTTATACTTAGTATATAGCTTTAGTATAAGCCTTAATAAATAATAAACTAGTAAGATATTAGTAAGTATAGTCTATATTATACTATAGCTAATATAGCTATTAACTAATAAGTAAATTATATCTATATAGAATAGAAGTAGAATTATAAGTAGACTAAGTAGAATAAGTTTTTAATAGCTTTATAACTTACTATCTAATAATATATATAGATTTTAAGTATTAGCTATTCTAATAATAGCTCTTTAGTATAAATTAAGTATATAAACTATTTTTTCTTTACTAATTATCTTCTACTATACTAGTTTTCTACCTTATCTAAAGCTAATTTAAATAACTATACTTTATTTAATAGTATAATATATTTTAATATATAGCTATAGTTATTATAGTATAAGAGCTAAAATAGCTATCTTCTTTTAAAATTAATATAATCTATCTCTTACTTAAATATACTAAATTTATATATAGTATTACTAGAGTAGTAGCTCTTATATACTTTAGATTTTTATATTACTTTATAAGTATAAAAATATAAGATAGTAAAAAGAAATAGTTATAAAATTAAATAATATAATTATAGAATATCTTAAGCTTTAGTATAATATAATTAAATAAGGTTACTAACTAAGGTTATTATATATTATAATAGTATATTAAAAGGCTAGTATATAATTATTATAAAATAGAAGTATCTTATATTTAAAGTAGCTTTTAATAAGCTTTATAAAGTAGAAAGTAAGTATCTAAATATCTCTATTCTTATAGTTAAAAAATATTATTATATATACTTTTATCTTATAAAGATAAAAAATACTAATAATAAAACTAGAAATTTTAAGCCTAGTACTATTACTAACTATAGAATAATAAGTAATAAACTAGTTAATTTCTTTTTACTTATATACTAAGGCTTATAAAGTACTTTAAAACTTATATACTATATTATACTAGAAGATAATAGACTTAAAGCTAATTAGCTTTAAAGTCTAATACTCTACTTATACTATACCTTTATATAAGCTACTTACTTTACTAGTATTTACTTTTTAGTATACTATACTAATCTTTTATATAAGTATAGATACTATAACTTATAAAGTATACTTAAAAATAAATCTTTTAAATATAGTTTTACTACTAACTAAAAGAAGAGTATCTATAATATATTAAAAAAAGATAATATAGTACTATTAATAGTATTAAGAGTCTACTATCTAGTACTATTAAGAATAGTAGTATTATAATAAGTAACTATTTAAGCTTCTACTACTAATATAATATATTAAATATATAATAGCTTAATTTTATTATACTTAGTTTAATACTATTATATACCTATACTATTATATATATTAGTATAATAACTTTATAGTAGTAAAATATAAAGTTTATATAGTAGAATATAAGATCTATATAGTAAGATATAAAGTCTATAGTAGTAGAATATAAAGTCTATAGTAATAAAATATAAAGTTTATAGTAGTAGAATATAAAGTCTATAGTAGTAAAATATAAAGTCTATAGTAGTAAAGTATAAAGTATCTAATAGTAGAGTATAAAGTCTCTAGTAATAGTATAGTAATAGTATAGTAATAGTAGATAATAGTTAGCTATAGTATACTATAAATATACTATTAACTATTATATCTTTATACGTATTTATTCTTTAATAAATACGTACTATATAGAATAAACTAAACCTAGATATAATTATATATACTTACTAATAATAACTACTACTTACTATTACTTAGTAATTAAATATATAATATTATACTTTAACTAGTAATATTATATATTATCTAATAATAGATTACTTATATTTAATATATAGTATATATATAAAAACTTATACTAGTTTTATAAAATATATTCTTTATTATTATAAGTAGTCTTAAGTAAAGATTATAGTAGAAGAATTATATATATATAATAATATATATATAAATAATAGTACTAAGTAGAGTAATATACTAGTATAATCTAAATATATAAATATACTTATTAGTATAAATAGTAAATATCTTATACTAGCTAGTATATCTTTTTTAAGTAACTCTAATATATATACTACTACTAATTAAAAGAATATAGATATATAAGAGAATAAGTATAAAAGTCTACTATCTACCTTAATCTATATATAAAGTAAGCTATTTAAGTTTAAGTATAGTACTTTAGCTAGTAGAATAATAGATATACTTATAATAATAGGTAACTAGTAAGTCTATATAAAAAGAATATTAACTAGGCTAATATATAGTAATAATATACCTAAAGTATTTATTTTTAATAGTAAATTTAAATTTACCTTTACTATATAGCTATAGTATACTAAATATATAAAAGAAGATATATAAAGGTTATTTAATAACTCTAAGTTAGAAAAACTATATAGTAAATTATTCTTTTAAACTAGCTAGTAATAGTAAAACTTAATATCTAAAATAAATACTAGTCTCTAAAAGAATATATAAATCTAAGAAGATATAGTCTTTATATCTAGTATTAATATACTATAACTTAGCTATTATATTTTCTTATACTAAGACGTAATATTATTAATTAGGTTTTTAATTAGCTATACTCTATTTATAAAGAATCTTATATATATACTATATAAATTATATACTAGAAATAGTAATAACTATAACTATATATATTATAAGCTATATTTAGCTAACTAGTAGTAGAAGATCTAGAATTAGCTACTTATAAGTACTATAGTTATTCTAATTATATTAGTAGTAGATAAGACTTAACTATTTTTATATTAAAAAAATATTATAGTATAGCTAATATATATAACTATTAGTAACTTTAATTATAAGATATATTAGAGTAAGAATATACTTAGTATATTATTAGTAGGCTTTATCTCTATAAGTAAATATATTAATATATATAAAAAGAGTTAGGCTTATTATTATTACTTAAGTAAACTACTTACTTATAAGTATATTTTATATATTATATATAGTAAGTAATAGTCTAAAATAGTCTTTAACTATTATATATAGTATTTAAATAATACTATAATATAGGTATATATATAATATATACTAATAATAATACTTAATACTACTACTTAATAATTTATATAATACTAGCTAATTATAAAGAATAAGTTCTTTTTACTAAAGTAAAAAAGAGTTATTATTATACTAGATATACTATATATTTAGATAATTATAAAGATCTATCTATATTATTACTATAGTAGAATAAATACTATACTAAACTTTAATAATAAAGAAATCTTAAGAAGAAATATAATAACTAAGTATATTTACTAAAATATTTTAAGTAGAAGTACGCTTAGTTTAATATATATAAGTTACTACTAATAAATACCTTATACTTACTATTAAAGAGTTTAGTAATAAATATTATTAGTTAGCTAAAGAAATTAATAAAAAATTTATATTTTAAATATTATACTACTAGTAACTCTAGTCTTATAACTTATAAAATAGCCTTACTTAATAAGTAATTTAAATAAGTATAGCTTAGTATAAGCCTAAAACTCTTTAATAAATATATACTATTCTTAGACGTCTTATAATAAACTAGAAATAAGTAAAAAGTAGTTATATACTAACTTATTACTATTATTATACTACTTCTTATAAATAAAGCTTTATATATACTTTATTTTATATATATAGTATATAATTTAGTTACTATAGTATAGTATAAATATTATAATAAGAATATAATTAGATATATTATATTATTTATTAAGAAGATAAACTTCTTTAAGAATAAGTTTTATTAATACTACTAGAGAAAATAAGATAAATAACTTTATTTTAACTACCTAAAATAGTATACTCTAATATATATTACTAGTAATATTTATATATTTAGAGTACTTAATAGTACTTATACTAAAGCTAATAGTAAAGTATACTATATTACTATAGTAAAATAGTTCTATTTTATAATAAATAAGAAAAACTTTTTACTATAAATATACCTATATAATTTCTAAAGAGTAGCTTTAATAGTAGCTAACTATTTTCTTATTAATAGCTTAAGTTAGTTATAAATAGTTATTAACTATATAGACTAGATATATATAATAAGTATAATACTTTTAATATATATATATAAGCTTAATTAAAGTATAAAAGAATATTAACTTTATATAATACTACTTTAAATAAGTAATATTATAATATATATTTATATATTAGACTTTATAGCTACTATAGCTATATTTATATACTAGAGTTATTAAAAAGTACTTAGTTAAAATAGCTTCTTCTAAAAGAAAGATTATTTAAAAAAGAATATAAATTAGATTAATAGTATATAGATTAAACTATACTTATTTATTTATTATTAAAAGTTTTTAAAGTAAAGATATTATAATTTTAAGTATTATAAAAGTAATATAGTTAGGTATAGCTTTAACTAGTAAGATACTAAGTAATAGTATAAAGACTATATATAGATTTAAGAATATAAATAAGAAGACTACTAGATATTATTATAGATAGTTACTTATAGTTAGATAGTTACTTAAGTATATTTAATTATTATATTTATTAATAATACTATTATATTTAATAAGAAAAAGTATTAAGAGTATACTAGAGTATTTATTAAGACTTTATTCTTTCTAAATAATAAGTAGATAAATAAAACTACTAGAATATTAAGTATATAAAGAAAAATAAATATAATAAGTTTAAAATAGTAAACTTTATAGATCTTTAAATTTTATAACTTATTTTTAGTAGTCTAACTAATATATCTAGTACCTAAAGTTAACTTAAAGTAGTTAATATATAAGTAATAATTATACTTTATTAATAACTATATTAACTAAGATAAATATAATAAGCTATATTTCTTTTTATTTAATTTAAAGTAAAGTTAAATTATATAAGTATACTAATAAAGATAAAAAAGAGACTTATAAATACTTATATAGTTATATATATTCTTTAAATAAGAAGTACTTCTATTATATAAAAGAGCTTATTATAAATTATAGTAGCTATAACTAATACTTTATATATAAGATAATATATAAGAAACTAGGTATATATAAAGATATCTACTTAAAAGTATTAAAGAAGAGTTATACTATTTTTAGTTTAAGCTACTTTATATAAATTTAAGTTTAAGTTTAAGTCTCTAATTTATTATATACTTTAATACTACCTACTATATAACTATATATATTACTTACTAAGTATATATTTACTAGTCTTATTTAAACTAAACTACTAACTTCTATTATATAGTCTTTTTTTACTTACTTTATAAGTACTAAGTACTTTATAAAATAAATAAATATAATATAGCTAGAGTTTATATATAGTTATACCTTTAAAAATATATAAAGTAAACTACTAAAAATTATAAATTAAGATTATAAAGACTTATATTTATAAATAAAATATATAATAATAATAAAAAAAATACTATCTTAATTACTTTAAATAAGAACCTCTAAATAGTTTTTAGTATAGCTAGTCTTAGTAATATAAATAGATTAAGACTACTTTATTATAAATATATAGTAAGATAACTAGTTATATATAATTATATACTTTACTATATAGTATAATTATAATACTACTAGGTATATATATAACTAGAACTTAAGGTAACTTATTAAGAGTATACTATTAATATATAGGCTAGATATATAAATTCTAGATAATATACTTATAGTACCTAATAGTATATAACTATTAAGTAAAGTTAAATACTAATATTTATTCTTTATAATTTTATTATATTTTATAAAGAGAAATAATTATATACTTATTAGTACTAAGTAGCTACTTATAAAGAGTAGTAATATAGATATTAATAATATATATAATTTAAGCTTTAACTAATTATTCTTAATACTAAAAGTAAAAATTAGCTTTTAGTATAAATATAAAGGTATATACTACTATATAAAAACCTTTAAGAGGTAAATTTATCTAGATATATTAATAAAATTATAATAGTATAATACTTTTTAAAATATAATTAGTAGTAAAATAAGTAGACTTATATTTATAGTTAAGCTTATTAACTTATAGTAAAAAATAATATATACTTTAAGATATATAAAATATAGCTAACTTATATAAGATAATATATACTAACTTTACTTAAAATATATATTATAAAAGAAAGGTTAAAGTTTATTACTATTAACTTATAACTTATATATAATTAGTACTTAATAGTTAATAACGCTAGTTAATAGTACTTAACTATAAACTATATTAATAAGATATAAGTAATATTAGATAACTTAATAATAATACTAGGTTTATTAACTATTTAGTTAATAATAAAATAATAACTTTACTATTAATAAAGTACTATAGTATTTAAAGGCTTTTATATAAAGTAAATATTCTTTTATATATAGCTAGGCTCTTTATACTATATATAGTTTATAATAGCTAAATACTATATTATTTTATAAGTAAAATACTTTTATAAAAACTTTTTTAAGTTATAGTAAATAACTATATAATATTCTAGATACTAATAAAACTATAAAAGTAAGTATATATTATATATATATATATAATATATTTTCTTAATAATACTATATAAAGAGTAAGAAGTTAAATAGGTATATTATAACTAATATTAATATCTAGCCTAGGCGCGTATATAGACTAAACTATAAATATATATATACTATATAAAAAGAAGATAATACCTTTATTAAGTTAATTACTAAGCTTTATAAGTTTAAGTTCTAGTACTATATCTAATATACTAAATATCTAGTATAAGAATACTTTTTATATTTAACTTTATAGTTAACTAGATAGTATAAGGTTTATAAGTAGATATATAGTACTAACTAACTCTACTATAAAAAGATATACGTATATAAGTAATATATATAATAATATATTTAATAGTAACGTAAAGTACTATTAAGAAGGCTACTTTATTAAGAGAGCTACTTTTTCTTAATATTATAAACTTTATATATAAAAACTATAATTACTTTATACTAGCTATTAACTCTATATATAATTTACTTATATTTAATTTAGAAGCTTCTTTTATATTATTTTAGTATATATAAGTATTATAGCTAGTCTTCTTATAAATTCTATAGTACTATTAACCTAGCTAAGCTTTTTCTTAACTCTTTTTACTATAAGTCTTCTTTAATACTATATAACTAGTAGAAGTACTTTTAGCTATATATAATATACTTATACTAAACTCTAATATACTACTTATTTAAATTTACTTTTTTTTATACTTTTAGTACTTTATAACTTTAGTTAATTACTCTTTAAGCTTTTATATATAAGCCTTTATAAGTATATTCTTATATAGTATTTTCTTAGCTTCTTTTATAAGCTTTAAGAAGTCTTCTTAAGTAGAAACTAGTAACTATATAAAGAATTTCTTTATAAGCTTTAATTATAACTTAAATTTATATAAATTACTAGGTATTTTTAACTACTAGAGTATTTTTAACTAAGCTTCTTATAGTAGAGTATAAAGGCGTATATTAAGGTAATTAATAACTCTCTACGTATTAATAAAGACTAGCCTTATTACTTTAAAGGCCTTTTTATAATTATTATATATAAATATATTAAAAAATATATTTTTAAAGGCTAAAAGAAAGTATTCTTTATTAATATACTAGATCTAGTAGTATACTAAGTCTTATATATATTAAAAGTACTTATATTTAAGAGATAAAAAGTAAATAATATTAAGTAGTTAAAGTATATATAATAAATAAATAAGTATATAAAGAGTAAGAATCTTTTATATAAGGTAGTAATTCTTAAAATCTTAGTTAAGGTAGTTCTTATAGCTATTAAGAATAAGTAGCTTATATAACCTTACTTAATATATTTTTATATACTTATTAAAGTACTTTAACTATATAAAACTAAGCTTATTATTTATTTAGCTATTTTTAGATATAAAAAGCTTCTAATTATATAATATATCTACTTCTTTATACTAAGTAAAGATATAAATATATCTCTTATAAATAATAAATAGTAAAGTAGTATATCTAGCTATATAAATACTTTAAATAACTATAACTTACTTATAATTATTTTTTTAAGTAAAAGTAAGTCTTATATAATACTTTAAGCCTATAATAACTTTTATTAAGCTAATTATACTTATTTAAAATCTAGTTTTATTAAAGTTATAGATATTATTTATATAAATATTATACTTCTTAATTATTTTTTATATAAGCTTAAACTATATATTTATAATCTTTAGGTTCTTCTACTATATTCTCTAGTAATTCTTTACTTAGTTAAAGGCTATTTTAAGCTTATCTAAATATAATATAAATTACTTAGCTTAGTTCTTACTAATATATTCTTTACTATATATACCTAGTATCTTATTAGCTATATTTACTACCTTATATAGTTAGAAAGTAAATTTTTATAAATTAAGGTTAAGAATATATTATATAATTATTTACTCTTTAAATATAGTAAGCTTAAAGTAGTTTACTAGTATTATTAGCTAAAATATAATTTCTTATAGTTACTAAAAGACTTATTAATATTATATATTAAAAGCTATAGTAGTATATTATATACTTTTAAACTTACCTCTAGTATAAGTAAAGAAGGTAAGAGTAATTCTATCTTCTTACTAAGTTAGTATTAGATTTTATTATTAAGGTATTATTTTTTATATATAAAGTTTATAATACTAAGAAAAAGTAGCTCTTTGGTAGCTCTCTTAATAGTACTTTATATTAATTATAGTATATAATTTATATTATACTTTTAAAAATACCTTTATAAGTATATTAGTACTTATTTAAAGTTTTTAATTACCTAGTATTTTAAAACTAATAGTTAAATAAAGATAGCTAATACTATACTAAAGATATACTTATATATCTTTATATACTATAATTAAAGTAATTAAGCTAAGTTATTACTTATTATAGAGTTTTAAGCTAATAATATAGTATTAGCTATAATAAAAATTATACTATTTTATATTATAAAATGTTATTATTCTTATAATAGTATTAAACTACTTATATATAAACCTATTACTAGTTAAAAGGCTACTTATAATATTAAGGCTACTAACGTCTTTATTTTATATATTAGATAGCTTAAAAACTACTTAAAATAAAGTATTATATAAGCTTACTTAAAGATAAAAAATTAAGCTAATTATTACTAGCTACTTATACCTAAATACTATATAAGAGACTAAGTTATATAAAATATAAGAAATATTAAAATATACTAATTATTAAAAAACTTATTACTAAAAAATTTTAGCTTATTTATAGTACTTAAAAGTTATAATAAAAAAGCTTATAAAATTAATTTATCTAAATATTAAGACTTAAGTAAGCTATACTTAGTCTTTTATCTAGTTTTATTATACCTAGTTAATAGTAAGCTAATACTAAGTTAATAGTAAGACTTATAAAGCTTAGTTAATATAAATAAAGATAGTTAAAAGAAGTAGAAAGTTAAAGTAATTCTAAATACTAAATTAAATAAATAATATATAAATTCTTTAATATAAGAGTATAGTATAGTTAAGTATTTAATATACTAAAAAAGCTATAATAAGTCTACTTAAAAGTACTATAATAATCTTATAAGTTATTATAAACTTATTACTATATACTATAACTACTATTTATTAATTTTAATTTTATATTTATTCTTAAATAAGTAAATATAAAAGAAGTATATAGTATATTTATAGTTAAAGTAATTAAGTAATTAAATACTTATATAATATAATAAAGTTATAAAAAGACTAGTAATTTAAAAAATAAAGTTTAAAAAATAAAGTTTAAGCTTACTATTAGTAAGTTAAAGATAAATTACTTACTAGATTTATTAATACTTACTTTATAGTATAATTTAAAAAACTTTATTAATAAAACTAAGTTTTAGAGCTACTTTAATATTTATCTAGTAAATATATAGCTCTAGATTTATATATAATTTAAATATATAAAAGCTATATTTTTTAAAGAAAAAAATAGTATTATAAATTCTTTATAAGCTTTATAATATTATTTCTTATCTATACTTCTACTATAAGAAAGAACTTATACTATATTATATAATTTATATATAAATTAATAAAAAAAGATTTCTTTATTTTAATATAGTTTATAGAACTATAAAGTTTTTATAGTTTACTTCTTATATATATTTTCTTATAATACTATAATTAAAGTAATATACTAATCTTTATATAATTAGTCTCTTATATTTTAAGATTATTAAATAAGTAAAAAGCTATTTAATTTTAGCTAAATAATTAAATAATTAAAAACTAAAAACTTTAAAATTTTATAAAGATATATTATTTTCTAGCTCTTATAGCTTAGTATAGTATAGCTTAAGATATTATAAACTATCTATTTTTAATTTATACTAAAGTTAAATTACCTAACTTAAAAAGAAAGATAATATTAATCTTTTACTTTTAAAAGCTTAAAGTAGTACTTAATAATTAAGTTTTATAAACTATATTAGAATAAAAAAATCTTTTTTTATTAGTTTATATATAAGTTATATAATAAAGTTTAAGTTCTTTCTTATAGTAAAGATATAAATAAAGAATAATATTATAAAGTTTATAAAGAATTTATAATATTTTATATAAAAGATAGTTTTTTTTTAATAAAATAGAAACTTTTTTTATATAAATATTAAGCTTTATATAATTTTTTTCTCTTTTTTTATAATTATTATATATAAATATTTAGTATAGTTTTATATAATTTTTTTTAAAATTAAGCTTTTTTAAATTCTATATAACTTAGAATATTATATACTAAATAATTAAAAGGTTAATAATACTAATATTATAAAGTAATACTATACTATTAAGTAGAGTATAGTTATCTAAATTAGCTTTAGATAGGTTAGAGAACTAGTATAGTAGAAGGTAAATAGTAAAAAAAAGCTAGTTTATATACTTAATTAATACTAAAGAACTATTATTAGAATAGCTAATACTTCTAAAAAACCTTATATATACTATTAGATTATAGGTTATAAGGTTATTAAAAACCTCCTCTCTACCTACTCTACTCGCAATTCTGCCTTTATCCTATATAGGCACAATCCGCCCATTAATCAATAGCCACGTTGGCTACGGCATAATACTTTCTTATTAATAATTCTTAATAAACGTACTTTAACTATACCCCGTAGTTTATACTATAATTAAGGACTAGAGCTATTTAATATATAATATTTATTCTTAAAATTCCTAGCGAATATTACATATACTCCGACAATGGTTAACCCGACTTTGAATCAAAAACGCTATGCCCTTGTCGGAACAGGCGGTCGTTCTTCTTTCTTCTACACTGCAATAGCGACTACCTACAAATCAACATCACGTCTGGTCGCACTCTGTGATACAAACCAAACTCGGCTTGATTTTGCAAATGCGCAATTACAAGATGTTGGCCATGCTGCTGTGCCCACATACAAGGCAGTTGATTTCGACCGTATGATTGAAGAAACAACACCAGACGAAGTAATTGTCACAACGATTGATAGGACACATGATGTTTATATCATCCGCGCACTTGAAATGGGCTGTAACGTCATTACCGAGAAGCCTATGACGATTGACGAAGTTAGATGTAAGAGCATTCTTGACGCTGTGGAGAGGACAGGGCGAAGAGTCAGAGTAACGTTTAATTACCGTTACGCACCACATAATACTAAGGTGTGGGAGCTCCTCAAAGCCGGATCGATTGGGCAAGTTACAAGCATCCACTTCGAATGGATGCTAAACACTTCTCATGGTGCTGACTATTTCCGCCGATGGCACCGCGAGAAGCGAAACAGTGGAGGTCTCCTTGTACACAAATCCACGCATCACTTCGACCTCGTCAACTTTTGGTTAAATTCCCGACCATCTACCGTTTATGCTCAGGGCGATCTGAAATTCTACGGACGAGAAAATGCCGAAAGACGAGGCGTAACAGAGTTTTATATGCGTGCTCATGGCAGCGAAATTGCACGACAAGACCCGTTTGCACTACATCTGGTGGACCATGAACAGTTAAAAAGGATGTACCTTGATGCAGAACATGAAGATTCGTACTATCGGGACCAAAGCGTGTTTGGTGATGGTATCAGCATCGAAGATACGATGAATGTCCTTGTGCGATATGAGAATGGCGCTGTTTTGACGTATAGCTTGACCGCCTACGCGCCATGGGAAGGTTTTCGTGTGTCGTTCAATGGAACAGGCGGGCGCTTAGAAGTTGAAGTCGTCGAACACAGTTATGTGAATAGCGGGGACAAACAATCTTTGGAAGGGTCTTTAGAAACGCGTGCCATCACTTTAAGACAGCTGTTCAAACAGCCTCGCGATGTGGAGATCCCAGAGAGTGTTGGTGCACATGGCGGCGGCGATGATGTACTTTTGGCCGATCTATTTGGAGAAAGGGGGGCTGATATTAACGAGGACATGCGAGCTGCAAGCCATATTGACGGTGCTCTGTCCATACTGACAGGAATATGTGCGAACAGGTCAATTGCAACTGGTCAAGTCGTCAGAATCAAAGATGTATTGGACCTTTAAGTAGAATGTTAGTAGGCTTGCTCCAGTTTGACCTGCCTTCACGTGCTCATGCTTTGATGCCAGAGTTACTATTTGTGGATGCAAGTACTTGGTGATTCGAAGCTGTCGGCTTAGTCAATGAACCCTAGTTAGTCAGCCCCTCCAAACCCGTCGGCTCGGATCTACTTGTTGAAGTTCAACACGCTGGATATCTTGGCCAAACCATCACATTTGCAACAATCAACAGGATAATAACATGTCGGCTCTTCTGAAAAAATCCCTCAAGCTCGCCCTTGTCCAGCTTGCGTCTGGCGCTGATAAAACGCATAATCTTGCAAACGCACGGACCAAAGTACTGGAGGCGGCCAAGTTGGGTGCAAAGCTTGTTGTGCTCCCGGAATGCTTCAATTCACCATATGGTACCAAATATTTTGATACTTATGCTGAAACACTGCTACCTTCACCACCTAGCGAAGCACAAGCGCCGACATTCCACGCGTTGTCAAAGTTGGCCAAGGAAGCCAACGTATACTTGGTCGGCGGCAGTATACCTGAGCGAGACGATAAGAAAAAGGACGACTTGTACAATACAAGTTTGACATTTGGGCCGTCAGGCGAGCTGCTAGCGACTCACAGGAAAGTACACCTCTTCGACATTGACATTCCGGGCAAAATCAAATTCAAAGAGTCGGATGTGTTATCGCCTGGGAACAAGATTACCCTTGTTGATCTCCCCGAATATGGCAAGATTGCGATTGCAATATGTTATGACATTCGATTTCCCGAGCTGGCCACTATTGCGGCGCGCAAAGGAGCATTTTTACTGGTCTACCCTGGGGCATTCAATTTGACTACAGGGGCATTACATTGGGAACTGTTGGCGCGGGCGCGGGCGACTGACAACCAAGTGTTTGTAGGATTGTGTAGCCCAGCGCGAGACATGAAGGCAGAGTATAATGCATGGGGTCATAGCATGGTGGTAGATCCAAATGCCGAGGTTATGGAGCAACTAGACGAAAAGGAGGGCACGGTGATACAGGAGCTGATGGCTGGCAGGATTGAGGAAGTCAGAAAGGGAATACCGTTGTATGAGCAAAGGAGGTTCGATGTGTACCCTGATGTGAGCCAGGGAGGCAAGTTTGAGGAGTAAGAGCAGAACAAGATTATGTTTGTTTTATACAAAAGACGCTTGCGGGTATAGAGAGAGCAAAATAGAGGAGTGGGATTGATTGATATTGTGAGAACATATCCGTAATTCTTTTTTGATGCGATCAAAGTATGTGGTTTCGAATTGGTGGTGCGTAGTGAATCACAAGAGGATTGAGTAGTGGTTTGGCTTGACGAATGGCAGTTGAGACGTGGTGGCTTTAACTGTCATTGGACATTGATTGAAGGACGAGGAGTTTTGAGGGAGAGTGCAGAGAGAGTGGGATGTATATGAAGTACTTTGTGGCGGCTTCCTCTCATTTATGCAATAATCATCTTTCGCAAAGTTGCCAGTTACTTACTACTGTCCTATCTCGAGGCTCAAAGCACTACACATTGTACTACATTCTTGGTCTTGTAAACCTCCCGTTGGGAACTGAGTGAGTGGACCGAAGAAGAAAAGCACAAAAAAAAATAATATCAACAAGAAAAGGACTGAAAAGAGAGGAGAATGGGGCCAGACACTTGAGGCGGTTTCGTTGTATGGTTGCAGGTGGTGCACCAAGCAAAGTCAGCTTCTTTGTACGGGCGGCTGTGGCAGTGACAGGCAGATAGGTCGTGGGAGGCCCCTAAACAAACAGCAGCCATGCGGAGAGGGGGGGGATGGGGCGGCGGCAGCTGGTGGCACGGTCAACAGGGAGCCAGGCGCCAACAGGATGATTGACTGACCATGGTATATGCGTGAGAAATCCGGCTACAAGAGATAACAGGCGAGAAACTAGAGGCTAGCGGCTAGAGACTGATGAAGACAAAGAAAGGGAAAAAGGGACGCGACCATTCAGTAGGCACGCACGCATGACTGCAATGGGGAGGGCCAGGAAGGCGCGAGGGCGGGCAAGGCAGGTGGGTGGTTGGGCAGGTGGGCAGGCGCGTCCCAGATGGCCGAAAGCAGCGGGCCAGGCGGGTCGGCTGTTTTGACGCAGCGGTTTGGCCGCTGGTTTCGCACATTCGCGCCCGCCCACCGCCAAACCTTTCGCCGTCTACCCGCCGTCAACTTGACCACACCACCCTCCCACACCCACTCCCACTCCCACCATCACCATACCCCCCCAACAACACCTCCCGCTCGTCCCCAGCGTCCACTTGTTAGCCATGGCGCCCCGAAATAAAAAAGAAGACACTGGCGAGCTGATGGTCTCGATCGAGCAGTACACGCGCACCAGAGATTCGGTATGTTCTTGTCCTTGTTGTTGTCATTGCGCGCGCGCTGCTGTCGCTGCTTGTTTGTCTTGCGCATCGCTTTTGCGTGCTCGTAGTGCGCCTTGTTGCGCGTCGCAGCTTGTCGCAAACACCAGCGCAACCCAATACGCGCACGCGCAACCCCCATAACGCGTCGCACCCACCATGCTCTCTTGTCTCTTGCACCCCATGCTGGTCGCCTCGTCTGCGCGACCCAGACAAACAACCACGCAAAGCCACAACCCCGACTGACGCGTTCCTACAGGTCATCTTGTCTCTGACCAACCTGCAAACCGGCCTCACCCATGTCCAGACAGGCCTCAACGACCTCCTGCGCGCATACATGCAGCACACTTCGTCCATCCTTGCCGGCGAAGATGGCGACCTCGACAAGCTCCAGCTGCCCGCCAACATCACCGCTACTGCCAACGCTGCCATGGAAGCCGCCACAACTGCCGCCACGGGCATCTCTCAGGTCGTCAATGCCTCCAACCACGTCGACGTTGCTGCGGTCGCTGACGGCAAGATCAAGAAGCGCAAGCGCGAAAAGAAGGAAAAAGACCCCAATGCTCCCAAGAAGCCCCTCACCGCCGCGTTCTTGTTCGCCCAGTTCGCAAGGCCCATCGTCCGCAGTGACCTAGAGGCCGCTCTTGCTCCCGGCCAAATCCTTGAGAAGAATGCCGTCAACCTCGAAACCACCAAACGCTGGAATGATCTCGCCGAAGAGGAAAAAGAGGTAAGCTCGTCCTGCTGGAAATATCCCCCAACAAAACGTACTCTGCTAACATGCAATCCGCCTAGAAATGGAAGGCTTCCTACCGCTCCTCCATGGAAGATTGGAAGGTCAAAATGGCCGACTATCTCGCAAAAGCCGGCGGCAAGGCTACCGATGTTCACCTAGATGATGACGCCTCGGATGATGGCGATGTTGAGATTGAAGCCGAAGCAGGTGGCATCGATTCAGACGCTTCTTCGGAGGATGGTGACGAGCCTCCAAAAGCTCCCTCCCCGCCACCAACCAAGACGCCTCGCCCAAACAAGCGACAAAAGACTGCTGCTGCCTCTGCTGCTAACGGAGCATCTGCTCCCAACATGCCTGCAGCTTCTACGCCAGTGCCAATCCCTGGTAGTTCTCGCACCACTACCCAAGTACCTGCCCCTGGCTCCAGCGTAGAACCATCTGCCACGGCTGCAACTGTAAAGAAAGATAGGAAGAAGAAGAATGACAAGGCCGCTTCAGCAGCTCCACAGCCAATCGCTCCAGCGCCCGCGGCCGCCGCACATAAGGAGCCTAGCCCTGAAGATGCTAGCAAGACAAGCAAGAAATTCAAGAGCGGCCGTAGTACTAGGGGCACCGAGGCTGAAATTGACAAGGAGAACGCAGCAGCTACACCCAGTCAAGATAAAGAAAAGAAGAAGCGCGAGCGATCCAAGAGGAAGAGTGAGGCTACTACCTAAACCTCCCTAGCCCCCCTTGTTTCTCTTCCTTTTTCGCTGTCAATTTCGTTCTTGGAATGTGGCCTAACAGCTTGTTCTTTTCATCCAAAAGTGAGCGTGTACAGAGACGACGAATGAGCGTTAACGCTGTAGCCTAGGTGAGGCGCATGTCAAGTTTCGTACTCCTGTGCCTTGTCCGCTCGACGCTGCAGATCCAAACAAGCAGATGTCTCGCATTGAACGACAGCTTCAACGCATTCAGGTGCTTCGGTAGGCTGTGCTGTGCTCTTTGCACATGATTGTTATGAGCTGGCGGAGAGTTGCACGGGTAAGATGGCATTGACCATCGTTGTCAGGCTTTTCCCATGCCATGACTGTCTAGGAATGTTTGAATTACTAGTTTGATTATGGTTTTGCTGCTTTTCTTTCTCTTATCCAAAAGCTTTTAGCTTTGCAAATGTACTTGATAGTCGAGTGCCCCCAGATATTTCTCATAGGAAAGAATGAAATCAAGATACCCTGCAGTGTCTGCTCTGAAGATGCATAAATCTATGCCTTGATCTCCTCCATGGCATCTTCAAACCTTACGTCGTCCTCACTTTCTGGATCCATCTCCTTGGCAAATTGTTTCTTGGCCTCCATGGCTTCTTTTTCGCCGTCATTTGCCTTTCCCAAGACGCCTCGAAGCAGCTCTTCCCCGCCAATAATACCATCCATCATCTTCTGCCCATACTCAAGCCTTTGGGCATGCACCTCTTCGAGATGTGCCAACGTCAAGCGCGCACATTCTTCTTTGGCTTTCTTCTTGCCCATGATGTTACGAACCTCACCAATGGGCCCTTCGTGAACACCTGCGCCGCGGAAATAACATTGCACAGTGTGGAAATCCCTATCCATTGCATTAGGCGTAAATTTCCATTCTGGTGTACCCATGGCCAGGACAATGGCCATGCGAGCAACCCGTTGAGCATACGATGCAGAGCCTGACGAGCTTGAAGTAGTCCTCGCTTTTCCAGTCCCATTTTCACCTTCTTGCGCAGCCTGTGTACTCGTTGAATTGATTTCATTCTTCTCCAGTGGAACCTTTGCCTTTTTCTTGATCCCGCCCTGATCATTCTCTGTAGGCCATAAACCCTGCTGCTTGAGAAAGTCTACGGCATAGCTCGCGGCATTTTGCCGCGCGGCTTTCTTGGACGAATGTAAGACATCTGTCGAGCCGAAGGGCTTGGGGTAACCGTCGATCTCAACGAGGCATGCGAAGCGATTTCCATTTTGATAGTCTCGATAAATGGGCTGTGGGCCTCCTATCGAGCGTTGAAATTCTGAGTGACTTGTTAGTCTCCCTTTCTTAGCAGAACCATGTTGTATTTCGTAACACACCAAGCAATCCCCCAGTGTAATTGAAGGCGGGCTCCGCTTTTTGTTTTGGCATCATGTCCACTGGATTCTTTGTCTTCTGAATTTTGCCCTCATTCTCTGCCTTTTCGACGGCCTCGAATGCTAGCTTACTAGTTGCTTCTTTCGCTGCGTGCTTGCTAGGGTGGCGAGCTTCATCCCGGATATCTTGCAGCTCTTCCATGGCCAGTCCCGGGAAGCTGACTTGAGCACAAAAACCCAGATCGGTACTGCCTTCGTACACGTAATATGGTTGAGGCAGACCAAGCCTTTGATACTGCTGGTGGAGGGCGACCGTGTACTTGGATACGCGATTGTTTGCTGACTGCGTCTTTTTGATCCTACCCTCTTCCGCTGCAGCCTCTAGAACAACCAATGCCATTTCACTAAGTAGTTCTTTGACTGCCTGCTTGCTGGAGTACACATGGTTACATTCAATATCCTGTAACTTCTCAAAATCTAGCTCCGGAAAGCTGACTTGGCCATGCCATCCTTTGTCGCTGCTTCCAGCATATGTGAACACGGGTTGTTGAATACCAAGTGACTGACACTTGACATGAAGGGCGATGGTATTCTGGGAAGAGCGGGCACCGACCTCAACTAGCCCTGGTTTTGGGTTGAGATTCTTATGTATGGCAGTTGCCGATTTGGCAGCCTTGAAAGAAGCGTGTTCAGATTCGTGCTTCTCCAAGAACTGATCCATGCTAAGGATGCTCTTTGACATATTTTCGTCATTATAAGGAGGCGTCATTGTATGTTTTCCCAATTGATCTGTATCCATGGATACGGTTGCTGGCGTTCTCTTCTGCTAATTAGTGATCGGTCCGTTGATTAGTCGTTCAAGACAAGGTGACAAGGTCTTGGGTACACAAAGACGCGAGATTGTATCAACCTACAAAGTAGTTTGGAACTCCGGAGATGAGTGTAGGTACTGGACTGTACTGATATACCTCTCACCTCGGGTTCTTGTGGAATAGAGTAGGCACTAAGAGGCTGGTTGGAAAGCTGATGATGTTTGTGGGGATTTGTGGATGATCGATTGTTGTTTGGCGGGGTTAAACCTCATGTGATTGTGCGACATCGCCAAAATATCAAGTGAACGTACAAACTTATCGTAGCGGTGAGACTGCGCAAGAAAATCTTGGTTTCAGTTGAGTGTACGAAAAAGAGCCGTTAATCGGCGACTCCCTGACACAACACTATCAAGGGCAAGAGCTCAACTAACGAGAGATCAGAAAACCCACGAAAATCAAAAGAAGAGGCAGTAGTGTCATAGCATCTACCAAAGACGAACTCCTCCGTATTCAAATCATCTGGAATTTGATTATTGGGGTCCTGCTTTCTTAGTACAAAAGTGTTACCCATTGCTGTTGCTCTCGTCCATGGTCGATAATCGAAGTTTATTGGAACGTGTAGGACGGCACAGTAGTCCGATTATGCTTTCATCAAGGAGCAAGCTTGGTATCTTTATATCCTCGAGGCATCAAATTTCAAGCTATGATAGCAATGCTCCGCAACAACGAAATGTATTAGTATGGATTATTTCAGTTGAATTACTTGCATTACTTCTTCTACCATGAAGAGCGATATGGCATCATAAAGTCATAATATCGTCATATACCCCAAAGCTGAAGTAAAATAAAAAAGGAACCAAACTCAGACCAAATGCTTTAATGCTCCCACGCACGCTGTTCTCTTTGGATCATGTCGAGTACCCCGAGTCCCAGACCAAGTCCGTGACCCCCACCCATATCCTGTCCGACACTGTCCTTCCTGCAATCCATTATTGCTTTCATCCCATGCACCCCCGTATCATGTGCGCCACTTCCGGTGTCTTCTTGGAACGGGCTTTGTAGGTTCCATAGGTTCGGGTTGGCATTAACGTGAGCATCGTGTAAGCCATGCGCAACGAGTTCTTCTTCTTGAGTCAACGCTGGGCTTGGACCCCCAAAATTAGTATGGTGTTGAATTTGTACACTTTCGTGACCATGCGTGGTTTGATTTCGATCATAGCTGTGATATTGCTCTGCAGCATTTTCTAAAGAGGTGACGAGGTTTGTATGGTGCCAATTTGGCTTAGTCGAGTAGCATGCCATGTTGCCATCCTGAAGATCATGGCGCATACCAACATCGACCAGCTCCGTGCTATTCGCACAAGCCAGCCCCAGGTTATAGCCGTCCTGATCAAGGCCAGAGAGAGCCTGTAGACCGTCTAATCCAGCGTCTTGACCAGCAAAGCTGTCATATGCTGCAAGATTAATTGCGGGGCCAAATGCCCCGGAAATAGTAATGTGTCCCCCGTCGAAATTGAAGTCATTGGCGTCATGAGCATAGGTAGCCACGGTATCTTGACTGTGCGTCAGAGCGGAAAGGCTATGTTGAGAATAATCTGTCGAGGCACTTGTAGCTGTGGATGTGAGTGGCGTGTCTAGATCCGACTGCATTGAAGCCAACATGTCAAGATTGAGTGGCGGTGGCGGTGGTGGCGGTGGAGCGTGGTGGTGATGTTGGCGTTGTTGTTGGTGATGTTGTGGTACTTGCGAAGTAAAAATATGTTGATTCGAGTGTACATGCTGGAAGTCGACCGGTAGTTGCGTGGTTCGTTGGTAGATTGAGTGACCTTCGGGTACAGAGGTAGAGCACCCAATTACTTCCTCACGGCCATTGGTAATATCAACCATATTAGCGACAATATTGTCACCCTGCTCCCATCGTTGATTGACAGTAGTTGCAAGGGGATGGCCGAAAGTGACAGCTCGCCAATTCATGCTCCCAACCTCAGCAGAGCTCCTGGTAGTCTGCTTGAATCTCCAGAGTATGGTCAAGATGCATTCGGCTTCTCCAGTCGCACCGGGTTTGATGCCGTACACATCTTGAGTCGCAGTCAAACGAAGCAACGACCTACTTACACAGCCTTCATCCCTATGCCTTAGACTTTGATATTTCAACATACGGTTGACCCAGAATTTAGAGCCAAATGCGATACGCAAGCATCCAGATGGGCCATGAGGATCAGGCATGTAGTGGCATAAAGTTTGATGCTCTTTCAAATCTCCAGCATCTTGGCCGTCAAATTGAGGATCAGGTGCCATGCTCCCACTATCATAAAATCGGGTGATGCATTGCACAGAGTTGAAGACAGAAAGATCACGCAAAGCGTGAAGTTCGAACGTAATGGAAAGGTCCGCTTTTGGCCGCGCTTCGGTCATGACCTTGATTGACGCATCGCAAATGAGGACCTTACGATTTTGCTTCATCCAAGCATCTGTTTGAGATCGAAGAAAGTCAAATTCAGGGTACTGACGACGCCAGGAGGCAGAATCAGTGACATTCAAGTCAGAGACTTGTCCAGTCGATGATAGCTGCGTGAAGTAGTGCACAGGCTGATTGTTATCCTCAACAAACATGGTGAAATCTGTGACACTGAATGGTGACGTCGAAGTGTCGTCGTTCGGGCCTGCAGCTGAAGCAAAGGGTACCGGTCCTGACCCGGCCCAAGATTGCGCGGCTGGGGCATTGTAGTCGTATTTAGCTGAAGGGGGAGCATGATGTGAGTGATGGCGGCTGCGCATATGCGGCTGTGGATGGTACGCATGGGAGGAGTCGTTTCCTCGGTGGCGCTTCTTGTCGTTGTCTTTCGTACCCATATAAACTAGCACTGGTATCGAAATCAGTCAGTATAATCGTGAAAACTTTTCCGGGGATTGCTTTGCAAGCGGTGGTGAAAGACACTTTCCCAAGTCCAGTCCACAGGGTATGTAAAGAGATTCACGACTTACCGCCAGGTTGATCGTGGAGATGTTGCTTGAGTACCTGGAGGTGACTGGACACCTGTTTGCGGCATCTTTCCACACCTGTATCCCTTCGTATAGAATCTTGTATCAATTCGTTTCGGCCTCTAAGTGCACCGTCCAGCATATACTTCTTGCGCCCCATTGGTGGCCATCGAACGAGGGCTGCACAGGTCTTTGTTAGATAATTTGTTATGATAGGCTCGACGTGGGTAGGTGGCTTTGAAGGAGCGACAAACTCACCTCGCCAAAAGGCATGTTCGAGGAACTCGGGCCATACAGTTTTGTCCTTTTCATCTTTGCCCCCTCTTCCTTCTGCGGCTTCTTTCTGTCGTTTTCTGTCCGCTGCATCCCGTGCAAGAACTTCCGCCACCGTCAGTGACGGCTGCTTCTCCCGATATTTTTGGTATTTATCTGATCTTTGGAGCATGCGGTAAAGACGCTTTAATTCAAACTCAACTTGTTTCTCTGGTCTTTCAGTTCCAAACCCAGCCAATCCGATATGCTGTGCGTGGACATTGCCTGTGAAGTAGCTTCCAGTAGGAGCTGGTCGCCGTGCATAGACATTTTCAGTAGGGCTTGGACTGCGTGATTGTTTGATGACTGTTGAATTATGAGTATTATACTCTTGTGGCCAATTGGCAGAACGTTCTTGGAGGATGCCTCGTGGTTGCGTGATGGAGGTTTCGACTGGTGTATCCTCCAAGGCTGGAGCATCTGCAGGTAGCACGCATGAACGGTGTTGTTGAAGTTCCATTATTGGCTATGGTATGTGAAAGAAGTGCTAACAAAAAAATGTAAAGCCAAGGTAAGAATGACAGCTGAGGCAGAATGGAACGAATGTCAAGGCAGTTGGAGCAATGAGTGACTGAGGATTGTGGTGAAAAAGGAAGAACAGAATGTATCAGAAAGTATGTGGCGAAGCAGAGATATGCAGACAGTTGCAACGATATAAGATAGGGTCCAGATGACCGACCAGTAGGCAGGACATCTGCTTGGCAGGCAAAACTGGACCCATCGTCCTCCCAGGGCGACCGACTGACAGGAACGATGGGGTGCCCGCTATACTGGAAGTGGTTCAAGGATCAGTCAACAGGGCGACATGGTGATTACCGTAAAATTAGGTCAACACGCTACCTACTGTCGTCGAAGTCGCTAATAATTCGCTATTTCGCTTGTTGCCCAAGTAATTACTTCCATTGCACTTCTCTCCTCTGTTGGAATGGTAAATATGCCTAGATTAGCAGAGGGAGCAAGGGCTTCGGCCAACTGCCGAGAGGTCAATCGTCATCTGATTGGACATGTGCGAGGGAGCACGTTTACGGAATGCTTTGAACAAGAATGAATGTCAGTGGTTGAGCACAACAAACTTCAACACGTCGAGTTTGTATGGTTTACAACGTCTTGTCTGTGGCTGCCTTACTCCCAGGGTTTGACTGCCGTCTGAAACGCAGTATGGTGGCCATGCCTATTGATTCAGCCTGTAAGAGCTTGATTATGTAGCAGAATAGAAAGCGGTGACCTGGATATAGAGGCCTTGTGCTAAGGTGTCATAGTGCGACTGCATCGAGTATACCGTGGTCAAGGGCGGGCCTCGCTTCTTTCTTCACTGAAGCAAGGGGTTGGTGTCAAGGACACACTTCCTGATGGTGTCGCGACCATCAGAAGACTCACTCCTACCAGAACACGCTCGCGCTCGCGCTCGCGCTCATTCATCTAGATCCTCGGTGCCTGCGACGTTAAACTTCTTGCGACCGCCCTCTGTGAGGCGTTGCAGCGCGACCTTGTTGGCCTGTGCACCGACCTTTTCTTGCATCTTCTCTAGTTCTTTCTCCGGATCATCCGACTCAGTCTCAGCAAAAGCGAGAACTAGGCGTCGTCCAAGTAAGTGAGTATTTTTCAAGGCATTCATGGCGTTCACCGCATCGCGTTTCGTGGTAAACTCAGCGAATCCAAAACCACGTGATGACGAATCAAACTTCTTCGGCACTCGGACTGATCGAAGTTGGCCGTAAGGGGTGAACAAAGCGCGAACATCTTTTTTCTGCGTCCTGGGATTAGCACGCGCTTGATTGAGATGATAATAATGAGGAAACTTACGCCAGCCTCAAAGGGCAAGTTCTTAATAAGTATCTTCGTACTTGCAGCCTTCTTGGCTGCATCTTCTTTCCGACGCTCTTCGGCAGCGTCTGCGCCCTTATGGGACACCTTGATTTGAAGCTTATGCCCTTCAAGATCACGGCCGTCCATTGCATGTAGTGCCGCTGTGGCTGTGGTGGGACTGTCGAATTCAACAAATCCAAAGCCCATGGAGAGCACACCTCGTTTTGGATCGATCTTGGTCTTGACTTTCGCACTACGGAAACCCAAAAGTGGTTTGAACGTCTGTGCAAGGCGCTCCGTGGTAGTGGAAAAGTTCAAGTTCCGCACGTAAAGAGTGGCTACATTCGCAGCTTCTGCCTCCGGCGCCGTATCATCAAGTAAGTCAGTAGCGGACAGTTTTGTCGCAGGCTGATCAGTTGAGATAGCCTGAGGCATACTCAGAACAGCATCTTTCTTGAACAGATCCCTGGGGGCTTTCTCGAGGTAGAGAATTGAATCCTTCAACTTTCGGTATGATAGCGACATGAATGCGGTTTTTGCTTGTGCAATGTTTGAAAATTCTACAATCGCAGTCATGCCGGTGGGGGGAATGAGCAGTTTCGTCACGGTACCATGCTCTTCGAATAATTTGCGAACTTCATCCGCACTGACACCATGTGGCAAATTTTTCACCAAGATGGCCAAGTCACCTTTGCTACTTTTTTTGAAAGCCTCAAGGTCCACCCCGTTCTGGGCAAAATATGCTTTTGTCTCTTGGATGATGTGGGTCTCAGCATGAGCTTGCTTGACTGCTGCATCAGACGAGGTAGGGTCGAGCAGTTCAGCTTTGCTGATGCCCATGCGACTTGCTACAGTGGACATGACCGCATCAGCCTAAATTTATGAATCAGCCAATAGTGTTCGAATGATAGTAATAATAATGTTTGCTCTGGGCAACTTACGTTGAGGTACAGTGAGTTCCAATTGAAGGTTGATTTAGTTGCATCTTGCTTGCGGCGAATCTCTTTTTGCTTTTTCAGAGGTAATTTGGAGATCTCATACTCATTCAGAGCTGTGTCTTTCTTTGCTTTGGCAGAAATGATATGTAATATTCGTCCTTGAAAGATTGTACCATCATTCTCTTCATAGGCTTTGATTGCTTCCTCGGGCTCTTTGAACTGTACAAAAGCAAACCCTTTTCCTTTTCCATCGCTCTTCTTCAATGAAACATGAACCTAGCAGCATTAGCAATAATCCTGAAAGGGAAGTTATAAGTGCGAAAGTGGATGGTACGCCGTTTCAGATAAGAGAGACATCTACTAAAATACTCTCCCGGTCAACCTCATTTGCAGAGCATCAGTTGTCCCTATCTTGGATGTTCATCATATGGCGATGTGTGTATAGGTCAAGGCATGGAAAGTGGGAATTATCAGCAACTTACTTCCTCAAGCATGCCATATTTGGCAAAATGCTCGCGCAAATCATCTTCCGTAACGTCAAAATGCAGATTGCGAAGATAGAGCCTGCCAGTAGTTCGAATCTTGTCTGATTCGGTTGACAATTGTTCTACTACTACCTCTTCTTCTTCTTTCTCTTCATCAACTGGTTGGGGTACTGAGGATGCAGCGGTAGCGGCATTGTTTGAGAGGTGCGTTACTCCAGATTGACCAAGTTGAGCGGGAGAAGTCAAATCTCCGTCTACGGGCTCGTCATCCTCGACCAAGTCTAGAACTCTGTTGGTACGAGAGCGTAACCAGTCTGCATCTGTGACAGGGCCTTGGTCACTTGCAGAAGCGGTTTCAATACCTGCTGTCGGATCATCTCCGGCGACCTCTGCCACATTGAGCTGGGCTTTCAACGGGGTTGATTCTTGTTGAGTTATCGATGTTTCCATAACATCTGCAACCATCGGTTTGGGCTTCTTGGTAATGACTTGGTATTCGTCGTCACTCTCATCTTCTGGTGCAACGACCGAGGGTACGTCGTCAACCGCTGGTGTGACTGCAACATCCACTTGCGTATCGCCGTTTGTCCAAATATTTGTCTTTGATGGAGCTTGATATACTTGTAAAAATTCTTTTAGCTTTGGATCCTGCTCAATCTCGTCACGCTTGCGCTTCAGCACATTTGCTTGTGGCGAGTTGGGTATGTGCTCGTCGTTACGTGGTGTGGCTTTCTCGATGCGTTGTAGTCGCCGTGACTTGGGGAGGTCCTTATCAGAAATCTGCACATCACATATTAGAGATGCAACGCGTTAGCAGATGGGGATTTGCCTTACAGGACGGGCAATCTCGGCGTAAATTTTGCTGAGATTGATGAAGGTCTTATTGAAGTACTTGACGGCCTTTGCAGCATCTTCGGGAGTCTTGTACCCGACATAGCCTATGCGGCGATGGGGAAAGAACTTGACGTCGGTGACGGGAAACCTGGCAAAGTGCTTCCGTACATCGTCCTCGGAGAACTTGGGCGGCAGCCCACGCACAAATATACGCGAAGACTCCATGCTCGTAGAGGCGTAGTAGTAACGTGCTACTCAGCCTTTGTTGGCAAGAGGGAAAAAGCTCTTTGGAGAGGATATAGGGTCTCCCCAGAGCCAAGGGCTCGTCGTTCTCAATGACTCGGTGTTGAAAAAAGACAATAGGAACGGTTACAAGTTCTACAATTGAAGCCGAATGTGAGGGGAAAGGGGGGAAGTTGAAGAAGAAAAGAAGGCTGAAAACAAGGAAAAGATGTCGAGTTCGCATCTCGCTCGTCTAGAAATTTGTTGCGATAGCTCCAACTTTGCGCTAGGCCGACACTAGGTAGAGAAAGGGCTAGCGCTACCTGCCTATCCCAGCCAGCGGCAATCTCCAAACACAACACCAGCCGACATCAAGGACACCAACTTGCAAGCCATAGGCATCCAGGAAATTTTGCCCATTATACGACAACACTGAGAGCTCGCTCTGATACATCATTCATAATACGCAGACCGACAAGATGGCGAGTGAGAAGTCGGACACGCATAAGCAGGAAGGTGAGCTCCCCCTTATGTCTATACCTACTTCTGCTCCATATCAGCCTTCGTCTGGTGAAACTAACTAACGGCTTTGCAGCTCAGATAAAGTCTGCGGACATGGTAGGCAATCAATACTTGTTTTGATCAGCAATCGACTCACCCTTATTGGTAGAGCGAAGAGATGCAAAATGAAGCCATCGAAGTTGGTGGGTTCTCATGCTTGCCCCAGATGGCCAAATGAGACACTGACGCCTTGTAGCACAGCAAGCCATGGAACAATTCACCATTGAAAAGGTTAGTATCGGGTTCGCTCCCATTACAGTGGGCTGCCGGGGCCTGCGCTGACCACCGAAATCAAGGACATTGCTCAATACATCAAGAAGGAGGTAAGAGAGCCCAGATTGATCCATCGAGATCACGTGTTAAGTTTGCTGCAGTTTGACAGCCGAAAGGGCGCTACATGGCACTGCATTGTAGGCCGAAACTTTGGCAGCTTCGTTACTCATGGTTTGTCGCATAGATGCAGTTCTCAAACGAATAGCCGACTTACGAGATGCAGAAACAAAACACTTCATCTACTTCTACCTCGGCCATTGCGCTATCCTGCTTTTCAAGACGCAGTAAGTTGTAGAGGATTAGATCAGTGCCAGGAATGGATTGGGGAGGATGTCTGAGTTCTAGGGCGCACTTGAACTGTCTCTAGAACGGTTACTTGGGGTTCTCTTTTTTTGGAAATGGGTATGAAAAGCAGCCTTGAAGTTGCTTGATGTACTTCGTATCAATCTACACTAGCTTCTTTACCCAAAAGCTAGTTGCTATTGAAACAATACAACCAAACATATCATTTCAAAAGCTTTTTCGATAACCCACACACAGCCAAGGTCGAATTTCTAGACTTTGTTGGCCCTAACAATGACCATGGAAGATTTCATATTCAAAGCACGAGCCAAGTGTGGCTGAGCTACCGTAACGTGACGCAACTTCCTGGGCGCCAACCCTTGGACGCGAATGCACACCTAAGAGCATATGCGCGTGGGCATGAACAGTGACAGAACTCCGCTCGCACAATTGCCACCGAGGCCTTTCAACCACGCTCACCGTCAACCACATAGTTTGAGATTTTCTGCAAGATCGCCGTCCATACCACACAATACCACCAGTACTTCGAATCTATATCCGCCGTGCGATCCGCCCCGAACCTACGCAGCCTTGGAATCGTTCATAATATCCAACACCAGCGCACGAGCGTCAACATATTGCAGCGCAACCACAGTCCATTGCTGAATCCTCCCGCGCAAAGCTGTATACGATATCGCAATCATGTTCTTCTTCTTTACTTGTGGAACGCACAGTACGTAGTATACTCCATTGTGGCATGTGGCATCTTCATTCATGTGCCTTCCAACCATTCCCCTTCCTTCTTTGGGTTGCAAAACTGACGAGACTTTTGTTTCCAGCCTTTAACTCAAACCTCTCTGGCGCCGAGCATATCACAGTACAATGTCAAAATTGTGGTAACTTCTCCGGCCGAGTCATGAAGCGCTGGGAGTGGTTTACCTTTTGCTTCATACCGGTTATCCCTTTCTCATTGAAACCATACAAGGAAGTCGGTTGCCACATTTGCAACTTTTGGCAAGATATCAAGTATAGGCCAGATGTGCAACAGCAGATACAAGGAGGGGGAGGGCCGGCCGTGATGATGCATGGCGGTCAAAACGGAGGGCCTGGCTATGGACCGCCTCCTCAGGGTGTGCCGCAATACAAGTGAGCGGGCTGTTCGGGTTTGCTCCATCGCCCCTATTCCGTATTGCTACCCTTTTCAATTATCTTTTCTTTTTCTGCAAGCGATGTGGAATGTTCGGCGTTGTCGTCCTTTGTAGATACCAAATCTCATATCGTAACTGTATGTACAATAAATCATATCGTCATTCTCGTTACCGCCTCGCGTTCGTAGCCTACAAGTAAATGGTACCCGTCATATATTAAGCTCATGTCAATACGATGTATTCTTTCGAATCAGATAAAATGGCACTATTGTACACTAAGCTGCTACCAATCCATTGCTGTGATTCTTCGGATTAAAAACAATTGTCAAGCTTGACAAAGGAAACTATCTTCTTGCTTCACCTGAAAGCTGCAATTTAAAATTACACTCCGAACGTCACCAAAAAGTTCATCTTACACTTCAATCTCCTCCCCTTCACTTGCCACTATGCTGAAACATATTGCCCAGTTTGACATCCATCCTATCAACATTTTCAGCATGTCCAGAGTGGCCACTTTTGTCCATATGACTCTCGCGCTGCCCACTACTAAGCGCATCTTTTCTCATACGCTTGCCAGTCACCTCGAATTCGCTGGGAATAGTGGAGGGTAGCGAAGTGCTGCCATCAATGGGAACAGCCGCAACAGAATCCACAAAGGGTTGCGTGACATCATGTCTCAAACTCGGCATGTTCACATGTTGCTCGAAACTACCTAGCTCCTCGCCCAGAGCACTAAACAATTGTCGCTCTATACGTCCCGTACTATCAATGCTCGATGTACTAGACTTGTGCTTCGCGCTCGTGCGGGAGTGAATCTCTGTATGTATTGCTGGGGTTGGTGTTGGAGAAGGGTCTATGGCATCTATATCGATGACTTCGACAGTTTCCATTGCTGGCATAGTTGGTAAGTGTGATACGCTGCGTTTGTCTCTGTCTCCTTCCCATCTGTTTTGAACCTCTGTTACCGGGCGTATATGCAAATCTTGCGTGGAGCCTGCTTCATGGCCCATGATATTGAGCGGACATTGAACTTGGCCTTCTTTCTTGCTCTTTGCGGTGCTCCCGGCAGACGAGGCATGTGCACTGTTAAGTTGACAAGTAGTATTCGGCAACGTCTGGACGCCGTTTTGTTCGTTCTGAAGAAGTCCCAGTATATCGGGAGGGGCAGTGGTAGATGGACTCCATCGATAACTTCTTGATATATACGAATAATTCGCGATTGGGACATTACTAGTAGTCGGTGGGAAATCGGAAAGTTTGGGGGTTACAGCAACTAAGGTTTTCTCTTTGCTGACAAGTGGTGAAGTCGTTTTGGTCACCTCTGGTGTTTCTTTTGGCGAAATCATATTGCAAGACTTTCCGCATTGTGGTACTTTCATGAGAGGACTTCTGGTATCAATATCCATATGAGAAGGGAAGCCTTTGCTGCGGAATAGAGCAGATGAATTCCCCAAGAATTTTTCTTTGCTTCTGTTTGATGGGTTCTTGGTAGGCATCGGGTTACAATGGCGTTTAGAGCTATTTTGTTGGCCAGTATTCCCGCGGGACCAGCTACCAGGCCGAGTGTGGCTACCCATGTTTTCCATAATCGCTTTATTTTCGTCTTCTTTTGTACTATGATAATACAGTGGTTGCTTGGCCCAGGGTGAGACAGCCACAGAAGGCTTCAATGGGGCATACGCGTGATCGCGCATGAATAAAGCATTAGTGAATTCACCGGTATAACTTGACTCTAGCCAAAGGTCATGATTCAAATCATGGTGATTATGAGGCGGACCAACGCTTCTCTTTCTCACTTTTAAAGAATCAGGGTCTTTATTTTCCGATGCTGGCTTTGAGAAGTGTGAGAGAGGTGGTGGATGTGACTTTGGTCTTCGACCCGACTTGGGATCTTGAGGCGGAACACAATTGAGCCTAGAAGCGCGTACGTGAGGTGATTCTGCTTCGATAGCGTGACGAGCTTTAAATTCATTGGATGTCAGTTTGCGAAGTTTGACTGATCCTGAGGATGTAGGCGCGGGTTGATAGCACTGTGGAAGATAAAGTGGGTTGGTAATTGGCCATGATATTCCTGTCTGCTCAAGTATATCTGTTTTTTTGTTAATATATCAGATGCCAAAGGAAGCTGATCTGCCATTAGAATTACCTTTCGGAGCATGTTGAAATGAAAAGTTGACAAGCTCATTCGCCGTCCCTGACCCAGGGTGTCTAGCTGAACCGGGTTCGGATATCAATTGCTCTGACAGCAAGACATTGATACGGCCTTTCGTATCGCGAGCATCCCATGTAGCCGGCACTAGTGTATCTTGGGAAAATCGGGGAAATTTAAGGCGTTTTTCGCGCGGATTGGAGTAATCGTGCGACGGCGGGGTGTGCTTCTCGTGATCTACAGCTAAGTTATATCATGTAACCCTCATCAACTCTAGGAATCTCTATACCTATCTCTTGTGGCCACTTTGATTCTATATCGAAGAAGTTATCGCTCTTCAGCGTTAGTATATCGGACTGTTCCGGCGGAACCACATTCAGAGAGGGGCTCACAAGGTCTTCATTCCGTCTACAGTGACCTGTAACTTGTACATGATCTTCTGATTGATCTCTTGGCGAGATTCGATTGCGCATGAAGGCCGTGGTGGTGTTGCCCAAGAATGAACCGATATGCGGAAAGGTGTCGTCGGGGGCAGTGATTTGATGTAGCATGCAAGAGTAGGTGTTCGACTGCCATCTATAGATAGGTTAGTAGACTCCCCGTGAAGCGAACAGGATTGGAAAGCATTCGCTTACGGTTGCAAAAGCTGTAGCACGCGGTCCTGAATTCCTGCATGGGAACGTGAGAGTCTCTTGGGAAGAGTATCACATCCCAGTCGTCGTACCGCATGGCAGGTATACAGCTGCAGCTACTTCAATCAATCCAATTCAAAAGCAAAAAGAGCCATGCAGTTTATGGCTTTTCAAAACAGAAACGAGTGAGGCAAGGTGGTGTTGATAGGGAAGACGAAGGTTCAACTGGTAAGCGTGGTCGTTTAGTCGACAGTGAGAAGGCACGACGGCCCTTCATGGCGACACAAGGGGAGGATACACATCAGACTACATTCAGATCAGGTAGTAGCGAGTTGAGTACATTGGGACCATACAACAACTGATGAAATACTCCAATTGTTTTGTTATATTGCCGAGGGATTGCCATTACATACATTAAGAGCGTGATCCCGAAGCCCATACAATGTGACAAGAGTAAAACAGAGTATATAAAACCAAGGTTTCTTTTAGGGACAATAACAAACAAAAGACAAAACAAGAATTACACTAAACCTTTTCTTAAACGTCACATACGTTATTCCAAGGCTTTCCGATGATGCATCATTTGGGGTATTCGCGTAGTACCCATGCTCGCCAGACACCTACGCTAAAAGGCAAATGACTCCCATCCCCATCAAAGATTTTGCGCCGTGATGTAGAAATGCCAGTGCGTGAACTCCATGCTAAGGTGATACCAAGATGATGATATTACATGCGAGGCGTCTTGAGGTACAAGGCAAGGCGTGACCTACGGGAACTGATGAGAGAAGGCGCCATCTTCGAATGGTCCGCTCTGCGCTCCGTTGGCGCCATTGCTGGTACCGTTGGTACCATTGCCGTTGGGTCGACCGGCACCGGGGCTCAGCGGGTTGTTATGAAGAGAAGAAGCCCCAAGGCCGTTAAGTGGGGAAGAGGCAGGGAGCTCGCCAGATGGGAAGCCAGAGAAGGGGGACAGAGATGGCTGTTGTTGGTACGGATTCGCGCTGTAGAGCAATTGTTAGCATTTGTTACCGGTTTGTCTTATGGAAGAGATCAAGGGAACAAGCCGCCGACACTCTCGATATCCTACGGAAATACATGCACGAATAGGAGCTACCCGTGAACAAGCAAGGAAGAGAACGCACGAAACAGGAACACGCATAAACGTATGAAGAGCCATATGATTGGAATAACAGCCAATCCCAAATGGTAGTAGCGCACACATCCATGGGAGGGAGGCAAAGCAGTGACAGAAAGCAATATCCGGCCATGCAAGACTAGCTAAGCCACATCTCCCCATGCTCCTAAAAAAAAGAGGAAGTAGAAAGAAGTAGCTAGGTCCAAATAAAACCCGCGGACAAAAAAAGTGACCTGTTATACAAAGACTCCCTTCTAAGGCCCTCCCGTAAAATGGGTGTCGTTAGATTGAAGCGTGAGTGAACTTTTGGAGAACCGCCCAGGGATAGAAGGAAACCAGATCGCTCGAGAGTCGTGACGACAAGTCATGAAAATGTGTCATTGCAGTAAGCCAACGGGATGAACCATGGATGATGCGCCGTGCAAGCAAGAGAGAGGAAAGAAGGTGCTTACTGCGGGGGGGTCAAGAGTCAGCTTTGTTTTGTTTGCTAGGGCGAGGAGCATCAAGATTCCTTACCTTCATGGGTGGGTAACCGCCGCCGTACTGAGGAGGCATGCCCATGCCTGGTCCGTAGACAGGTGGTGGAGGGGCAGGGCGATAGGGTGTGCCGGCTGGGCCGGAATTGTTCTGTGAGCGGCCCCAGCTGAGGCGAACTCGCGAGTTGCCAATCGGGTAGCCTTGCATCTGGTTGATGGCCATCTCGGCGGCGTGACGCTGTACGAACTGCACGAAGCCGCATCCCTTGCCTGGCGGGATTTTTACATAGGTGATTTCACCGAAGCCCTGGAAGAAGGAACGGAGCTCATCTTCGGTAACATAACCAGAGAGACCACCAACAAAGACGGTGGTGTTGTTGGGGTCGGTGAACTGGTTCATGGGTTGAGGCGCACCGTAGTAGCCCATTGGGGGAGCGCCCATCGAGTACATGCCCATGCCAGGACCACCAGCGCCACCGCCTTGCTGCATGTTCATACCACCGGGTCCACCTGGGCCGCCGCTCTTGTTCTTGGGAGTGGCCGTGCTGATGCGCATGGGGCGGTTGCCGCAGTAGACACCTTGCATTTCTGTAAGGGCCCTCTGTTGGTCCTGCTCGCTGGCGAAGCGGACGAAGCCGTAGCCGCGTGACATTCCAGAGATGGGGTCGGACATGATTTTGGCGGATTTTGTCGACTCAAACTTGTTCTGGAACAGCTGGACAAGGACAAACTCGGTCACCTCAGGGCCCAAGTCACCAACAAAAATGGAGTACTCGGGGCCGCGCTCGTCACGGCTGTTGTGCATGTCAGATACCACCATTGGGTGTTTACGAGTCTCATAGGTGGGAGGAGACAAAACTCACCTCCGGTCAGCGAGACCGCCGCCACTTGCCCAGTTCAGCTTGAAGGGACGGTTCGAGTTGGGAATGAGCTGGCCGTTGAGGCCAAGGGCCTTGGAAGCAGCCTCGGGCGTGGAGAAATCAACAAAGCAATATCCAGCGTTGCTGCTGTCTGGTAGTTAGCCAGTACTTTTGCGCGACTCTGATTCGCCCGCTTACCCGGAGAACTTGTCGCGGATCATCTTGACGTTGACCGTCTCGCCCATGTTGTACCAGATGCTGCGCACAAAGTTCTCATCAATCCAGGGCTCGAGTTCGCCCATCCTGCGGCCATGAGTCAGTATTCGCCGTTATGCCTGGATGAAACGTGCGCCGCAATCGCACATGGGAGCAATCGGCGCACTTTGCGACAAAGCGACACGGAGAATAACTCACCAGAGAGTTGTCTTGCCGGCGCCTGCTTGACCGTCGGGGCCGCCAGCGCTGCCTGGTGGACCTGCATTGCCCTGTGGCGGGAAGCCGTTGCCAGACGTGTCCATCTGCTGGCCGAGGTCGGGTTGGGAGCCAGTGGGGTTTGGCTGTTCGCCAGTGGGCTGGCCCTGGAACTGGTCGTAGTTTTGGAAGCTCATGGTGATTATGAGATTGGAAGATGTTGCAGTTGACAATGGATAGATCTAGTGGGGTACTGGCCGATTGAATTGACGGGCGGGGGGTTGGAGGGGTAAAGGTGCCGTGCTCTAACTATGATGAAGAGGTACAGACGGAATAGTTGAATCTGCGGGGGACAAAACCAAACTGTTAGTGTCGAAGGAATTGGCGTTGATTGTGTGCAAGGCAACACCAAGGGTCGCGCGGGCTAGGCTGCACTTACCGTTACAAAGACGAGCTATTGGTAGTCGCCGCAAGTAAAGGATAGCCGTCGAAGGCGCGTGTAGAGTACAAATGGCGGACAGAGGCAAAAGGCTGGCGGGAGAGGAACCCAAGGACAGACTGCGAGAACCTAGGAGATGAGGTCTGAAAGGCTGCGACAGCAAAGCCCAATTGCGCACCGAACGAGTGGGCGTGCGTGTATGTGTGCGGAGGGGTGGGTGGTAGTGTGTATGTGTGAGAGTGTGGCGAGAGGGTCGATTGAATGCAATCTATGCGGGTGGTCAGTAGGCAAGCAAGGCAAGAGTGGATCACATGCGCGTGTGTAGCACGAGGCTCACCACACACACAACAGGCGACAGGCGACCGTGATCAAGAAGCGCAGCGCAGCGCAGCGCAGCGCAACACCAGGGCGGCGCTGAGAGAGAAAACAGCGGGCGAAGGTGATGGCGAGCGTGGGCGTGTCTTTTTTGGATTTTTTTTTGAGGACATGGCCGACAGCAGTGCGTGCAGACGAAGACAACGTCGACGTCAGCGGGCCAGCAGAGCGAGCGGCCTCACGACGGCGACGGCGACAACGACGACGACGCGGACAGCCATGGTGGAGTAGAGGCGTAGGGATGGCGATGCACAACCACCATGGGGCGATGCAAAGCGCTGTGCAGGGCATAAAGCAGTGCGGGATGCAGGAAATGTGCAGGGCTGGGCGCGCCAAGACGAGATGAAAATTGTGAGAGGACAGGAATACGCACCGATTAGGGCAATATGAGCAGACGCCGATTACCGAGCCAAAGCAGAGGAAGAAAATCCAACAGCGCAAGGAGAACTAAGGGCGCGGGCAGCAGAATGGAGAGCCAAGGAGGGGAGGGGAGGGGGCGAGGAAGCGCAAACACTAGGCAGCACGCAGGACGAGGGGGAGGGTGAAGCGACAAAGAGAGAGAGAGAGAGAAGAGAGGGAGAAGAGACGAGAGTGGGCGCGCGCAGGACGAGAGCGAAGGAGAATCGAGGTGGGGTAGACGAGGGCAGCGATGGGTGAGGTTGAAGTAGCCCGCTGGTAGGCTGGCGGCATTTTGCACCAGAACCCTCGCAGCGCGCCCGCAGCCGAACCAATCCGCCGCCCCAGGCCTGCGTAGGCAACTCGCTCCCGCCAGGAAGCTGGGCCAAAACTAGGCACGATTTGTTTCTTGGGATTTTTTGATTTAATTTTTTTTTTTTTTTGGCTGCACTTGGTTTGCTTGGTACTCTTTTTTTCTTTGGGCGCAGCCATTTGCGAGGCAGCAGGTTGAGTGGGTGGGTGGGTGGGTGGGTGGATTGGTTGCAATCGACCGCCCAACGCCTTTCCCCACCGCGCACGCCATGGCCCAGCTGGGCTTAACGCTGCTGACCAAGACCTTCTGCGCGTATCGAGAATCGGTAAGGCGGGCCATTTGGGCGTAGCGCTTTCCCGTCGCGAGCCATAGGTTACGCAGGTAGATTACATTACCGTACTGAAAAACCCCTCGCACTGCTGCTTGTCGCAACCACCACAATCCTTCTCTCCCTCCATCCATCCATCCCACCGCCCTAGTCTTGGGTCGCTGCACCTGCACCTGCACCTGCACCTGCGCTGCACTTGTTGCGAACCTGGGCGCTCGCTCTCCTGGCCTGTCCCAGCCTGTCCTGTCTGCTGGGGGGCGGCTGAATCAAGCTTTGGCCGATCTTCGATGCTGCCCTTTACCCATCTCCCCTTAGTGGTTCGTCACACTTCGCTTCTGCCCTTCACGACCGGGCTGCCACGCTGCCCATCTCGATTCGACACGCCTCTGCTGCACTTGCCCACCCGTTTGCCTGCGTATTCTTAGCACACCCCAGGCAATGACTTGCATGCCGCCAGAGTCACTGGACGGGCCTTGCTCTGCCCTGCCCTGCCCTGCCCTGCCTGTCCTGCACTTGCATCCCCCGCTTGCAGACGATTGCCGTTTGGGTGCAGATTCTGCACCCTGACCCGTCGAATCACCTCGCCCCATCGCCTCTACCCTGCCCCCCGCTGCCTGGTACTGGCCACCGCCGTCTGCAGCTAAAAAACCTGCCGAACGCGTACTCACCCACCATGTCCTGTGGCTGGCTCCATTAGCTCTGTAGCCACATTGCTGTTTCACTGCTGCCTTGGTGGACACGATGGAACTTGACCCTGGCATGACTAAGCAACGAGCACGTGACATTATCAAACCACGAATTGCTAATCACTTTCTCCTTTCCTTTCCCAACATGCACCACTACCAAACCAAGCCATCTTGTCCAGCCAATCATGCTTCTGCTGGAATCCCGCTCGCAACCTTGGCCTCGCCAAATGAATCCCGCCCCTCTGCAAACACCTTGTCAAAGTCATACTCAAACCACCGAATGTCGGGATTCAGCCCGGCAAACTTCCACTCTCCGTCCACTTTTTTGTACCAGTGCATGTTGAAGCTATGTGCGTGGCCTTTGACCGCCACCTGAGACCGCGTCTCATCCGTGTATCTCTGATGAGGCACTCGCAGTTGGTGGTACCCGATCATCTCGTCGTCTGCCACTTTCTCCCATCGAGTCCCACCAATAAAATGCTGCGTCTTGAGCAGAGGGTCGCCCAGCACCGCCGGGTCTGACGCCATAGCCACGAATTCTTCTGCAGGCATGGCTTCCCAAATCTTATCCAGAAATGACCGGTAGTCGATCCTGAGAGTGGGTGCGATGCACTTGCGGAGACGTTCCCAATCCTTGACTCTGTAAGCGAAAACGGATCCAAACATGCCTCCCAAGTGTACCGACTTTGCTATCATAGCTATCTGCCCATTCGTAGCACGCCGATTGGCAACCCATAACATCTGCATAGGTCAGCACTTGCTCTGGTTCTGCTCACACGCATAATGCTACCCCTACCATCAAAAGTTGGTTTCAATTTTGCTTGAGACATGGTAAACTAGCTCTAATTCCAGGTTATTGCGCAGGATAGGAATGGAGAGGATGATGTATAATCTGCCTTTAAGGTCAATTTGAGGGCCTTTATATGAACTCTTGTCATAGCGGCACCTGGTCGCATTTCGAGCTTCCGCAGCGAATCCCTTCGGCTCCCCGCCCTGCGGCAAACGAATGCTACTCGTAAGACCCGATGGAGTTTTCTGGGGCCGGGACCATACTGGGCGACGGGAATTTCTCAAATCCCAACTCGGCCTGTTCTACTTTTTCATCTTGATGTCGCGACAGAGGATATGTCTATGTTGTGTACTACCTAGGTAGTTTGTATGGCTGCGTTTCGCCAAGGCAAGCGTGGGAGCCATCAACACCACCACATCAGTCCGGAAACGCACTTTGCCAGTAACATCGCGCTTTGGCATGGCCATAGCATTTTCCTCTAGATATGTATTGGATTTGCTCGTTCAGTCTGCAATACTTCGTACACAAGCAGCTGCGCACACGGACACGTCATTTCAAGTCCCAACGGAAAGAAACAAAATGGGCCCATCTTCACCGGCGAGACAATTCATCATGCAACGGCCCTCGCTTCTTTTTCCACAGTCAATTGAGCCAATATCGCTAAAACCCCAAAGAGCTGCAAATAGTTGAACAACAAAATAACGATTCTATGGATAAGGCTGGCAATAGACTCGTGTCTATGTGCAAAGCATTCTCCTGTTTACTTTACCAGTTTGTGAAAAACTTTTACAATAGGATTAACTCAGTATAGCGCAAACCCATTTGTTGCAATTTCAATGCAAACGCCAGCAGCCATGACCGAACGACAAGACCAGAAAAACAGTGCTGACACGTCAACAGAGCAGAATGGTTGATCCTTTTGGGTTAGTGCTGACAAGCCACTTCCGTACATTTGTACACTTCTATGCCTCTAGCGTACGCTCAGTTTTGAGACAGCGCGCAACTTGACCATTTGCTGCACCAACCCACTGCGTCTAATTTGCGAAATGCGTATAGCAAGACAGGCCCAAGAGACAAGGGTGAACGGTCCTCTTGCCCACAATCTCTCGGATCAACGTGTCGAGGTTCGTGCTGCACACACTTGCACACTTGGCTGCACCGTGGCTGCAGCAAAGCCAGACTACTACGGACCTAGTGCACAGGTTCTATCCTCGACTTGACATATCAAGCAGGCGTTGTGGCATGCGCTGCGTGGACGGATTGGCTGTCTTGCTGATCGCTGGCCGCCCGGTGAAAGCCCTCAACGGTCACTCGCAGTGTAGCATCAACAGGCATTTGCACGCTGGAAGGGAGCACTTGAGCACTTGTACAGCCCGTATAGGATGTACAAAGTACAGACGGTGAACAAGATGGCGGTTGATTGGCAGGCTGTGGGCTGTTGGAGACGCCCTACCGGCGGCTTCCATCCCATCCCATCCCATCCCACCATGGCCGTCGTCATCAGCGGAGATGTGGCGCGAGCAGCGAGCAGCCTTGGACCTGGTCGCACGCACATAAGGCCACGGCTGCCCTCGTGTTCTGCTGGTCTGGTGCCCTTCCGCCCAAATATCTCAAACATATGCTGGCCTCGCAACACTTCGCCTACATTGACGCAGAACCGCGTCTTCTGAGATCCACGTGTTGCGCTACTCATGGCGTATCCCAATCGCTTCTTCGAAAGCGGTTGGGATGCCCATGATCCCGCCGCCAGCGCCAGCGCCCCGCCCCGCTACCGCTTTTCCGATCCTTCCGACAGCCTTGGTGATGGTCATGGTGATGGCAATGGCAATGGTCATGTTGCGAGCCATCTGGGCCCGCCAGAGCCCTTGGCCTGCCAAACCGATGTCTGCTACAATTCTACCTGGTTGGAGCCATCAGCGCACCGAATTGATCCCGCCTTCTGCAACAGTGCCACCGTCGAGTCCGATATCCAACAAGGCTGTGATTCCGGTTTAGGTGTAGGCTTTGGCCATGATAGCAACCCACTCCAACCTTCCCTTACATATGGTGATCCAGATACCAGCGCCACCGATTGGGTCAGTAGCGTCCTCCAAGAGTACCAGCCCAGGCAGACCAGCGACTTCTATTCTGCTCAAATATATCAGCCAAGACAGACCCGCGAGTTCCATTCGACTGATCAGCCCTGGCACCCTGGTTCCCGAGTAAGTTTGGTAGATCCCAAGCAAGCACACCTCACTCACATTGTGTGCAGTTAAGTTCGAGTTACGGATCGAAAGCCCAACATGACTATCAGGTGGGCAATTGCCAGTCAAGTATCGCTCTGCAACAGCATGTACCAGCCATCAAGTTCGAGCAGTATCAAGCCCCCTCCTCTCGATGTGGTTCTTCGCAATTCATCGATCCGCCTCCTTCCCGCACCGAATCTGAAAGCCATCCTGCGAAGCTCGCCTTCAAAAGTGACGGCGCCACAAAATGTCCTCATTGTGATGCGTCATTCACGGGACGATATCGTCGTGGAAATTGTTCCAGGCATATACGACAACAGCATGACAAGAAGCATGCCAAGCCCAAGCATGACTGCATCTGCCGCATTTGTGACAAAGAGTTCAAAAGACAAGACGCCAGGCGAAAACATGAATGGAAAAAGCATAAGCTACCCGATGCAAGGCCCAACCCTCGCCAACAAGTATTTCCAACAAGTCCAGCAACGTCGCATGCATGTCGCAGTGAACGCCATAGCTCTTCAGCGGTCTCGACATATGCCCATACTATTACTACAACGCAACCACGCTTCATGGTACCGGCCCCGTCGCATCCTACACATTCAGTCTTCGAAGCATGCAGGAAACAGCTGGATCCCGAAGAGTATGACAAGCTCTGCGAAGCCTTTTGGGTCCGCTGGGAAGCCATCATTAACGGGCTGAGAGACAAACGGTAAGCACTCTATTATCACTCTCATGTAGTCTTTCAATTCTGAGACATAATAGGTCTGATGCGTGTGATTCCTTGACGCGGATCTGGCATGGCATCTTGAAAGAATTGCTGCCTGCGCGTGACACAGATTCCCAAGCGTTGTTGGCTACAGGTGGGCATCGCCCATCAGATGCCCCAGCCGGTCATGATGCAGAACAGCATGGAAAATCGGTCTCGAAGCAAGATCGTGGAAAGGCACCAGCGAGCACACAATCATCTCGTGCAGTATCTCGGTATACCCCGTACGGACCACCTTCGGGTAGGAAATCATCTGCGGGCAGTAGCTCGCCGATGATTGTCATTGCAGAGAAATTCGATCTTCCGGACTGTCAGGAGCTCGATTGCCCCGTCCACAAGATGCATGTTGCCAATAACTTGCTCTCGCCATGTGGCGGTTGTGGGCAACAATATCCGAAAGGCGTCCGCCAGCATTTGAGTCCCCAGTATTCTAAGAAGCACGAAGGTCACATCTCATTCATCAAGCGTTGTGAACGATGCAAGGATGACATTGTTGATCAGCAGACCTGGTTTTCTGAAGGCCATGAATCTAGTACTTGCCTTCATAGGCGCTTACCTCGAAGTCCTGCTGGTATAATTGTCTGGTTTGCTCGACTATATCTGAAGATATATCCTAGGGAGGCTAGGGTGCCAAGTCCGTACAAAAATGACCGGAGGTTTCTTCCCGTCGAACTCGTCGATCTTGTCCGCAATGACCTCGGGTTCATCATGCCAGTAAATGAGTTAGGGGGCATCAATGCAGCTGCACAGTACCAGTGGTTTTCTGAGAGGCTGAAGGAGCAGGCTTCACTTGACACACTGTTGAATGACGTCGTGCAGTTGCATGCAAAACTTCTTGCCCAAAAGCATGTCCAAGTGCACCAAAACCAACGTTCACTTGAGGATGTGGAGGCTGAATGGCGTGCGCGATTGGATCGTCTCCAACGGCAACACGCGCCTATGACAGATCAAACAAAACAGACACGCTTACCAGATACATTATACCAAGAAGCTTTCAACTTTCCTAGCGGATCTCAACGGCTTCAGGTGCCTATCTTGGGTGGTGCGGATGATTTTTCAGCGCCACACCAGATTGCAGATGCATATTCAAACACGACGCCTAGGCCTGGTTCAGACATGGGAACACAACCGACAAGCCAGGATTACTTGACCCACGGATTGATTTCGGATCATCCTTCATTCAACCTGTCCTCCCAAACCAGCTTCGATGCAAGAAGCGATCCAATTTTACTATCACCTGCACAAGATCCCTATCCGAAAGGATGGGTTTCGCCTCTCGATGACACCCTTGAAGGCATGCCAGGCCCTTCGCAAGCAAATCAGCTCCCTACAACACGGGTGGAAGGTGAAAGCTTTCCTACCGAGTATGATGGCATGCTATTAACTCAAGCGCCTCCGCACTACTCGCCATCCATGTACGGTCCTTTTACGGGTGCTGAATTTGACGACGACTTGAATGAAAATGATTTCAACATGTATTAAACCTGCTTGGGAATCGATTTATATCATCGATTGGAAGTTTTCCTCTACTCACTATCATAATTCCGCGTCATCTCCCTTTCTTGCGCAGATTTTCTGCTACATTGAACTTGTGTTCTTTGCCTAGCTTTCTCGACGCACTGCGCGACACCACCCGTACGTTTCCTAGCACCCTTCGTGGGTTGTTGTTACTCGAGTAAAGTTGCCGTTTACTTTCATGCATGCGCTGGCTCGCACATACCATAAGGCATGGCGTTATCACCACTTTTTTTTTTCATTTGGAACCAACTCTTTCCGCCCTTAATGAATTTCCATTTTGTCTAAAAATAACACGAAAGAGATGAAGATAGGGCTGCATGTAATGGGCGTTTTGGCGTTTGGCACATACGTTTGGTATACCTTGCAGAGATACCCATCATAACGTTTCAAATCTTTTTCCCTGCATCACTGCATAATGGTCGATATCGCAAAATGTTTTTTCTTTTGGAAAATGTAACATCATGCCCGAGCTTGTTATTGTTGGATACTCTCGGACTTGGATGGCATTCTGTTTCACTTTTAGATACATATACACCCCAAGCGCTTCAATGACGTTGGTGTACAAAATCACATGAGCAGAAGTTTATCTAGCAATGAAACTACATTGCAACTCTGGACCTGAATGGTGTTCTTGACTAGCATAGATCCACGATGACCTATAGTAGGACTTTGACGACATGTTTTATATTTGCAAGTTACAACTTTTTTCTAGCGCTTCATGCAAGAAAGAGGATTACTGAGTTACATGATACCAAAGATCTGATTCCGGCAGAAAATCCCCAATGGAAAGCCCTCAAGGAACTACCATCCAATCCTACTATGTGCACTTTAGTACACAAAATAACCCTGCGTCAAAGGCAGACTGTCAGATGGCTCTGCTGTGCAATGCACGCCATCCGCCTCCACGCGATACGTCTCAGGATCTACCTTCATCTTGGGTTTCACGTCGTTGAACTTCATGTCCTTCTTGCCAATATTCCTGCAATTTTTAACTGCCTCAACGCGCTTGCGTAAACCATACGACTCAACAACCCCAGAAGAGATAGAGGCTTGGCTGACAAATGTGATGCTAGATTTTGGCACCAGAGGCGCAAACATGGGACGCATGATGATTGGCTCAACTGTGGGAATAGAGGCATTGGGATCACCCTAGTCAATGATTAGTGGGTGCTTTAGAATGGAGACCAGGCAACAGAGAGTAGAGCGTACCATTTGTGCATAAGAGCAAAAGCCGCTCTTGACCACTAATTTTGGCTTCACGCCGAAATTCGCGGGCGTCCACAAGACCAGATCGGCGATTTTACCAACTTCGATGCTGCCGATCAAATGGCCCATGCCCTGGGCAATGGCTGGGTTGATAGTATACTTGCTGATGTATCGTTTCACTCTGAAATTGTCAGCGTCCGTATTGGCATCTTCCTGTAATGTTCCACGCTGGACTTTGTTCTTGTGTGCGGTATTCCAGGTCCGTAGTATGACCTCGCCACAACGCCCCATAGCTTGAGAGTCTGAAGACATCATCGAAATGGCTCCGAGATCATGCAGTACATCTTCGGCCGCAATGGTCTCTGCTCGGATGCGGGACTCTGCAAAAGCTACGTCTTCGGGAATATTCTTGGACAAGTGATGGCAGACCATGAGCATATCTAAGTGCTCATCTAATGTATTACGCGTGTACGGTCTCGTTGGATTCGTTGATGATGGCAGCACGTTATCATGCTCAACCACGCTGATGATGTCTGGAGCATGGCCTCCCCCTGCTCCTTCAGTATGATAAGTGTGAATTGTCCTGTTCTTGAAAGCGCCAATGGTTTGCTCAACGAAACCAGATTCATTGAGGGTATCAGTATGGATCAGCGTTTGGATGTCATACTCGTCGCAGACAGTCAGACACGCATCGATGGCTGCGGGTGTGCTACCCCAGTCTTCGTGCAATTTCAAGCCGCAGACTCCAGCTTCGGCTTGCTCCCGAAGAGGAAGTAGTTCAGCATCGTTTCCTTTACCAGTGATACCGTAGTTGACAGGCAACTCATCAATAGCTTGTAACATCTGCCTGACGTGTGTCTTTCCTGGCGTGCATGTCGTAGCATTTGTTCCAGTGCTGGTTTGGTCAATCTTGGGCGGCTGCGACGTGAATGTGAAACAACATACCTTGGTCCTGTCCCTCCACCAAGCATGGTAGTGATACCAGAGGCAATAGCCTCCTGCGCTTGCTGTGGACAAATGAAGTGAATATGAGTATCGAAGCCACCTGCGGTAATAATGTCATGTTCGCCAGCAATTACGTCTGTGCAAGATCCAATGACCATGTTCGGATCAACCCCATCCATGACATCTGGGTTGCCAGCCTTGCCGATACCGACAATGACGCCGTCCTTGATGCCAATGTCGGCTTTGTAGATGCCAGTCCAGTCGACAATCAGAGCGTTTGTTACAACAGTGTCGAGGGTTTCTGTATCTGAACGTCCTCCAGCCTGACCCATGCCTTCTCTGATGGTCTTGCCACCGCCAAAGGCGCATTCATCTCCATATACAGTCAAGTCTTTCTCGACCTTGATCCATAAATCTGTTGCTCCAAGCCGCACCAAATCACCAGTTGTGGGACCAAACATGCTAATGTAAGCCTGGCGCTCCATGGTGCACACATTGATGTGGGCAGCATCACCCAATGGTTCCGGCTCATGTAGAAAACCTCCAGCTCTGAGTCTATCCAGGATTTGATCTGCAGTAGCCAGGTCGTTGATGGAGCCAGAAGCGATGTTGTTACCGCCTTTGATAACCTGATTTCCACCGATCTGTACCAAAGTCACGGTCTTGGTGTCACCAGGTTCGAAGCGCACCGAAGTACCCGCAGGAATGTCCAGTCGATAACCGTGTGCGCGTATGCGGTCAAAGGAAAGCTGAGGATTCGTCTCGATGAAGTGGTAATGTGATCCGACCTATATCGCAACCATGAGTCGCTTGCCATGATTGTTACCGTCTGTCGGTAGCTTGCTTACCTGGATGGGTCTATCACCAGTACTTTTTACTTTGAGTTTGATCCTCTTACGGCCCTCATTGAGCGCGATTGTGCCAGCATTGCCTTTGACAGCAACAATTGCACCTGGCTGCTTGGCATCTTCGTACACACTTGCTTCGGGGAGGGGAAACAGGTCGTTGGAGGGCACGGGTAGAAACGAGCCGTAAAGAGCCTTGTCGAGGTCGCCATCGTCGGTAGCAATGGGATGGTGGACTGTGACGAGATAAGTGCCCGTGGGAAAGGTGCCCTCGACCATCAATTCGGCAAGGCCTCCAACGACTGAGGGCTGGACGTGGCGGCGACCAAGCATGGTCTTGCCAATAGACATGAGGTCGGCCACGGTATGGTTTCCATCGCGAATGAGCTATACGCGTTTAGGAAGCAGGAAATCAAGAGGCAGATAGGTAGGGGCCGTACTTCCTGCAGATTATTGGCAATGAGTGCCTGGGAATGGTTAGTGATGACGCCAAAGGGTGTTATCAAGTATGATGCTCACAGTGGCTTCGGCTTGGTTGAGTTTGACACCGCGGGCAAGTCTGCGTTGGGCAAGAAGGCCAAGCTGAGAAATGACGAGCTTATCGAGCTGTCGTGGTGACCATGGTCAGCATGAGGGAGACGATGAGGGAAATGCTTTTCACTGCACCTCCTTGGGACACAGCTGCATGGCGACAGTGGCTACGAAGCACAGCAACAGTAAGATTGGATTGGAATGTCAATTCATCCAACTGTCAACCATCTACACAACCGCAAGACTGACACTGTCTGTCGTGACATTCTTGCAGCTCAACTGCGGGGCCGATAAGCCCCCGCCTCCCCGCTGATAAGGGTCTGTGGCGGTGATTGTGGCGCAGCAACGATTTCCTCACGCGTCACATGACGTGACCTGACAGTGCCATATTACATATTGTCAGCAGCCATGAAGGTGGCTGGCAACAGGCATTTCCACGGCTGTGGTTGACACAAGTTATGTACGTAGTATGTACATATGTACGAAGTACCTAGGTATGTGATGCATTAGCGCAGCCTGTGTGTCGATCGTATTTATCATGTGACCCAGCGAATCCACGCATCCACGCCTCCGCCACCGCCATGCACAATGTTTTTACTTGAGTGCTCAGCTCCAAGCAGAATATCAGCCGTCTGCAGAGCCGCATTTGGTATTCTCCCTTTTCCAAGTGCGGAAGATCAGCTGGTGTGAGACCTCATCTCTCCAACTGGCGCAATGCCCGTCGTGGCTCGCAAAGTGGAAACCCAGCACGAGCAGCCGATTGGGCACGTATGCTCTTGGACACACCCACACAGATCCACACGCCTGGAGTCGACACGAGATGATGGGCTTGTGTAGTTTTGGTGTTGCAGTGTATTTGTAGCCTGTCTGCTGTCATTGGCCACGGCTGGGCGACGCTAGACAGGGCCCATCTCTCGACAACCGACCACACACGTCGCTGCATCGCTCTCCTCTCCACCACCAGTGTAATGAGCCATGGATGCCAGTGTCAATGCGACTGGTTTGTATGGATGGCCACGGACTGCCCGGGTGGTGGGTCGACAACATGGCGGTTTTCATTTTCGTTTTCTACCATTGTTCTTCTGTTGTTCTTCGTCATCATTCAGCTCCCTTTTCTCCAGCAAGACCGTCGTGCCTTCCACCTCTAGCACCATTCAGTCTTTGTGTGCGTGTGCTTCGTTGTTTCTTCTCTTCTCTTCTGTACCTTCGTTCAACCTCTTGCCTCTTCTTCTCAGTCTGCCTTGAATAGTAATACTTACGCTTCGTTCACCTCTGTCCTGCTGTGCTCAATTTCCAACTTAACTCGTATCCACGCATACACTTTCTTTGCGTGACTGCTTCGCATGAAGACTGCTCAAAAGGCTACCCCAACCTTGGAATTTGGCATCGACTTATTGTTGCTGCAAGAAGAGCACGGGGGCTCGACAAATACTTAAGCTGGACACTGGACCATCCTTTGCTTTCTGAGACTAGACCTCATGGCGTATCGGACGCCATGTACGGGGCTGTCATCCTAACTGGATTGACTCTGACTCTGCCAACTTTCACCTGAGATTTCACTTTGAAGAGTGATAGATGGTCTGTTTGATAGACGTCAACAAACAAACAACCAGAGGTTCCTGGGACACATTCAAACAATAGCTGGATTCCTTCGTCGCACTCTCTGATTCACCCGCAAATATGGCGAGCTACGTTCTAGACTCACAGTTACCGCAACTGTCGACACGACACACCCCGCCAATAGACATTGGCGTTACTGGTCCCTTCACTCCAGTCCACTCACCACACCACTCAGTGACTTCTTCAGTCTCGTCTCGAACTCCTATCCACACGTTGTCTATCCATGAGTACCGCAAACAGTTAAATACACCCTCTTCTGAATCAGCAACCCCTGCAGGCAAAACGCTGCGGAGGAAGGCAGCGGCGCAAGCTTTGAACGGACTTGAACGCGTTTCCTCGGTGGCGAGTACAACACGTCGAGGCACCAGCTCTGCTCCCCGCCCGCTCCACGTTTCTCAATCCGCTCACCAACTCCACACTCGCAGCCCGCCATCTCAACCAGCTGCGCTCTCTAACCTGCTGTCTCGATCACAGTCTGTCGAACCACGTCTACACGGCCAAGGTGCTAGTATATCCAGTGAATCAACGGTGTCTGCAAAGGTACGACATTTTAATCCTAGAAAACGCTTGCCAAAACCACCTCCCATCAGTACGGGTGGCTCTCGAGTTTGTCGCCCTCACCCCACAAATATCAAGACAGTTCCACTGCTGCAGTCCCAGCCCTTGTCTCCTCTGGACTTGGGTATCGAAGGTTCTCGTCTCAGTGACACACGAACCACAACTACAGTTTCGACACTGTCATTATCACGCTTTCCAAAACCGCCCAACCACAGCAACCAAGCCCGTCCACAGGATGATGTTGAGCACACGCGTTTGAAAACGGCCAGCTACGCGACAATCGCACCCGCAACGCCCCCAGCAACACCTGCAACAATTCATTATCGCGGCGCTTCATTTGATCTCGTAAATCCACACGACTCTCTGATACTACATAACATTGTCACTCCGTCCAAAGATTTTGGATCGAGCGAGTACCTCGCAGTTCCGTCACCTGAGGAGCTCGTTGTAGTATCTTCTGAGGTAGCTTGTGGCCATGTATCCTACTCAACTTCTCACTAATGGCGATACAGATGGCACCGAAAAGGCCGTTATATGGCGACTTGAGTGCAGCCCATGCGGGCATTATGCGAAGAGCGGAGGACCCTTTCAGTCCATCGAGTCTTGATCTTCCCCTCCCACCAACGCCAGCCGCTGTCAGCCCTGGATCCTCTGCCTATACTTCACCTGTTTACAGCCCTGAATCTAATTTGGCACCTTCCCCTCTTGCCATCACAAAGGCTACCAACGAGTCGCGCTTCTCACTCAAACAACTCACAAGAACCTTGACCAGGCGACTAGGAAAACCAAGCGAGAACGGACAGATGCAAGAAATGCAAGATCTTCCTCGCTCAGATCTCAGCATTTCAACAGTTGATTTGGATGGCAATATTCCACAATCTTTCAAAGAAGCCTGTGTCACCACTCCTGAAGCTTCGTACTTTCCACTCAACCCAGCTTCACCCACAAGTCCTACAGATCCACATTATGCTCGGTTTTCCAATTTTGTGCGCGGATCTTACGCTGAGACCGAGCGCCTTGAGCGCGCTGCCTCGGATACGATGGAAACGGAGCCCTTGACATCAATGCTACCAGACGAGCCCTCGACAGAAATGGGACGGGCTGAGCGATACAACGTCTTTAAAAACGAAGAACAGGCGTCATCGCGGCCGTACTACGAAGACTTAGACTCTATCTACCGGGGTTCTTCGGTATACACCGCGGATTATCCGCGCATGTCAAGCTACCGAGGAAGCATCAACAGTAGCCACAGGAGCAACCCTTTCCTACGCTATAGTAGCATAGAGATGAATGATTCTACAAATAGCCATCCTGAAGAGAGCTCGTATAGTTATCGCGGACATCAATCCGTTGTTCATGGCGAAGGAAAAACGGACACAATCAGTAAGATCATTGATCAATACCGCCCGAATACCAAAGCAGAGCACGTACCGGCGTCCTCTGAAAGCCATCAAGGCATGGTTCAAAATGAGATTGAAGGTCGTCAATCGCCACAGCATGCTACATCAGACGTCAATCACTTCGACTTTGGTCTAAAGGATGTATCATACTCGCATCGTAAAGATAAATTGTTCGGGATTGAGCCAGTCATGGAAGCGGGACGGTCTATCATCACTCGAGATATAGGATTCCCCCCTCAACAAGCTGCCCCTCTCGCGCCACCATTTGAATTTGATGAGAAATCTTTCCACACACCACGACAAGAACAGTCCTTATTGTTCTCTAACGGGTCTTCTTATTCTTATGGAGACACGCACAATCTGTTGCACATCCCCTCGACGACTGCATTGACACCGATACATACTAGACAAGGTCTTCAACCATCATCTTCGTATTCGCAATCCCAAAACGGTGTACAGATGTCTCAACCATCTAGTCCACGCACCCCACAAGCTGCGTTGGACCAGGCTGAGGAAATTTTTGAAAACATCCACATGAGGAAACAAGACAAGGCCGAGGCCATACCAGCGATGTGGGCCAGACGAAGTTCAGGCAGTTTGCTGATCAGCAAGAAGTCTATGAATCAACCCAGTGCTCAAGCCAACTTGTATGAGTCTGATCTCACTGGAAAAGGTGCTGATGGGGAAGAAAATGATGGCGATTGGGAGTCTCTCTTAGAAGAAGGCCGGGGAGTGCGAGAGTCATTTGGTAGTTATGCGGACTACAGCAGCAGTGACGAAAGCCGGAACAGTCAGAGCTTCAACAGAAATGACGCATCTCAACACGAGTTGAACCTCATTCAGTCGCAAAGTCTCTCGATTTATAGCCGTTCAAGCTCAGCCCGAACTCACTTGCCTCCCTTCAATTCGTCTCCACCATACCTTCCAACGCCAACGATTGCTCGAAATGGAAATACGACACCGAGTCTGCCTGTGGCAATAGGAGGAATATCGGGTACAGAGAGAAATCAAGGCGGCCAGCCAACTATCTTTGCACCATGGATAAATCCATACGCATTCAGCGATAAAGAGACGGAAGAACTGCTCGCCTCAGGCCCAAATGATAAGATCATGTTTGATGATGGCAATCAGTTTAGCCCGCGCTCTGATCACGGCTTCCAGTCTGAGTATAGCGGCGAAGGTCACAGCTCCAGTCCAGCGCGCAATGTCGATGACATATCTGCACTAGAGCGCGAAAACACCTTTGAAAAATTATGTTTCATTGGACCCAAAGGCAATCTTACAGGTACGCCACAGGGATCAGGCATGCATGAGACGGGCAGTAGCATCGCAGACACCAGCAGTCCTGGAGTAACTATGAGCTCCCCCATCGGTCTTCAGCGACTTGAACATCCCGATTGTGAATCTTCCCCATTGTCCGATACCATACGGGGATCCCGAACGAAGGAATCACTGGCGAATGCGCAAGATGGGCGTGAACAATCGCAGGTGACTTTATTTCCTCGAGCATCTGAAGTTGAACCAGTGCTTGGAAAATCGACCCATAATCGAGCATCGCAGCGTTTATCCTTGCGTTGCTCCACCATCTCGCAGCGCGATCAGCGTCGAACGAGCCGTACAGCTGTGCTTGGGCAGACAAAGCTCCGTCAAATGATTCTCTCGCCAGGCAATACTCGCAAAACATTGACCAGCCAAGATACGAGCTTCTCGCGGTTCTTGGGCGGAAGTGAACGTCCTTCCACAAGTGATACAAATACGCCTTTGCACCGGAATCTGAGCATCAACAGCTTTACCACCTCTCACCCTAGTAATGCTCATCAACATTCACCGCATTTACTTTGCCCTGAGCGGGCTGTGAACGCCGAAGATGAGGAACGCCGACGCAAGTTATCGTGGGCTATCCTTGCTGTATTCTGCTTATTGCCACCCTGTATCATGCTCTACCGGATATGGGGTGACTCGATCATTGCATCGCTAACTAGTGGTCATCTTGGTCATTGCACACCCAAATCCAAGAAAGTTGCTCTGATCGCTGGCATCGCTATTAATGTTGGCATTGCAGTTGCGATTGTTGTTCCCATTGTCATTGTGCACGCTCTTGGGGTTGTTTGACAAAACTGATTGATGATATAAGGCGCGTAGTTCTGAACATGTTTTTGTTTTATATTGTAACAAGAATCATCAGCTAATGAAATCTACAGCACTAGGTATCTGATGGGTGCACAGTGGGTATTGAAAACCCGAGCCTGATTTGGTCTTGACGACTTGTCAGTGCTCATCTTTACTTTCTTCTCAAACCTATAAGAAGCTATTGTAATCTTGTATTGCATGGCGCTTCTTCAGGTCGACGGAATAGGGGGATTTGCGTTGCTGGGCACGATGTCTGACAAGGTTGCATAATTGGGCGCACAAGTAGGAAAAGCACTGAAGTACACGATGCTTAAGTAGGCGTTTTTCTCATGGACAGTCTGTTTGTATCAGACATGCTTCCTTTTTCTTTTCTTTCTTTTTCTCTAAGGATAGTTCAATTTGTCGGATATTGCATGGTGCTTTTGCACATCAATTAATGACAAGGTTGAGCGTGAATGAATAAGGAATAGCTGCATATAAAACGATACATGTGGCCCTTAAATCATAGTGGACAATGCTACCACGTTAAGCAAACTTTGGAGAGTGTTTGAAGAGCATTAGCCCGACTTCATCCACAAGTCTCTGTTTGTTTTCTTGTAAACAATATGACTTGGTTTAACTAGACTTTTCCTCTTGCCAACTTCCATGTCTTATTGTTATAAGGTTTCTTTTTGTTCAAGCGCTCTGGAACGAACAGCCTTAACTTCACTTTGAGCTTCCACACCACCCTTCGACTTTCAAAAGTTTAGCATTGGTGAGCATGTTACAAGATTAGATTAAACATCTTTTATATCTATTATCTGGAAGACCCCTGGGAGGTGGAAATAGTCTCCGACGGTTTTACAGGCTTAGACGGCCGAAACCACTGTGGTGGCCTACACACCTGACTTCACTTCAGGCGTCGACATGCGTATAAAATTTAGGTTATGGCTGCTTTGACTTCTGGATACTTGTCCGTTCCGTATGTGGAATTCAGCTTTACGCGGCCTGATACACTGCCATCTTCGAGTTTGATCCAAGTCTCCAGTTCGTTTTCTCCTTCTCCAAAAACGATCTTTCGTGCGCCACGGGCCCATTCGCCGTAGCCACCATGGCCTGAGTGACGATTGAAGCAAAAGTGGATTCCGTTTCCATTCTTGGGCTCTGTTGGCAGATCTTTGTCCCATGTCATACACCAACTAGCGGCATCAGCTACAATGCCCAAACGTGAAAAAAAGTAACAAAAAAACGTACTCAATACCGTGGTCATGACCGGAGAAAACGGCCAGTAAGCCTTCAGTTTCAACTAGTGCTCTCATAAAGGACTTAGCGCCCCCGTTCCAGCACGTTGAGCCATCAGAACATTTGCCTTGGTGCGCGATATATTCAAAATTGAGCCCAGGTTCTGTGGCATCAGTCCGTCTTCCGCTCTGTTGGAAGACAGCAGTTGCTTGGACTGGGATGTGTACAAACGCGAGGCTTGGGATGATACGGCCATGTTGGCGGCGGAGTTGATCACGAGTCGACTGGAACCACGAGACCACCTAAAACTTCAGGTTGGATTGGTGTACCCAATGAAAGGAAAGATGACTCACTTGCTCGTCTACCCAATCGCCCACCGGGACATCCGCCCCACCTGGTTGGAATACTCGTCCGCCCCTGCTGTCAAAGAACCATAGCAACATGGCCAATCGATTGTCATCATTGGCGCTATAAATCGGGATATAATAATTACTCACACCAACCTGCGCAGGCGGTCCGGGAACTGACTTCGTAGCAAAGGAAAGCCTTTGGCCATTTCGACCTTTAAGATTGTCCCACATATATCCGGTCATTGCGTCGGTATTGCAAGTCTTGGAGGCATCATGATTGCCGAATGTGACAGCAAAGGGGAGATTGCGGTTGGCAATTGGAGAGACAATTTGGTCGATGATTCCGATAGCATCACTTGGGGCAACATATTCGCAAGTAATTAGATCACCATTGAGGACTACCAGATCTGAATGCTCGCTGTCGAGAATCGATTGCATGAGGTTTAACGTCTTGGCATCACCATTGGGCCGTCTCTGTGCTTCCCAGGCTAGATGTTGTCAGTGATCAAGCAAGGCGAGTCTCAGCAAGTATGAGGATGACAGACGCTCGCCAAAATGGAGATCACTAAAAGTGGTGATGGAAAACCTTTTATCCTGGTTGAAGCGTAATCCCGGAGGATTTGAGGTAGCACCCTCGAATGAGTTCTGGATTTTCTCAAGCAAAGGTGCGCCTGCTGAGAAAGGAATGAGTAGTGCAAGAAACATGAAGGTCATCATGACAGTCGAGCAGCAAGTTGTCGGCTTTTGTACGTTTGCAGTGTATTGAGTAGTGTAGTGGAAGAGCAAGTAGGAGAAGAAAGTAACAGTTAGGTGGTGTTGAGAATGAGAGAGGGGCAGTAGGGAAACTTTGAGCGAGGAAGGAGCGAGGGTGGTGGTGTTGGTCGGTCCAAGCTGCAGTGGTCAGTCATAGCAAGAAAGATTTGAGCTACAACCACGAGCACGTTCCAGTTGAAATTCTTGGATGCATATACAATCATGGCGACTCGTAGGCTTTTCAGTCTCGGTGACATTGTGATCCATTGAAAAGACCGCAGGCTGATGAAAAGAGGAGAGAGTTTTGGAAAGTCGAGGGAGCCTGCGTGGGTGTACACAAATTCTCCAAGTTGAGGAGGCATGCAGCCAGGTGAACAAGTGAGGAGGAACATCATCTCCTGCCACTCTGATGGCGAAATGAGAGGGCTGTTGTAATGGCCAAGTTAGCAAATTAGCACCAGGATGTCGTAGTCGTACACAGTTGGATTAGATAATACAAAGAACCAAGGCAATGGCGGGGAGCGAACGCCAGTCAGATGCAGACTAATGCAACGCAATCTTGGCGGCGGGCCAGGGTCCACCAAAATTTCCAGTAACCTACGTGCCTACCATCTCATCCTTTCACTTTTGACTTCCACTTCCACGCCTCACTTCAACCACCCCGATGAATGCCGACGCATACTTGCGCAAGCAAGGCTGGAAAGGCTCAGGCCATTCCCTCGACTCGACCGGCCGGGGCATCAAGAAACCTCTGTTGATTGCCCACAAACAAGACCAGCTGGGACTCGGCAAGAAGAAGGCGGCACACACGACAGACGACCAATGGTGGATGCGCGCTTTTGACCAGAGCCTCCAGAGCATTGGAACTGGACAGGAGGTACACATAGCTATTCCCACACCTGCTGAGAGTGGCAATCGCTGATCATTTTGCAGAGCACTCTGAGCCAGATCCGCACCAAAGGCATCAATCGTGGCGGTCTGTATGGCTTCTTTGTCAAGGGCGAGCCCATTCTTGGAACCATTGAAGACAGTGCATCGAGTACGACGGATGCTTCCGTACCACCGTCTGGCGCCAGCACACCACCAACTTCCGCCTCTGACAGCGAACTCTCGAACAAAACAACTGCTGTGCCCGCCAAACAGAAGAAACGCAAGCAATCAAGCAAAGACGCCAGGAAAAAAGATGCAAAGGATAACAAAGTTCCGACCGATAACGACGCCGTAACTCGCAAGCTCCGCAAATTGTCGTCCAAGCAGCGCAAATCTTACGAGCACCGTGCCGCGCTCAAAAATCAGTCGCTCCACGATTATATTCTTCGCCGCATACAGAAGAAATCGGAAAAACGTGCGAATAGGTACGATGAGTCCCCAATCAAAAACCTTCTTTTACTGATTTGCCAAGGTGACGTGACCATTTAGCCATGACAGCCATCACTATTCTAAACCTCTCCAAATCACGCTCGTCAACCTCGCCAATCCTTCGAGCCGGCATATAGAGCGACAGCCCTTTGTGAGTTGAATAATAAACATACCTAGAGCTTTCAGCAGCATTTGCCAAAGCAATGCATTCAGTTATCCAGTCAGGCACCAAGAGCCAAGGCGAACAGAATGAAAAGAGGACAATGCGGAGCGTAATAAAAGCCGCATTTCTGAGCCAGACGTGCAACGCGTAGCCAAAGTCAAGGAGCTGGCGAACACATTGTAAGGTGACGAGAGAGAATCAGGCACAAAAGGCGACTGAAAAAGACGAGACTGACAGCGCCAACGTATTGCATTTGATGAGGGCCTCGTCAATTTAAGAGGAGGAAACGCAAGTTACGCATACTCTAGTTAACATTTCTCAATTCAAGCGGCATGAGCATGGTCAGGCGTTGGAAACAATTCATTGGTTTTCATAATTGTTATCATCATCTTCATCATTCATTGCCCATTGATGTCCGTGCCAACGTGGAGACAAACGGAAAAACAGAAACATGACTTGAGCCAGCCAAGTACTTACAAACACATGATACAAGTACAAAACCAAATGTTACTCAGTCTTGCCGCTCAAGATCCACGGCCTTTTCTCCCAAAACTCATCTTTGATGATATCCACGTGTTCAGTTACTATTCTGGCCTTGCTTCGTTTCTTCCGGTCCTTTTCTCTCTGGGTTCTACTCATGGGACCTGGACGGCCTTGTGTGCCTGCCGCCCAGCCATCTGCTTCTGTAGCCTTCTTTTTTCCTTTATTGGAACTTCGTACTTCTTGTGAAGGACCACTACCACCAGGAATTTCAGATGCTCGCTTTGCCTTGGACCGTAGGCTGTCCTTGAGCGGTGGCGTAGGCTGGATATCCACGGAGCTGGGAAACGGTTGGGATGTCGGATATGGCTGAGACTTGGGTAGGTTGCCCACAGTCAGGGTTTGTACATCCGGACTCTGATGCGGATACTGTAATGTCGCAAACGTGGGCGCTGAATGAAGACGTGAGTGGTTTGATGTATGCCTTGCTGGGCCAGCAGGAAGCTCTGCGATTCCAGGGTGGTTGACAGATTGAGCCAAAGGACCTGTATCAGCCCATACATAACCTTCTCTCTTTTGCGACTCACTGATGCGCCGCGAAGGTGAATCACGACCAACACTATGGTCTGCCATATCCTTTGGACTGTTGCTCATGACTCTTTCTCTCGTTTGTTCCTCTTCCTGAGAGTTCATGGGTGGACTTGGCAGTGCTTTGTTGGTCCGCAAAGGAGGGCTAAGACGACGAGGTGTGGTTGATCCAGCCGTTTGTATAGGACTGAGAATGTTTTCTTTTTCCTCGAATGCTTTGCTTGGCTTCAAGTTTGACAGTGAACGGTGGTTTTGCAATGAAAGCTTGCGTGGCTTATTGTTTGTTGGGATACTTGATATACGTAAAGGTATGACCGGCGGCTCCTGGGCATTGCCAACAGTAAAGTAGCTTGGCAAATGGGGCTGGCTAGGTGATCGCTGCTTCAGCTTAGGTTGGTAGGCTTGAGATGTATCGGCCAAAGTCATCGAGGCTGACGCTGAATGGGATGTGGTCTTGTTCGACGACTCTGCAACATTATGACTATACCCATAGACTTGAAACGCAGTAGGAAAGTCAGTGGGCGGAGACATTGGAGAGAAGTTGCTTCGAGTTGTGGGGTTTGGCGCATCCAAGGAATGAGGCGGTCTAGTACTTGGCCTCAGTGTCGGTGGTGAGAGTGGTAGAGGTGTCAAAGATGGATGGAAATGTTTCCCTGGTCCCGATGTTACATATACACTGCCCATAGGTGATGTTACGCTAGATGGCGGTGACAGTGGCATAGTGATTGACGGAAATGAGCTACTGCGTGGGCTGACTGGATTAGAGCGTAGAGGGTTAGGTAATGTTGTTTTGGAGGTTTCCAGAGGAGTTGGAGGTGGGGATGGAGTTGATGAAGCAGAGAGGAAAGTTGGCCCAGGATTTGTTGACAGCGGAGACACTTCCTGATCTTGAGAAGTGGAAAAAGCCTGATCGATTGCCAGGGACGAGCTTTGAGTGGAAGCGTGTTGTGTTGGCGAAGAAACTGCAAGTGTTTCTGATTGCTGTGCCGCTGACTTTGATTGATCAACAGCTACGGGAAAGAACTACCTGAGTTAGATTTTTGACAGTTTGAAAGCCTAGTGGTGGATCGGTGTGCTCACATCACGATAGAGTACGGTACCCTTTTTGAAACACTCGGGCTCGTTATTGTAATTGATGCCAAATTCCTTGAACAAGATTTCGTTTTTGTCCGATGAAACCGTGCCCGAAAGTCTTTGCTCGGCCTCACGAGCGCCCATACCACCTTGCTGTACAAGATTCCAAAAAGTAGTGTTATAAAGATTGTTGATATGGCCTAAAGTTGTGAGATTATTGGACATGAATGACAAATGTTCTAGCAGACGATTCCAGGGAAAGAAGCGTTATGCTGTGGGGTTATACTTACAATCAACCTGCCGCCAACTCATATAATCACGTAAGTTGGAGTCGCTCGGATAGCAAACTGCTCGGCCGTCGAAGGAGGGCAAAGGCGGCGTGAGTGGCTTCTCTGGGAAGTAATTGGACCAGAGATGCACATAATAACTCGTGAAAGTCGATGCTATGGTTGTGGATAGTTTGCTTCAAGTCCGAGTTAGCAGATTTGCAACCGTACGACTAGGTGGGCATACCTTGCACGCCGTTCAAAGAGCACACAATCCTTATGGAAGACAAAACTATGATGTACGTCAATATATTGCTAGACACGACAGAGTGGCTGAAAAAAGTTGTTTTAGATGCAATGAATACACAGACGCTTACCTGTATTCGTCACTGTTACCATACGCAAGGACAAGATCTGGCAGCTCTTTCATCACTGCTTCAGCAGCAGCGTTCATCAAATCGAGAGCATTTCGATCATTCGGTTTGACGAATTTGTATCTCGCCGTGAGCCTTGAAAAATGATGTTAGTCAAATTATCTTAGCAGATCAAATGCAGGTTTGAGGCGTGCCCATGCAGATTTGAGTGTGTGACACGGGTACCTGCATGCCAACATCTGAGTGGAAGACTGACTTGGAGAAGCCGCGGCCATCGATTCTCACCACGATCCAGGTGTTGGCCAGCAGATTGTCGGGTTGCTCAAAGTGGCGCACATATTCGTACCTGGAATTGAGCAAGTCAGCAACAGTCGGTCTAAAAACGGAGCTCATGCAGCACCGAAGCTACCCCTCTCGACTTTGCGTGCTCGCATGCTAGTCTACTTACTTGGAATTAGCCATTGTGTGCCTCTCCTTGCTTGTGATGTTTTTCAATCACATGAGTCGTACAGCATCCTACTCCAGGGCAAGAGTGAAGATGAAGGTCGGCTACCACGAGCGTGCCCACCGGTAGTAGCACACGGCGTGGGTTTTGAAGCTTCACGAAGCCCAGGATCAGCGACGCTCACAGCGCAAAAGACGGTGTTTCAGGTGTGCGCATGTCATGCATCCACGACGGCAAGTCTTGGCAGCCGAAAGAGGCGCGGACGGCGAGGGCGCAGCTGATGGGGATACCCTACGAATAGCTCGTCATGCGTGGTGCGCCCTTCTCCCGAAAAAGATTGATGGTGTTGGCAGTTCTTTCAGTCACAATCCGAACGCGCCCCCACTCCTACCAAAAACCTGTGCACTACTCACACGCGCTAGTTCATAGAGGAGCACAACATGCTTTTTCTTAACAGCCTCGCAGTCTCAACACACATGATTCCTCCAGCAACTATACGACTTGAATCGCTATTATGTCCCATTCAACACAGGCCTCCCTACTTGATCGTCCTAAGCCCAGAGGCTGCTATGGCAATGTACGTGGTCTTGTCTTCGCCGAACTTCACTCGCTCCATTGCAGGGACTCCCACGCACACAACCAACATCCGGAGCCCTCTCTTCCAAATTGCAGCTCCTTGGCGACGCCGTCAAGCTGTGACGCCCAAACACTGCTGTGCTAGCTTCATGCCGGTACATGTCCAATAGCCCGACGTGCACAAGACACTGGTTCACGTCAAGGGCACCAACGAGAACTTCACGCGCGCCTTCTGCCCGCATGTGCCACGATCTGCAACGTATATTCCCCATCTCTATAGCTTTCCGTGTATTCGCAGTCGACTATGTTTAGGGATTTATTTGGAAACACCGGCGCACTGTGGTTCGTCCCGTGCCCAATTGCAAGAGCTGGACCGGCCCGGCCTAATGGCCAGCTAGTTACATATCTGTCAGACGAAATGGTCTACGAGCCGTGGTTGTACTATCACCACCTCCCTTCTCTCTCGCATGGAATGCCCTCATCTGATCATTTAGACTCCATCGACTCCACTACTTTGTCATGAGTGGTGGTATTCTTGTGTTCCTTACCCCACCTAGAACGCTTGGAAGGTGATCCAGAGTAATGCTCCATACGGCCCCCCGATGTTATGCCTTGAAGGCCTGGGGCGACAATGGTAGCCTCATAGATGTCGCAATCCCAAAAAGCTCAAAGACCTGAACGTAGAAGAACACAAGATACTGTAGGGCCTCTGTCAGGTCAGGTTCTATAAGGTAACCATCGCTCAGGTAATCCACTCGCTTACTGGCCCGAATACACAACGTTTGATCGTGCAGCGACCACGACTTCGGATTCTATGGTTGAAATGATGCCAATGAACAGGAAATTGGTAGCCTTGCATCGATCTGTTGGTCAGTCTATCGCATGCAGGTACATTTCTCCAGGTCCCGGCTCCTGGTTCTCGGTAGGGCTACCGAACGTGATGGCGGAAGCTTGAATCATAATTGCGTCAATTCATTGGACATCCTTCGATTCTGTTACTGTGTCGAAACTCTATTCATTACACGCGGACAACGAGACACGCGCGACACGCCGGCGAATCACCCTTACTAGAGCTGCTAGGAGTGAACCTGACTGTGTTTATCCTCGCGATCCTATTGCGCCTCGTGGAGTCGATCCGGATATCTTGGTGTGTCTACCTCGCCGTTTACTATCCTGTCCGGGCCAATATCAGGAGAAAGGGAAAGGCAACACTTATTTGTGTGTACATCCCTAGGAAGATGCATGCTTGATCAATACTATGATAGTCCAATGTTCTCTCGTGATATTCCTATTTCAGACATTATGCGAGAAGCTAGCTCGGCTAGATATACAGCACTTTTCACACACTACACGATTGTGGTAAATTCAGACGAAGTTGGTATTTCCGAATTCTTGGCAATCGAGGAAGTCACGTAAATTGATTCAATGATAATGCCAGGTGCAACTTCTATGGGAAGACTGATAGCATGTGCGTGAAAAGAGGGCTAGCAGAGGGAATTTCTCTCTAATTGCATACGCAGTAGGTAGGTTTCCCAGGACTTTCGGATGGCTAGTCGTCGTTGATGCGTGGACAAAGTGAGGGTCGACGACGAAACTCCCTCATGTGATGCTGGGATAATAAGGGCCATATATATTCCACCTATGAGCTTTGAATCACACCTACTTGTGTACAAGAAGACTATTTATGCAATTGCACGACTTTCGTATCCATCTCTACTTGCGATTTGTAGCTGAAACGCCAAGTCCAAGCAAGTACTATTCCAACCAAGTTTTGACGATAAGTGGGAGGAAATCCATTCTATATTGAAGAGATTTGACCAATGTTTGAAGCGGCGGTATTCTCTACAACGAAACAAAGTCTATCGAGCTGTAATCGTAGTACTCAAGGTAGTTGCTAGAGTGAGCCCTGCAAAGCTTTCCCTGCTAAAAATCTCAGGAACTGAAGGAACTGAGTAATAAGTTGGGGAGAATAAAAGATAGGATCAATATGACTATGTTTATTGAAACAATTTGGCCGTGGTAGTGAGAAGCAAATGAAGGAACAATGCAGTAATGATAGAAGGAGCATGAGTACGTGTGTATCCACGCTAACGGTCGTGGGACGGAGTTTAGGACGGAGCTTAGCTACCTGCCAAAATTTTGGGGCGCAAGAGCAACTTTGCTTCTGCTTCCATCTTCACCAACAAGTACACGAATACAACACCACATCGCCGCCATGTCTTCGATGCGCAATGCCGTTCAGCGCCGGAATCATAAGGAGCGAGCGCAGCCCGTCGAGCGTGAAAAATGGGGCCTTCTCGAGAAGCGCAAAGACTACAAACTACGAGCTGCCGACCACCGCCAAAAGAAGCAGAAATTGAAGCTGCTGAGCGAGAAAGCGCGCCAACGCAATCCTGATGAGTTCTCGTTTAAGATGATGTCGTCCAAAGTCGACAAGGACGGCAAAAAGATGGCAGATCGAGGCAATGTCGCGTTGAGCACTGATGTGGTCAAGCTACTCAAGACACAGGACGCAGGCTACATTCGTACCATGTTGCAGATGGCACGGAAAGAGAGGGCTGAATTGGAACAGCGGCTGATATTGGAGGAAGAGGGAGAGGTGCGGGCGCTGCGAGATGGGGACCGTGGCAAGTCCGGGAAGCACAAGGTTTATGTAGACAATGCCCAACAACAGGAGGAATTCGATGAAGATACCTGGTTTGGCCGGGGAGCGGATATACCTGGCCGCTCACAATCAATTGAGGGTCATACTATATATGAAGGAGAGGACGATATAGACCAGGAGGAAGAAGATGACGAAATAGCGCCAATAAATCCAGGAACCAAAACGCTTTCAAAGAAGCAGCTGGAGGCAAAAGAAATAGCAAGGCTTGAAAAACGGGCATTCCAACGATCTAGAGACCAAGCACAATCGCGCACTGCCGTTCGGTTGCAGGCTGTCAAGAAAAGGGAACGAGACTTGGTGGCTGCAGAGGAGGAACTGGAGCTCCAACGGGCTAAGATGAATAATACGGTTGGGGGCGTCAACAAGCATGGCGTCAAGTTCAAGGTTCGCGAGCGAAAGCGATAAGTTTACATTCTTCTCGGAGAAGTCGAAGTACGAAGATACCACTGAATACTACACACTACAATCTCGCGGGCATTCTCATAGCTCCATCCAATCGCAGCACAGTTCCGTTCAGCATTTCGTTACCAACACACTCAAGGACCAAACGTGCAAACTCTTCAGGTAGGCCTGGCCTTTTCGGAAACTCCATGCTTTGTTCCAGGCTCTGCTTTACTTTTTGGCTCATCATTCTTGTCATTGCACTGTCAAACATACTCGGCGCAATGGTCACTGCTCGGATTCCATGTTTGGATAAATCTCTTGCCAGCGGAAGGGTCAAGCTTGCAACTGCACCCTTACTTGCCGCGTACGCTACTTGGCCCATCTGACCATCGAATGCGGCCGAAGAAGCGATCATGATGATGACACCCCGCTCACCATCTGCACCCTGTGGCGTAGCTTTGACCATGTATGGCACTGCCTGCCGTATCAGATCCAGCGTCCCCCTCAGATTGATGTTCAGTACAAAGTCGATACTCTCGATGCTCAATGGTTCATTCTTCTTGTCGACAATCAAGCCAGGCAGTCCCACACCAGCACCGGCAACTACACCTCCAATCTCTTTACCCGTCTCCTGTACCCATGCAACTGTGCCTTTGATAGCGGCAGCGATGGAATCAGTGGATGATACATCTACTTCGAAGAACTTGGACCGTGAGCCTAGCTCTTTGACTGTTTTTGCGCCATTGTCGCTGTTGAGATCGAGCAGAGAGACGTATGCGCCCTGGGCATGAAGTGCGCGTGCTGTCGCGAGGCCCAGGCCGGAAACACCACCGCTGATGATAAAGGTACGGTCTGTGATTTTCATTGTGTATCTTGTATATATACTTTAGTTGTGGATTGGTAGAGGATTTTGTTGGGCCAAGTCTTGCAGTGAAATATGAGAAGGCGTAAGCGTTGTCGAGAAAGAAAATCGAAGCGCCAAATAGAGTGCGATGGAACGGAAGTAAATAAAACAGAAAAACCTATTCAGAAAAGCTCTGTGAAGTGTCTTGTGGTGTCAAAAGTCTTTGGGGATTTGAGCATGTGAGACGTCTGTCCACCAGTTCCACACTAAACTGTATGCCTCGGTTCTTGAAGAGTCGGCGGAGAATCCTTGCAGCCTCCGTTATGCCTGTTCCGAAAGATATCATGCGCCTGCTCCGAATGGAATCAATCTCGAACCACCACCGAAGCTCCGCATATGATTGACATCTCCAATCCATTGCGCGCCCACACAGTCCCACCCGTAACTTGACCGCCCCACAGGACCTCGAGAAACTGAACTTGATCTCGTTCCAACGGGATTAACTCCACTGCCCGAATTGGAGCTTTTCAGCTCCCCTTCAGTATTTGCAATGACCGACAACGTGATTGTCGGATCAAACAAATTGCCCAGTAATCCCACGCCACTGTCCGCACCGCAAGAACAACAAGTCCGAGACCTTTACTACAAAAATGTTCGCGCCAAATGCGCCAAGGAAATTGAAAGTATGTTGTGTCTCATCCGCTTCCCATATATCTGAACACCAAACGCCTTGAACATGGAGTTGACTTGGAAAACCTCTCAGCGTTCGCCCAATGCGCACTCGGTCGCACATTCACCATGATCTACGCATGTCGAGACTCACGCTTAACCATGAACAGCTGCATGCTACAATATCAAAATCAAGACGAATTAGACAAGGCGCGAGCAGAGTGGTTCCAGCTGGCTGGCGAGCGCAAGCGACAACGGGAAGAGCACCAGCGCAAACTAGAAGACGCACGGTCGAAACACAAGGAATGGTGGAATCTGGATGAGACGGGTAGATTGCAAGGGAAGCGGGTCGAGGCGGAGCGCGAGTTTGGGGGCAGGAAGGAGGAGAATCGTGTGGATGAGAGGGGGGTAACGAGGGGTGGAATTTACCGGGGCACTTGATGGTAGTTTTTCCATCTCTTTTCGATAATCGATTTGGGCATCATCGAGAAGGAAGAGGGCAAGGCACGCACAGCACATGATGAGCATTGGCATGGCGTTCAACGGTTGACGAATACATAACTAATGGTGCTCTGTGGGAGAGGCACCAAACCATTGTATCATATTGTAGACGAAGAAAAGGAAACAAAGTCCACTTCTGGATGCGCAATTCTCTGCGCAAGAAAAGCTAAATGCCTCTCTGGTATATAAAAAAACCGTGTGATCGAGAAATACAGACACCCTTTTCCCAGTAAACGCCATGAAATGCTGTTATGCCTGCAAACGCCAAGCTCCACTGTCTGTTCGTTCAACTTTTTGTCAACCAGTATATGTGGAGGAAGCACTGATCCCAAATAGGCCATATTCCATTAGTTCCCACCCATGGCCTCTTCGAATTCCTGCTCATCAATCTCTTCTTCTTCTCCCATACCTCCCATCTCCGCATCTGCAGAGCCATTGACGCCAACACCGCCCACGGGACCACCAACATCCAAATCCATTTCCTCCTCTTCCACGGTCTCCTCTTCCTCCCACCGCTCCTTGATTCCCCATCCTGTGCCTGTGAAGCAGTATCTCTCTGGCGGTAGCCGGATTCCATATTCCCTCTCTACCCTGGGTAATGCAATTCGATTCCTCTCGCTCGCAAGCTCCAGCATAAACTCCTTGGGAAGTTGGCCTTGGAACTGACCAGCCGCACGAGCTGAAATGGCTGTCCGCAAAGCATTGAGTGAAACACCGTCGCCGTCTTCTTGCGCATTCTGGTTACGTTTCTTGGAATGCGTAGGGCCAGTTGGCGCAGGCGGTTCGTACGATTGCGCATCGGAGAGGATGGATGATGTGTAACGGTAGGCAAAATCAAGTAGTTGCAGCGGTACGCGCTCGGTATACGCGTGCACGCCCATGTTGGCGAGCATAAGATGAATAAGGCGCGCATCACGCGGTCGCTTGGTAGCGCCTGTATCCTGCAGCGAGGTCGTCGGGAAGGATGCGTTGAGTGTTGCGGGTTGTGAGGCGCCATTTACTTGTGACGTTTGGGTGTTGGGTTGTGTTGACTGTGTTGGAGGGCTGGGATTAGGTGCGTTGGATGCTGTTGCTGGAGGTGTCGAAATGCCATTCGGCATGCTTTCGGCGGCGGCGGGCGACGCCATGTTGAGTGCGCTCTTGGGTTGTAGTGAGCTATGTGTGGGTACGTTGTCGGTTGTACGTGCAACAGTACAAAGTAAGAGAGACAGAGAGGCACCGACGCAACCAAGCGCCGGTCTTGGCGTGTTGCGGCTCTGCATGGGGCTGCACGCTAACCCACCCCAAAAGTAAAGTGTGGGGTGAAAACTGAATGTAACAATCCAATAAGCTTGCATATGAACATACTCCATGATTGATGGTAGCCTATGGCTCTAGAAACCAATGATTTAAAAACCCTGTCCTATACACACATATAGACATCACGTTCTCACGCCCAATCCTTCTACAGCATCGGCAGCCTCATCCTCATCACCTGTAGCTTCACTTGTAATACTCTCGTGTAAGCTCGGCGTCTTATCCTTCTTTCCAATACGCTTAATAGAGCTCCAGCTCAGCCCGCTGGTCTTATCCTTTGGTGTTCCAATGTTAGGACTGTTGCCTACACTGTCTGAACCGCGTCCAGCACTTAGAAAGCCGCCATCTTCGCCCATTTCGTCCGGTGTACCTGGTGTATCGCTTGCTTTGTTCTTAGAAAACAGGGTGTTCTTCTTGCCAAATGCCAAGATGTGATTGGTGCTGCCCTTGCGTGTCAGCTTTTGCATAAATGATTCCTTTCCAACGGAGCCAGTTTGTTCAGATGGCGTGTGGGAAACGCGTCGTTCAAGTGACTCGCGCGGTGACGTCTCAGAGACATCGGCTGTAGATATTGACATGCGTGCATCGTGGGGCGAGGTGGCATCCCGAGATTCGCTCGTGATGGAAGCATCCGAGGCGAGGAGTTTTTCTTGTTCCTTGCGGGCTGCTTTCTCCGCCTTTTCAGCCTTGGCCTTCTTTTCCTTCTCTCCCTTCTTCTCGGCCTTTTCTACCCGCCTCGCTTCTTTCTCGGCTGCTTTCTCAGCCGCCTTCTTCGCCTTCTCAGCCTTGTCTTCTTCCGACTTCTTCCCTAGCAGTGGGATAGTAAAACTTGCTGCTGCTGGATTGAGCTTCGGAGGCGTTGCTGGAACAGGGGGGAGTTGGTTCGCATTTGGCATATGAGAAGCAGATGATTGAGGCCTGGTGCCGATCGGTGCTTGGGTAGGTGATTTAGTTGAAGGGAATTCCAACAAATCGCCATGCAGGTCTTCGCTGACCAAGTTGGTGGTTGAGCCGTACTGCACAGAAGGGCGCCGGGATGGCAGTCGAGACCACGAGGTAGTGTTTGTATTGTTGACACTCCAGTCGACTCCTAGAGGACTACTGCGAGCACCAAAAGCATCCACAGACCAGCCGAAGCGCGTTTGACTTTCGGTCGAGGGCCGCGGCAAGGCCATGCCCTCACCAGATTTGGTAGATCCTTGGCGAGGAGAGGGTGGCTTCTCGAAACCTAACATTGATGTAAGCCACGGATCAGCTTTAGTTCCAAACATGTTGAACGGACGCTTACGCGTCGCCACATGGTTGGGACTACTGGATGATTCGACAGGCTGTGTCTTGGTTCTGATGAATGAGTCGTACCACGCGCCTTCGGAATGGCTGCCGCGGCGTCGTGAGCTTCCAGGAGCATCTACTCCGTGCTCTTGGCGAGGCAAGGACTGACTTTGAGATGGCTTAAGAGAACCCAACGCAGGCCCTTCGTCTGAGAAGGTCTTACCCCGTTGACGATTGAGGCCAAAGAGACCACCAAAGCGACTAGCTTGAGGATTGATCTTGAAAGAGCTGGAAGTGGATCGTATGGAGCGCCTATCGCTATCGATGTTATCAGTATTGGGGAAGTGCTGTAGCTCACCAGCGCTCTCTCGTGGGCTTGCAAAGTTGCTTGGTGAACGACTTTGAGGAGACACTGGCGAGCTTGGAGCCTGAGCCTGTTCCAAGGTTCCTGGCGCACCAAGGCCTGGTAAGACGTTTCTCATATTTGGTGAAGGCTCTAATGATGGAGCTTGAGGAGGACCCAGATCATCTTCATCCTCAGCATCTGTTAGACCCAGGTCGTCCCCAAACAATCCTGCAGGGAGCAGAGCGCCAGCAGTTGGGCTCATGGGAGCACCACCAGTCAGACTTTCAAAGTCAGCTTGAGAGAAGGAATTGTTGTGTGTGCGCGGGGGAGGGATCGCCATTCCATTGACTGGATTGAAGTACGGTGTGACGGATGCAAAAGGAGGTGAAGCGGTTGTGGGAATGCTGTTGAAAGGCGCAGAAGTAGTATGCACGAAACCACCGGTTGCTGCAGCTAAGAGGCCTTCACGCATACTCAGAGGTCGGGCGCGTTGGCTGTTCCTGCGCACAGGTCCCATCTCAGGCACTGGGGGGCTAGAGAACATTTGCGGTTGGCTCATGCGACGCTGCTGGAGGAACTGCAGACGGGAGTTTGCTTCATGACTGGCTCGCTCGGCTTCCGTGAACAAAGTCCATGCATGGGCGTACTGTTGCTGCAATAGTCCCAACGTCATCCGCCATCGGTTGTCTTCTTCTCGCTCAGCATGATCAGGTCCATCTGGAGCCTCACCGCCCTCCTGGCTCTCTTCCAAAGTCTTGCGTTCTTCCTCCAGGACCTTGATTTGGATACCTTTCTCGCGGATGACGTCCTCAAGGCTCTTGTTGGCCAACAATTCCTCGTTGTACTTGTCCTTGACAGCTTGGATGCGTTGCTCGGCAGCAGATTCATATTCGACACGCTCAGTTTTTATCCGTTCGGCAGCATCATGTAATTCGACAGCTTCGCGCGTCCACCTTGCAACGTCTTCCTTCAATTTGTTTCTCTCTGCTTCCTTTTGTCGCAGGAGCTTTTCCTGTTGTGCTCTGCGGGTCTGAGCCGATGCATTTTGTCGTTCGAGCGTAGCCACCTCTTTTCTCAGATCGCGGCTTGCGTCTTCTTTTTCTTTTAGCGCAGCCTTCTTCTCGTCCCGCTTCTCTACCAAGGCCGACTTTTGTGAGGAGAAATCCTGATCTTCATCCTGGATCTGTTTCTCCATGTCGTCGAGCTCGCGTCTCAAGCTGTCCAGCTTCTCGGTAAGCTGTTTGATTGAGTCGGTAGCGTCAGTCGCTTCTAAGGCCGAACGTGCCTGATCCAGGGTTTGCGACGCGGGTGAGTTCCTCCTCCCAGTGTCTGGTCGGCGCATTCGAGAAGTGCTGTTGCTGTGCTCCCTGGTCATGGCAGGGGCTACAAAAGGTGTTACAACATCGACCAGGCTCTTGTTCGGGCGGATGATAGGCGTGGGCGTAAATTCCTCATCGTTGCTGGGCGAGTGGGCGTCCTTTGGTGGATTGGAGCTGTAGAATTGCTCTGAAGTAGCGGGCAAAGTACGCAGGCGAATAGGAATGCTGGGAGCTTGGAAGTTGGACGAGTTGAGGGTGACAATGCGAACTGTATAGTGGTGGTTTGGCTGCAGGTTCTCAATGGTAATGGAGGTCTCTTGAGGCGATATGTCGCCAATGTCGATGCCGTTGATGCGAATAACATATTTAAGAACCGAGGTACGCTGGTCGGGGGGTTTCCAATGCAAGAGAATGCCATCTGCCTTGATTCCAGCGAGCGAGACAAGCGGGGCGACGGGGACTTCGAGGCCAAGCACCTGGACCAGCTTCTCGACGGGCTGCGAGAGGACCTGGTATGCGCGAAAGGCAACCCAGAACAGGGCAGACAGAACGCAGACAGTCCTCAGCCAAGCCGAAGACAGAAAAAGCAGGGCCTCCATGTTGTAGCGGGCGACATCTGGCGGCCAGTAGAGCGACGCCAAGGGATCGGAGGACATGGCGGGCAGGCCAGATGCGCAGGCGTCGCCAGCCTGCGTATCGTCGAGTGGCGCGGCGGGGGTGGAGAGAGAGAGTGTGTGTGTGTATGCGGAGTAAGTTATGTTGCAGAGGAAAGGTGAACGAATGTATGGATCCTGCAGGTGTCAGGTCTTAGTTTAGCGGCCGGGCGTGGCTGCTTTTGTCTGCTTTGGGCGCCGGGTTTTCTCCGCCCCGCCGCCGCTTCCGCCCCCTGCTGCAGGTTCGACTGCAAAGAATATAGCAATTATTTTTGTATTTTGTTTTAAGGTCTAGCAGTTGAATTAAACTTGAAAATACTACTTGTGGGCATGTACTCAGCTCCCTGTACCTCGCATTGAACTCTCTCATCCATTCCCAAGCCTGCTTGTCAGAATTTGCAGGCCCTTGGTTGAGGTAGCTGTCAGTCACGTGCCATGACCCAGTCTCAACAAGCCCATTCTTCGCCCCTCTACTACTCCAGTCGAATCCTCGCAAGCATGTGATAGCACTCTGCCTCTTCTGCTTCTTCTCCCTCTTCTCTTTTTTTTCTTGGCCGGTCTGCCACTGAGTAAGGGCTAGTCGCATCCCATGACCATCCTCGGGAATATCACGCATGAGCCACATTTGCGACAGGCAAAACCGTCGTCATTCCTCGTCCTAGTCCAAGCGTGCTTATGCAAACACCCACCACCGCTGTTCCCTCTGCCACTGCTATCCACCACGCCTGCCTCGGCTGGCTGACTGCTCTCCTCTAGTGACATTCGCCTTAAAAAACCACTCACTCATAACAAAAACCACTTCGCAACTGACCTCATTTCCTCTGACCTCCTGCTCCCAACCTAGCCCAAGCCACTACACAACCTCCCCTACACATGCACATGCGCTGCTGGCTACCCTTCCCCAGAGACTTCGCCGACGCCTTATAACACTGCCCTGGGGGCTCACCCACTCGACACCATGAACTACGTGCGATCCATCACCGGCACCGTGTCCAAGGGCTGGAATTCAATCAACCCTGCCACTCTCAGCGGCGCCGTCGACACCATCGTTGTCGAGCGCGAAGACGGCAGCATCGCATGCTCGCCCTTTCACGTGCGCTTCGGCAAATACCAGATTTTGCGGCCCTCTGACAAAAAGGTCGAGTTCCGCGTCAATGGCGAGCTCCAGCCCTACTCAATGAAGCTGGGCGAGGGCGGCGAGGCCTTTTTCGTATTCGAGACCTCAGCTGCCATTCCTGCTGAGCTGCAGACCTCGCCCATTGCCTCGCCTGCGTCCAGCCCCGAGCAGAAACCCGTCGAGCTACCCTCTGATCGCGCATTCGACGAGCCCGAGCCTTTTGACCTCGATGGCACCAGCAGCGGCCACAGGCGAGGGCGCATGTCCATGTCAATACCCCCGTCGGATGGTCTGCACAGAGATTCGGATTTTGGGCGGCCCAAGTCGGGAGACTGGTCGGGTCTGCAAGTGCATCGCGCCAACACTGACGAAGTGCTTCCGTCGGCGCGACATGGTTTCGATGACAGTCTGCACGGGAATAGAGAGAGCGGCCCGCTCACCATTAGCAAAGAGGAGGCAACTGCATGGAATCGGGAGACACGCTCAGCAAGCCCACCCCCCGTATCGCCCAGCGAAGCTCTCGCTCGTGCCATCAAACTCTCCAAGAAGCTCTTTACCTCGAATATACCAAACAAGGTCACTGAATCCGGGGATTTGGAGCTCGATATGACGGGCTACAAGAGCAGTGAAGAGGATGCGCTCAGAGCAGAAGTGATTGCGAGGAAGATTTTATCTGACGAGCTTGAGGGCGATTATGACATTGGTGCGCTCATTGGCGCCGACGAGAACGGGAACCTCTGGATATACAGCAGTGAGGAAGCCAAAGCGGCTGCCATGCAAAAGACCAGCTTGTCTGTCCTCAACGAAGCCGCCCTCCGTTCAACGGATGCTGTCTCAGACCCAGGATATCAAAGTGACAGTGGGCAGAGTGACGTCACGGCCGAGTTCCCACGTATGCGTAGCGACTCTGACAGCGCCCTTGGTCTGTCAGCACCGCAATCACCAGAGGCACAAAAAGGCGAAACGAGAAATTATGCAAAAACCTTGCGGCTGACAAGCGATCAACTCAAAGCCCTAAACCTCAAGCCAGGCGCGAACACCATGAGTTTCACCGTGAACAAGTCAAAGTGTGAGGCTTTCATGTTTTACTGGAAACACGACGTACCTATCGTCATCTCCGACATTGACGGAACCATCACAAAATCAGATGCCTTGGGCCATGTGCTCAACATGATTGGCAGAGACTGGACGCATCAAGGAGTTGCGAAGCTCTACACAGACATTATCAATAATGGATACAACATCTTCTACCTTACAAGTCGCTCTGTAGGTCAGGCCGACACCACAAGAGCGTACCTCAATGGCGTAGTGCAAGACAACTATCGTCTACCCAAGGGCCCCGTAATCATGAGCCCAGATCGAACCATTGCCGCACTGCGTCGAGAAATTTACCTGAGAAAACCTGAAGTTTTCAAAATGGCCTGTTTGCGTGACATTATGCAACTGTTCGACAAACCTGCACATCAAACCCCCTTCTACGCTGGGTTTGGCAACCGTTTCACAGATGCTTTGTCCTATCGCTCTGTCAACATTCCTTCCACGCGCATCTTCACAATCAACTCTAATGCCGAAGTGAGTCTGGATGTCCTCTCACTCAATTCCTACAAGACGGGTTATGCCAGCATGCGTGAAATCGTAGATCACTTCTTCCCGCCTGTCGGCCTGCTGGTGCCTGCAGGTGGCGAAGAGTATACCGACTTCAATTACTGGCGTGACAAGCCTCTCGACATTGAAGACTTTACCGATAGTGAGGATGAGGAGGAAGATGACGACACGGAAGCAGCAAGTCTGCACAGTGAAGACGAAGGCTCCGAGGTTGGCGAAGATCTAGAAGCCAGTTACATGACCCAAGACTCGCTTGACGAGACTGGCAACTTGGAAGATTCGATTATGGAGAGCGTAGAGGGCGATGACTACGTGGACGGCGAGGAGTATGCCGACGAGTATGAAGATGAAGAGGATGATGATGTGGAAGAAGACGGAGAAATTGAATATGACGATTCGCATGGGACGCCTACAAAAGAGCTTCGAGAAAAACAAGAACTTGTAGATGATATGAATCGACTAGGGGTGCAGGATTCCACACCTACACCGAGGGGCAGTCCAAGGAAGTGAGTAGCATGAGGGACATTTAGCATGGGAGTGCTTTTCTGCATAGCATAGCATGGGGATTAGGCGTTTGTGAGTCAAGCTTCACCGCTTCATGCGGATTGGAAGTTTTTGCATGGTGCTGTTGTTCAATTTGATTGCATCCTAGATGGGAAGACCCATTTTCAACATCAACATATGGTTCATAGATATTTGAGATCAAGATATAGCATTGTAATTCAACTTGACTATCGAGACGAGACCGGATTTCTACCATCCGATACGCCTTCGTCTACCTCCACTTCCTCTTCAATGGTAGGCAACACGTGATATTTTGCCTTGGCTTTTCCACTAACCCTCCTCAAACACCTATCCGTATGTAACAAATGTCCTCTCTTCTGCCGTACAAACGCCGCAAAACACGCCGCACTGGCCGCAATCGCGCCTGCACTAATATAAATGGGAATCTTGAAATCTTCCGGCCGATAAAAGATGATGGTGGTAGTAAACGAAAGCAGTTCGAAGAAGTTCTGAAGCGACATTTCAATCGCAGAAAAGGAGCCGCGCGTGGCTTCTGGTGCTTCTTCTTGCACTAGATATTGCACGGAGAGATCGAAGCCCCATAATCCCAGTCGAGAAAGCGCAACGCCAGCTACAAGGGCGGCGCCCGCGAGAAGTGGTTTCTCCAAGTACATGAGAAAAAGGCCAATGGCGAGGGCGATGGATAAAAGTTGTTCGTTGATGAACCATAGACCAGAACGGACGGCACCGATATGGTTCATCAGCCATGGTGCTGCGCAGGTTGCGCTGAGCTCGAGGGCCACAGAGGCTAGGCGCATGATGGACACATGGGTGCTGGTGAATCCAAGCGTCATGAGATACGTTGTCATTTGAGAAGCAAAGCTGAGGACGGTGAGGTAGAGTAGCGAAAGCGAAAAGGATGCCAGGAATGCTGGGTTTTGAACATAGTCCTTCCATGGGTGGACTGATTGGACGAGTTTGTCCAACAATGTATTGGGTGGTGTGACGCTCTCCGTACCTTGCTGAGACGCCAATGGTTGCTGATTGTTGCGCTTGGCGGCAAGCTCAGGCACCGCGGCATAGACTTGTGCAATGGCAAAATATTCGATGGCTACGCTGATGGCGTTTTGCGCAAAAATGGCCCAGATGGCTACAGTAGTTGAATAGCCGTCCAATAAGCCAACGCAGACTGGTGCAATGAGCTTGCAGATGAGGTCGATTCTTCGCATGGCACTGTTCAGCTCCTTGCGTTCAACACCCAGACTGCTCGATACCACAATGATCCAGTCTCTTTCTACCGCCACCGTGTTGGCAACAAAAGCTAGCTTCTCCAAACATGCGAGGACCACGCTGCCAGAGAAGAGAGCATATGTGAGTATTCCTCGGTCGAGATTGCCACTCAACATGGCCACGAGGATGACGCATGATCCAGCAACGCTCAATCGCTGCCACACGATGCTCTGTCGTACAATGAACAAGCGATCTTTTTGGTCGACTAGGCTTCCAATCCAGGATCCCAGTAGGGCTGCGGCTGCAGATCGGAAGAGTGCATAGCACGATGCGAAAAAGAGAGTCCCAGGAAAGATTGCAGCCAGGAAGATGACTGCGCCGAACTCAAATGTCCGCGCATTCCATGTCGACAGGGTATGAGAGATGTAGAGGCGCCATAGGAGAGATCGTGGTGTCTTGCCAGACGGTTGTGAAGTGGACGAAGTGTTGTCAGTATCAAGCAATGGCCGAGTCACTGCCGGTGATGAAGGCGACCTGTCGCGCGTCATGTTGGCAATTGGCATTCCACGCCTCTGAGGGCCAGCTCAAGATTGAAAAAGAACATGGCAATAGGTAGTCGATTGTTTGGGAGGGTCTTTCTAGTCATGAGATGGCTTGCGGGTGCCCAGATGTCCGACCGAGATCGCTTCTACACAGTAGAGCTGCCTCGACATGGCCGCTAGCCTGACCCGGCCTAGCGTGGGTCGGAACGGATGCCGGATTGGAGCCCTGCTTGCGATTTGTGGGCTGGAGGACGCGTTGGCTTCTCGTGTTCCACCGGTGGTATTTTCGGAATGGAGGAGAAACGTCCGGAGAATGGAGAAACGTATGCAATTAATAGGTAGTGCTCCAATTTTTCTTCGTGCTAAGCTTTGTGCAGTTCTGTGCCATTCCTAGCCCACGTGGAGTACGTGTTGCACTAAAGTCCAGGGTCCAGCTCAACTGCCTTGCAAAGAATCCCAAGTCTTTTTGGATGCTGCTTCAATTTCACGACGCAGAGAGCAATGCAAGCCAACTACATGTCCGCTATACAAGCCCATGCGCATCACTGCAGCTCCTCTTTGATCCCGCAATAGAATTGAAACATTCCATTCGGTAAACGCGGCATGTCAGAAGCTTAGATCAAGCTGGGCATTTGAGCTTCGACTCCACTGCGCGTGCGTGTGCGTGTACAGAGCATTGTATATCCAAGGTGAATAACCCGCCTCCTCACGAATCTTGACGCGTGCTTGTAACGAATGCCACGGAATATTCAGCGTGCTACACGAGGTCTGTCAGTCTCGTCACGTGTGCATGCACCCCCGGCCAGGCTGACATGCTGTGCATCTAGGATGGATAATATTGCCCCTCAGTAGACATGCCACCCGCCATCGCGCCAGCCCATTCCTATCCCAATTGCCACTGCGCGCCAAGCCACAACCCAATGGACAAGATGAGAAGAAAGAGGAGCGGAGCAAGTTCACACGAAGCGTGCTTGAAGGCAGTACCGTAGCCCTCATATCGCTTTTTGGGTTGGGCCTCGGTGGTTATGCGTATAGCCTCTTCTACAAACGAACAGTCCGCAACAAGATTGAAAATGCTTTTTCCACTGGCTACAGTTCCCAGGAACGTGTTGCCCTAGGCCGCATGGCTTATGGAACCGAGTCTTCCAAGATCCAAGAAATTGTAGATAAGGAGTATTGGGTTCCACGTGAGGAACAAGAAGAGATAAACAACATTGTCAATGGTACCACACGAGGCAGGTACCATTTAATCATAGGAGAGCGGGGAACTGGCAAGCGAGCACTGCTGCTTGAGGCTATGAGACGGGTCAATGGCGATGGCGTCGCCATGCTTGAAGCACACAACGACCTTGAGGTATTCCGTACAAGGCTTGGCAAGTCGATCGACTATGAGTTTCATGAGGACTACATCGGTGGCTTGTTCAGCATCAGAGGCCCGCGGGACAGCACACCGTTACTGGATATAGAACGAGCCTTGAACCAGCTTGAGAAAGTAGCCCTGTCCATGAGGAAAAGGCGCGGGAAACCTTTGCTAATGATTATCAACAATATCCACTTGTTCAAAGAAGATGAAGGTGGCAGACATCTACTGGACATTTTGCAGCAAAGGGCTGAGATCTGGGCCAGCAACGAGCTAGTCACTGTCGTCTTTACATCCGACGAGCACTGGACCCTGGAACGACTAATCCCGCATGCAACCAATATGCACATCATGAACATACGGGATGTCCGCAAAGACGTAGTCATCAAGTCTCTCAAAAAGTATCGCTCCCGTTACCATAACGAGGATGTGCCATCAAACATATTGGACCTGGTTTTTGCCCAAGTTGGAGGTCGTTTGATCTTCTTAAACCAGGTGGCCAAGTCGAGCGACATGTTGGAGACGTGTAGACAAATCAATCGACGAGAAAAGTCTTGGTTTTTGAATCAATGCTGGATCTTGGGTGATTCAATGGACGATGACGTTGAGGAGCAACAGAAGTTTTGTGTAATGTCACCCTCTACACTTATATCTATGCAGAAGTGCTAATACCACCAACCAGGCCGCAGCCATTGTTCTCGCTCGAGCTCTCGTCCTCCGTGAGAAAGAGAACAAAGATCCTGATCAGTTTACCTTGCCCGAAATCCCACTCCACGAAGCGCGCCAAATCATTACGCGCGCAGATTTTGTTCAACCCTTTGATCACATAAATGTTATCCACATAGACGCTCATGGTATGGTACGTGCGGATTCAGTAGCCATGCAGAACGCTTTTCGCGATATCTGCAGCGAGCCTGGATTCGAAGAGCATTTGAAAGCGACACTAAATAGGTTAGACGAGCTGGAAAGCCTAGCAAGGACAAGAGAGGTCGCCATGAGAGATCCGCCAGATCGAAGTGGAGGCATTGTGCCAGTACAGACATACTGTGCCAAACTTTAGTACTCTTCTGTCTCCATGATGTTACATGAGGGTGATATTTTGCATGACAAATAAACAATGTAAATGCCAGCCAAATCGAATGTAGCGCCTTGGCACTGTTTGTAACCTCAATTGCTCATTTTCATTTTCCTCCTAAGCTCCTGAGCAACACATATCAAAATGCATTTACTTCAATTACCTGTCGAAGTTATCAGCCTCATTTGTAGTCATTTGGGTCTGGAAGTCCTTGAGAATGCAGATGGAGACACATCGTTTTGGTACAGGAATGGTGACTTTCAGTCCTTACGAATAACCTGCAAGGTAAGCATGAAAGAATTATTCCCAAGCACTCTTTTTTTTTCTGGAATTTATGTATCGTTTCTCTCGGTGATATTATCCGATTTGCTGATAAAGTCAGGAACTCTATCACAGAACTACTCTCGATGCTGCTGTGAGATATGCTTCTTTTTTAGAAACTCTCCGTATCATGCTACATCCCGACGAAATTTTGTTATTAACCCATATTTCAACTATACCTGCCTTTCGTGAAAGGATAAATACCCTGCGCTTTTGTACGCCGGAACTGTACGCCTCTGAAGACTCCCCCAGGGACGTAAATGCACGAGGCACCACAAATTTCTCAAGCAAAGCAGACCTTGAGAAGCTTATTGGCTCGGAAGAGACGGTTGATCTTCTGGCGAAGTGTTTTAACAATTTGGATAGAACAGTGAGTCTCAGTAACATTATATTGGTAGGCAGCCATAGCCAGAGTCTGGTCATGCGTGGTATCTCTAAGGCTTGCTTTTCAGCTAAGCTCGTTCACTTGAACATCGAGCCTGCACATATCGCAAAAGATGGATACGGAGCTCTCTCCCGCGCACCAGAACAATTCGTACACTACATCAAAGGGTTGTCCGTTCAAATCAATTTACATGACGCCCATCTGTCTATCAATACATATACGCATGACGAAAAGAAAGAGAATGCAATCGGACTGCACTTGAAGAACTATTGCCCAAGTCACCCTGTCTTTTCCAATCTCATTTCAACACTTGTCGATATTGAGTGTCTTGAGGTATACGGATGCAGGTCCCAACCGGAGCTTCGCTTGTGCCACGGCTGCGATGATCTATTCGTTAAGAACTTTTCAACCCTCGTCTATTCCCAACTCAATTTTTTAAGCGTTGAACGCATGTATATCAGCGGCAGTCGGTTGCGACGATTTATAAAACGCCACAGACATACAATCTCCCATATCAAGTTCAGCTACACAATGTTGACAGATGGCACATGGCGATCCATTGGTCAGGGAATGATGAAGTTACCACGTCTGCAAAACATAAAGCTCAATTCGCTTCGCCAAAAGAGATCTGCAACCCCGTTTTCAAGAGACTACGAGCGACCTTCAGAATATGCATCTTGTTCTGAGGTAGATATAAAGGATGCCCGCAACGTTCAACATTTCCTCGACGTCTTTGTCACATACTTTGACACTACACTATATTTGAACCAACGCCGCCTCAGCAGACAGTACCCAAAATATTATCAAGTCAAACTCTTTCAATTACCATGTAACAGCCCATCTGCGCACGATGGCCTGAAAGAAGTCGAAGGGGATACCCATTGAATGGCATCAAGATAAAATCCGCAAACATACGAAACTTGATAATGATGATGATGCTTGTATAATATAAATTATTTGGACTATCATCGATGTGGATATAATATCTTCGTACTTGAACAAAAGAAAGTTAGAGATATGGTTACATATAAAGAGTGATTGAATCGCATTGTTACAATGCATCGATTTCCCTTCAGGTGAAAAGGAGGGCAACATATGCCAACATGGACAAACATCAACTACGAACGAACCATCAGCACTACAATTTAGATGCCTCTTCAAGTACGTAGCTCATCTTCTTTTCCAATTCCGCGCTGACGAGCCTTTCCAGTAGTATCACAAATGCTCGCCTCCTCCGCTGCTCAATGGTAAAATCATTGCGACTACTTTCAAATTTCAGGTCCCTCCATCGAATCTCAATCATCTTCGCAAGACCTTCAGCTCGTTTGGGCAGTCCTAGTCTTTCTAGTGTCGTCTGCGTGCGGATATCAATAAATGGATACGTTTCATCCCACTGCCACTGCGAGCGGCGATAGAATGTGTCGAGGCCAGACCTTCCTAGGCCTTTGATGCTGCGACGAAGGACTTCCCGCTCGGATTCCACAACAGTCTTGGAAGATCTACGCAGGTTTGACAGATCATTGTGCCAATTATTGTCTGCAAGTGCTTCGATGAGGAGTTCCAATTCTTCAGCAACCTTGTCCTTGTCTTTGTCCTGGGCAAGCGCGACTCCCAGAGCTTCGCGAATTTTCTTTGGGCCGGCCGATTTGATGGCTACGGGGTTGCGGAAATTGTACGGCGCGTTCAGGATTGTGCGTATAATGCGCAAGCTCAAGCCGTGGGGGATTGAGCGGGAGACGATGACGGCACAGACTAGTTCTTCGAATGGAGTGAGAAGCTGGGAATAAGTAGTGATTTGCTTGCCGCGCGTTTCCACATCCTCCATTTCGTCGTCAGGTCGGCATAATGGAAGCGCTGCATCTGAGAGGATGAATTTGAGTATCTGCACAGGCGTTGCGTTTATGTCGGATTTCACTGCGACAGGTAGATAGCTTCTTGCTGGTGGTATCATCTTGAGCGCTTCTGATCGCAAAGGCTCCATGCTTTTCGCAGATTTCAGGGACTTCAGAGGTTGGGTCACTTGATCTGCTGGCGTAGTCGTCTTTTGATGGGCGCTCCTTGGTCTTTCATCCTCCAAAATGTCTTCCCCATCGTCATTCTCATCCCTCATGTTCCTGCTATCCACCCTCTTGACTTCCCTTTCCGGCACCTGTAGTCCATTTCTAATTCCCTCCCTCCTCGCAAGGGCCCTGTTCCTTTTTGGCGGGATATAGGAACAGCTCAAATCGGCATGCCAGAAAATATGGGTATTGCAGTGCATGTACGATGCTGCCATGATGGACGTTTGCTCGTTAGGTTTATGAAAAGTCGAAGCCAAAACCGGGTATGAATGACATTCGAACAACTATGCTATATATGTCTCGGTGCCTAAGGATTATCAGCAGACGGTTCGTATCCGAAACAGAGTTCAACGAATAGGAGCTGCCCTATCGAGTGCATCTTGGCCATTGATTTGCTAAATCAGGTCTACAACAAACTCAGATGCTACCTAATACTCCATAGCTCAGGGGTGGTGACGTTTGGGGCGCGAGCACGTCGATCATGGACCTGCATTAGCGTGATGCTCAGAACCTCCTAGGTTTAGCGTTGGCGTAATGTGGCTTACAATGTGAATGTGGTCTTGCGCGCATCGGGACGGCGGCGATCGCATCATGTCTGGAACCGTTCTAACGAGCCGTGAATAGCATGACTGTGAAGGGTAGAGAGAATTACAACATAGAAGTGATATCCAAGAACTGTGTGTCTTGGACAAGGCGACACAAGATCCGGGCCAGTCCGTCTCCAAGAAGTTTACGAGTGCAAATTTTTACAGTACAGTTTAGAGTTCTGATGGTATTGCGTGGTAGTTCCCGAGTATCTGGTTCTTACCAGCATGCAGCATCGGGTTTTTTACGGTTTGTTTGATCATAAGAAGCCAAGCTCAGCCAGACCTCCTTTACCGTGCGGGACAAACGGTCGTATCATGACAACAGGCCATAATGATTTGTTTTCAAAAGCAAAGCCTCTGCTGGATCTGAAACGGACCATACCGCTCCGGAGCATCCGCTTTGATAAAGTTCTTGCCGGCTGGCTTATCAAATCGCATGCAGGCTGAGGAAAAAGGGAACAATTGGCGAGACCTCACGCAGGGGGTGTGTATTGGTGTGCTTACCCACTTAGGCCGTTTGGAGCATCACAGTTGCGTTTGGGATGAGACGTAGGTAAGTGCGGCAACGCCAATTTAGTGTTTGCAAGACTCCGCGACGCTGTTCAAAGGTTGAAAATCGAAACTTCAACTTTCAAAGTTTCGGCCACATCGCTACATCGGACCTACCTTGTAGCTATCACCAGCTGACCTACAAGCGCCCCATTTCTCTGAACCTTCACCTAGCCATCCGCCTGGCCCTTGCAGCTCCAAAATGACATGGCTTGCAGTCTCCCCCTTGGCCGCAAATATTTGACGTTGACTCAACATCGGAGGGTTAATATCGAACACTTGCTTTTTCCATTTTTGTCTACCAATCTGACGCTTCTCCTGCTTGTAGAGTATCGACTGTAAGATTGGATTTGCTGTAAATGTCCAATTTCGGCGGTATTGAGCACCAGCGCCATGCAATTAGCCAATCGAAACAGATAGCAAAACGTCTCCAGTCTTCGAATTTGAGATGAATTGTTGCAATTTACATCCCCTTAAACTTCTTCGACATTGTCTGAAGGTCGCCTAATAGATGCATGTTATCGTTCAGCAGCACACTAATCAGCTAGAATGATAGGATCAGCATGTAGACCCATGTACGTAGATGCGAGAGCTATCGAAGAGGGAACACGTAGGTAGAAGGTTCATGAACCAGGACTGCAAATATATTTGCACATTCATATACCGCTCTTGTTATATGGGCTACATGTACCCCGTGGTTACTTAATGTGGGCGATGGATGTATTTGCGGTGGTCAGATGATAGACAGACTGTATACCCCGCGTTCTCAACGGAGACTTTGACCTCTCGCATGAAATTTTGCCAACCTTTGTGGTCTAGAGCCGGGATGATTCTCGTGTTAGACTCTCTCTTACTCATATTTGTGAACTGAAGGTGTTTTGTACGGTTTGTGAGGGAAAGCATCAACTTGCGTAGTAATGAGCTCCAAGTCCCATCTAACAAGACAGGCCCCATAAGTGCAAATTGTGTCAAGTGATCTCTTCTGTTGGCGACGAAGTCGACAAGCTCTTGTTCGGAGTAGGTCCAAACGCCTCGAATAGTCACCTGTTGTAGTAGAGTCATTGGCGTTAGTATTCTGAGCAAATTGGTTGTTGCTGTTGCGAAATCATTAAATGCGGCGTCCCGAGTCATGGAGAGTGATAGATGGGAGACATTTGGGAGCAAGTTGAAAGCGTCCCAGTAAGCTCCCGAGGGGATGGCGTTAGGGTCGAAGCATAAATAGCGAGGATCAACTTCCTTTCGAAGGTAACGTAACTTGGATGGCGCACCGGTTACGTGCAGGATAGCTTCGAGGTTGCTCGGTGCAAGAGCATATCCATGTCCGACTCGAAGGTCCACAATCTCGGTAGCTGCAGCCTTGATGGCAATGAGCAGTGGGCGGAAAACAGCGCCATTTCCAATGTTCACTTCATATATTCCGTCTTCACTAAGCCATATGTCAGATACCTCGAGACCTGCTTTGGCAATAATCTTATCGTCGCCAGGACCGAGCCATCCTCCAAGGTGGCAATACATGCTGGGATGGTCTGATATAAGGAGGCGTAGGTTTTTCACATTATGTAGACCTTGTAGGGCATTGGTCAAGAGTTCGATATGTGTTCCCATATTCTTCTCTGCGGCCCAATGATAGGCATCCATGTAAGCTCTTTGAAGTCGACTCCGGTTTGATTGCGAAAGGCTGTGAAGAATTTCTTGCAGGAGGGGGATGCAGTTTGCATTTCCAAACCGCGCGTTTCCAAACGTGAGCGTTCGGATGTGAGGGCCGAGAGCTTGCACACGAGAGACCGCGAGCAGATCTTGGAGACCGACTTTTGTGATACGAAAAATTCTGCTACCGAGGAGACTCCCAAAAGTACTGAACGAACTACTGTAGGTTCTACGGCAAGCCAATCGAAAGTTACAGATGTCCTCGCGTGCTTCAGCAGTATGTGTGAGCCAACCGTCGGTTCCATAGATAGAAGTTTCGGTCAAATGGGCGAACGGATGGTCAGATATGGTCCATTTCTGAAGATGATATGCGACTTGGGAAACGATTTCAAGAGGCAATGTATCCATAATCGGATCTGCGAATTGTTCTATTGTTTGTAGGTATGGACGTGGCATGCTGGTACGAGGGACGATGGGTAAGATGCTAGACAGAACGTGGGGTACTTGTCCATGATCAGCCCTTATTATATTACATCACACTGGATGATCACAGATGAAGACGTGTATACGTAGTGTATCATTCGCTGGTAAGGGAATCCATCGACACATCTTGTGACACGACACGGGTACCGGTCCCGTTCCTCGACCTCACTTCACGGGCCGGAGTTTGTCCGCAAGCTAACGTTAGTCAGCGCAGGAACTGAAGCTACAAAACCCCACGCGCTCCCCACTCCCAACTTTTTTCTCTCAACGGCCTGCCTTGCCAACGCTGCGTTTCTTTGCTTCCACACAGACACTGCCTGCAGTTGTCCCTCGCGCAAATGAGAAATTCGGAGTAATCTTCACCTACTATACCCCTCGTGGTATCACTGCCCGTAAGGGCCTGGCGTGACTCACGTCTGCATTCGGCATCAGAAAGTTCAGGACCCAAGAAGCTGTCTGCCTCACGGTAGGCTGTGGACTGGTGTTCCTCTGGGAGTCGGTGCGAAGATTGTGTGCCTGGAGCCTGGAGAAATCCGGGCAAAGGGCGACACTGTAGTACAATACGCGGCGTACTTGACCCCGAGTAGCCTTTGGCGAAAAGGCGATGGGTATCATTCGATTCTGATTACTCTGGCGAGGCAGGCCGTTCAATTTTATTTTGTTACAGTAAGTTCTACTGCAAGCTCTTTCCAACGGACAACAAAGGATACTACTAATAATGAGCCATCCCTACAACACTTTTCAAGACTATCATGCACCGTTTTGTCCTACGTCACCTCCAAGGATATCGTTGTTTCGCCTGCGCCGTTCCAGCGAGCTCTTCGCTTTTGCCAACTCTTCGCTTTTAGTATACATGATATCAGTTCTCATCGTAAGCTTGGTCCCATTCAAAACATCATCGCCAGCATGCAAGAGGCTTCGATGTTGGAAGAGGAGAACGCGTCCATATTGCGGCACTACGTCTGCACGCTCCTTCATGTTTAGGGAGAAGAATGTGGTTGCACCGCCTTTCAGAGGATCTTGTCCATCTTTTCCTTGATGGCCGTTGAGGTACAGTTGCAGGGTAAAGTATGAACGTTCAGTGCCGTCTGGTGTCTCGTAGGTGCCATCGCAGTGTGCTGTCATCGTGAGCACGTTTGCTCGTCAAATATGTGTACATCTACGTACCTTTGAAATATTCTCCTCCAACGTATTTGAGAAATCGACCTCGTTCATTCAATCTGGTCACTTTCCACACCTCCTCCCTTTTGACAGGGCCGTTTCCTGTGACATCTGCCCAGTCCTCCAAGCGATGAATTTCGGGGACAGAGTCTTGAATTCGTGCCCAGAGCCTTGCCATGATGTCTTGATTGTCCCAAATAATTCGACCACAATTCCTCGCGTCCTCGAGTAGAGCCTGTTTACCTCCACCGATGTTGACCATAGCTCGCTCCCATTGGCCATCCGTTGTTGCTTCGGCAGCAGCAACGAGCTGGTGACACTCTTCATCTGTCATGACGCCATCTAGGACGACTGCCCAAAGTTTTTCATATTGGGGCAGGCGCGCAGCTGTGAAGTCGATTTTGTTCTTGGTCAAAGCAGGTGCCGGCCCCTGGAGAAAGTCCTCCGGCAATTGGTACTTGGTAGCCATTGTTGCGAATCTACGAGAGAGCAAAATACTTTGTGGATTTGAAAAGCGTATTGCCAATTTGCAAAAGTTGACGCCTCTTAACGAGAACATGATACATTTAGAAGCTGTTGCCTGAATAAAGTATGCAAGGCGTAAGACCGTCGTGGTGTGCACTGCCACAGCCTTGCGCCAAGATGAGTCAAGCAGTCCACACGGTATGACTATGTATGCTTACATACAGAGCTACCCTACGAAACAATACCAATTGAGACTTCCAAATACTTGATATAGACATATTGTACTGTGTTGTGCCTCTGGGAGTTTGAATATTTCATTCTTTTGAATTACGTAGTTGTGGTCACTTTAAACGTCGCGCTTTTGTCAGGGCTAGACGTCCAAAACACAAGAGCTTTTTCGTACTTGGGAGCCGCAGGTCCGAATGCCAAAAATACCTGAATTACTTGTCACCTGGTCTTTCATGTTGTCGATTCGCTCTACGATGTCCAGGTCTGTTGCCAAGGACGTACAAACACGTGATCTAACGCGTCGTGCTGTGTGCCTTGCGTTTCAGCCGGAGGGTGCATGTTGGTACCTCTGACCATGGCAATCATAACACAAAAGCAGAAAATAAAAACAGAATTCCTTTTCGACTGTATATACAACACTGTTCATCACAGTTTTGTGTCCGGCTTGTCTTCTTGCATCACATCGCGCAAGTAACGTTTCAAGCCACCCGCCGTTGTCGATCCACCACTGGCCACGCCAAGCCCAAGGCGACTCACTGCTCATTTCCCAACTTCACCTTGAATCCCCCAGTTGGGAGCGCACCAACCCACCGCCCAACGCCTTGCGACTACCGCACAACCGTTTCCTTGACCCTCTACAACCCTTACAACGCTCTTTCTCCACGCTCTCTGTCACTCGCTCCCGCAAACTCCGTACCTGGCGCCCGACGCGCAAACACGCCACGGGCTCTGCGCCCACCCCTAGACCCTGTGTCTATCGATAATCATATTCTGCGCATTCTTCCAACTCCAGCAGCGCCATCGCCATCATGTCGCACTCACCCCCACATGATTCTGCCTTTGAGGGACAGGCGCGCAACCGTTTCCCAACACTGTTCGAAGTGCTGAGCCGCAAGACGGTTGCACCACTCGATCTGTTTTCTTTCTACATCTACATGCGCGACCAGCAGCGATCTGTCGACTACTTGGACTTTTGGTACGGCTTGTCATGCAGAGTGCCATATGCCATGGCAGACGGATCTTGAAAACTAACAAGCAACAGGCTAGATGTATCGCAACACCTGCAATTGTGCCGACTTTACGTGCGTCGGCTGCACCGGTCCATGATTGAGGAGACGCCAGATCCTGAGAAGGCATCCAAGCGATCCTCTTACATTCTTGACAATGCTGGAGAGGGGCCATCGAACGAAAAGGGTGGTGACAGTATGTCAGATCAACGCCTCTCCGCATTTCTGAGGTCAGACCGTGGAAGCCGCAACCACTCCCCGCAGAACAGCCAAGGCAGCAACCAAAGCGGCGAACTTCAGCGACCCAGTCTGCAAATGCTCTCAACACCTGGTGACTCTGCCTCCCCTGGCCAGGACTCGTCTGCCGACAACACCGTGCCACGTCGAGAGGACTTGCGCGCATCAGCGGAGAAGATACTTTATACCTACCTTCTCCCAGGGTCGGAGAGAGAAATCATCATTCCCCCGAGCATCTTGCATGAAGTACAGGATGCCATTGAAGGACCAGAGCAGCGCGCTGACCCTGAGTTGTTCGATTCAGCAAAGGATTACGTGTTCCAAGCCATGGAGCGAGATGCTTACCCTGGTTTCTTGCAAAGCAAAGGACTTGGTAACCTTGTCCAGCAGAGTATGATGCTGCGGCTCATAATTGGGCTGATCAGCTTCTTTGCAGCAGTATGGACTGCCTTTGTACTAATCTTCTTGGACAAGTCGCGATCAACACGATGCTGGGTATGCTTTGTCGCCACCCCTAGAGATTACCGATTGAAAACTTGGCTGACCCATGTAGCTCATTCTCCCTTTCACAATTTCTCTGTACCTCATTTTCACCTATCAGTACATGCTGGACCCACTCATTGCTCTCGCCGGTTACAGCGAATACACACTTTTCGACTTCAACAAGATCAGAGAACCCTTTGTGCGCAAGACGTTGAACAAACGCTCTCTGATCCATCTTGGCATGTTCGCCGTCACTACAGTCGCAATCTGCTGTCTCTTCATCTTCGTCCCAGGAAGGAGATTGTAGGCAGCACTTGGTGGCTTTCTCTTCTACTCTGCAATTTATAATGTCTATTTGGCGTACGGTACCTAAATGAACAAGTCTTCATTCGTGTATGGAGTCGTTTCTGTTCAAAGTTCCATAGGCGGAGGTTTGTGGATGTGATTAGCAGAGCTTCTTTCTGCAGCATGGCGTTTGGTTCGAGGGCGAAATGGCAGCATTAGGTAGTTATCAAAGGGAGCGCATCAAAGCTCTTTTACCATCCTCTCAATGATGAGCTTGTTATTACAGACCTGCCATGTTCTTCATCAGTCCCTTGCGAGCTGCTGTGCGGAAGTAGCGTAGCACCGTAGCACCGTAGCACCGTAAACGTTCGATGTGGGTCCCTGCAAGAAGGCACGGACCCACCAAAACGTGCGACCAGCCTATGACGTTCACTGAGCTTCGACCTTGCCATTAGACTCCTCTGAAGCCGCCATTGGCAAAGTATTGTTCTTACCCAGTGAGCCCGCATCCAGGCGACAACTAGACATCATGAGCGCGCCTACAGCGAAGAGTAAACGCGGACCTACGGTGCTGATGACGGATGCGCGCGATTCACCACCAAAGCTACAAAGAACAGCGACGGGGCAGAGACCCACGACGGGCGCAAAGCTCATTTCGGTCGACAACATCCTCCAATATGCGTCGGATATTCCCTCGCAGCAAAGGCGAGGCCCGCCTGGGAACCAACGTCCATTGAACCATACACGTACACCCAGTGGCCGACACCCTCTCGACCCCAAACTCTCAGGCCGGCTGATACCTGCGCACATGCCTACGCGATCCAGCAAGCTTAGCGAGAAGCTCGTTCTATTACCAGAGACCGATGCAGAGCAGGACGATGACGAGAAGGGTGATTTCGACGATGACGAGTATGAGGGCCCTCCTACCGACGAAGAGCTGGCAAGGCGTACAGGAAAAGGTGGACCTAAAGACAAAAGCTACGCTGAGCGATTACCAAAGGCCAGGAGGACGGACAAGCTCTCGCGCGTCACGGCATATTGCACTGCCCAGGCGTACAAGATGAAGTCGACCGCCGAGTTCGTCAAGGACCAACACCACGCCCGCACAAAGCTCTACGATGACTGCCTCTATACTGTTTACCATCTGCCGCTACTCCCCGGAAACGATGGCTACCGTGTTCGTAGTAGCCCTGCACTTAAGTCTCCAGGAGGCAAGACAGTGTTGGATGAGGAAATTGAGCGCAACGAGCAGCGTGATCACCACGAGGGATACTTTGGCGATGAAGAAACATACTTTGTCCATGGTGACGACATACACCCGGACGAACAGGCGCAATGGAACAGCCTGTCTCCACATCGCCGCAACAGTACAGAAAACTCACGCATCGCTCCTAATGCCATGCAGTTCGGCGAAATGTTTGTCTTTTCCTACGGTGTGGCAGTATTTTGGAACTTCACCGAGAAACAAGAGAAGGATATTCTTGCTGATCTTACTTTCTCTTCGACGTCAACGGGTATATCATTAGCCACCAGGCCATTGACCGAATCTGATTTCGAGACGGAAGAGTTCCACTTTGAATATAATCCGGAGATCCAAAGGCCAAGAGTGTACAATGACATGATCACGTTGAAGAGCGGGGACCATATGATCAAACTTGCAATGAGCCATGCGATTGCTCAAAGCACCAAGCTCAGTCTGTTTGAAGAGGGTATGTCACGGACAATGCTGGCGGCCCAATATGTCCCGAAGCGTCTCGCACTTACTGGCAAGCTTGGTATGAGAAGGACCGACGTTGTCAAGATGATTGGTCAACTGTTCACATCCCGTGTCGACGTGAACCTCTGTAAGTGCATTGAAGCATAGGGTTTACGTCATTGAGTTTAGACTAACATTAATCTATAGCGTCAAACATGCTTGATACGCCCAATTTCTTCTGGGATTCGGAACCTACATTGCATCCTCTTTACACGGCTGTACGCGAATATCTCGAGATCAAACCGCGGATTCAGGTCCTCAATGAGCGTTGTCAGGTCTTCCTTGACCTTGGAGAGATCTTATCAGACAGCATCTCTGACAAGAAAATGACGAGAATTACGTGGATCATCATTGTGCTGATTGTGCTGAGCATCTGTGTTACCTGCCTGGAAGTATTATTGCGATTTGCCATATTGACGAAAGGGCGTGGCAAAGTTGATATGGGAACGCAAGCAATGGGCACTGGATTGAAGGGCTTGAGCCCGCCAGCATACGCAGGACCAAGTCTTCTCACAGCGAGGACATTGGTCTGGGTTGGCGGAGGCGTGAAGAGCATTTTTACTTAGCTCGAGTGTCTTTCGGTATATGTTTTGTGTCGCATAGCGTGGCGTTGATTGTTGGTCTCCGTGGAATTTTTTTGAATGGAGTAGTATATAATAGAAGTTCGGCAGCTTAGTTAAAAGCATCACTACTATTCTTAATCAATGCGCATGCGCGAATGGATAATTCCCAAGGGACCTTGAAACCTGTATCAGATATCGCGAACTGATCGCGTAATGATTGGCCGTGCGCTTCCCGTTAGCGCGTCCAAGGATCTACCACGCGACTGGTTTCCGGGGCAGACGCAGGGACGGTAAACAATGCAGGTGGGGACCTTGCCCTTTTGCCATTTCAAGTGCAACAACAGCTGTACAGTCTCATTTTGACATCTTTTGCTTTCTCCTTTGTTGGCTATACTCTGCACCTGCTACCCCTTGAAGATCTCTGTTCACACTTCCCGCTCGTGATTCAAGATCTTGTTTTTTGGTAGTATTCTTTCCAGCGCAACTACGCCCAAACAAGAGTCAAAGTTGCTACAGCATCATGGCTCTCTCAAATAGCGGACGAGCAAATGGCAACGCGACAGTCGCACAGCGGTACGTAAAGGCCCATAATCCTATCGCTGCTTTTTAGGCATTCAACAATTCATCGCTAACTTCTCGCCAGTCTCCAAAAAGAGCTCATGGATCTGATGCTTCATCCTACACCTGGAATCTCCGCCTTCCCTTCAGACGAGAATCTCAATTCCTGGACAGCCACTATGGAAGGCCCAACCGCTACACCCTACCAAGATCTAACGTTCAAACTCTCGCTTGAATTCCCGGCCAACTACCCCTACGAGGCCCCCGTGGTGCTGTTCAAAACCCCCATCTACCATCCCAACGTGGACTTTTCCGGCCGCATTTGCCTTGATATCTTGAAAGACAAGTGGAGCGCTGTGTACAATATCGGCACCGTGCTATTGAGCTTACAGAGCTTATTGGGGGAGCCAAACAAGTAAGTTGCATACCTTGGGGGCTTTGAGCTCATACTCGTTCAGTACGATGAGGAGTGTCAGAGCAGGCGATTGCAGTTGTGACAACAAGTGTGTATACTAACTATTTTTTTTCTTAGTTCGAGCCCTCTGAACGGCCAGGCCGCCGAGTTGTGGACCAAGGATCCTGCCGAGTACAAGCGTCTGGTTCTTGCCCGCCACAAGACACCCGAGGAATTGGATGCTTGAAATCAGCATGAAACGCTGTGGTTCCGTGCGGTTTGAGAGCATTCGCAAACCACCACGATGCGCGGCAAACTACACCGCTCAACAGTACCCATATACATGATTCGAGTTGCGTGGTTGTTGAAGCAGCCCCGGTTATCACATGCCACAGCCATCCACACCGATAAGCTGAAAGACTTGGTTTGAACCTACAACTCCGGTACCCACTCATGGAAAGCACTGTTGAGCGACTTTTTCTTCTTCTTCTCTTTGCAATCACTACGACGGGATGTGACATGAGCATAGCAACGGAGTTTGGAAGCATGGCTTGGATTAAAACTCAATACAATACATTTGTTCTACCAACATATCTGTCTTCGCCAGTGAAGTGCATGCCTCGAATATCGTGTCAAAGTCAAGACACTCAAGTGTCTTTCTACGACCCCACCCACTCCAACATTCTTATCACTGTTTATTATGCATGTGGCCCTCTACCTTCATGCGGCAAGGCAGAGTCAAGACCTTGGCCCTCTTGTGCAACGTCACAGCCTTACACAGTACATCTGCCTTACCCTGTTTGCTTTACTAAACCCGCTGTTGGATAGCAGGACTGGGAATGAAAGGTCCTCCGATTCCTACGTTGGGAACACAACTGGTAACTTTTTTTCACGATCTCTACGGAGTACTCAGCTTGTCTTGCCTCATCCGTCCAACAATAGTAGGTGATGCGATTCTGCATAGAGTTTTGCGAGCCTGCAAACGTGGTCATTGCGACACGGGATGAAACCAGAGAAGAGGTTAAATTAGCATGACCATCGTTGTCACTGAGAAAACGCGACTTTGGCATTCATCATGTGTATTTGCATTACGTGTAGAGAAGATTCCCGTTAGGCAGAGACATTCCAACAACTGTGAGGCGTCATGCTGCTTATTTTCCTCACGAAGGGTGCCCAGCTGATTTTGCCCTTTTTTACGCAATTGCGCCACTTCCGCCTGTTCGCAGCATCTTACCGGGACAGCCTGGTCCAACTGTGCTGGCCCGGAGTTGTACGTCAGGAACATCAAAGGCCATCTTCGCGCAAGCGCCGGCATACGGGTGGCCAGCGACATGATTGTATGGAATTAAGTATGCAATTACAATGCCCAATATCGAACGCGAGAGTAAAAGGAAGGCGGTCCTAAGGTGCTGCCACTTGCAGCCTAGGAGAAACACGCAACACACGAGAACGTCCCTGATCGGGCATGGTGCATAACAGTGGCATGGACATCTCTCCGGTCCTCGAAACTTGGAAGGCTGGAATTATTGTAGAAAGGAATCAGAGAGATGGTCACCGCCAATTGCGGCACAAAAGAGAAGCAAACAATAAATAAAAATAAATATGGGTCATGGATGCGAGGACGGAGTTGGAGGCGACCATATGCACAGGGATGTCTAGCAACTGGTGATCTTGGAAAGGAGATCTGGAAGCGATGGAAAATTGCCATAATATGGCAGAATGATGAGGCATGCAATCTGATTGACGACCTTCATTTCGCCACACCCTTTCTACTGTACCTGCACTAGTCATTAACCGCTGCTAATATATCCTGGGATTTGATGCAAACATAGCTCAGACTGGATGGGAGGAATGTGCATCTGATCCTCTTGGCCCGGCTTCTGATGCCGAGGCCGGTTCCCTTCTTTGGGGGCAAAAAGTAATCGTAGGTCTTGTTGCTGTCCATATGGAGTGACCCTGGCAGACGCTTTCCAACCCTCGGCCATTGAGAACGATCCGAGGGAAGCGTCAGAATCTAGTGCGCGCTTTGTGACAGGCTGCAGGGTAGCACCAATGCTCTACGCTCCAAATCGATGACATATTACAAGATCTAAGTCTCATTTGGGGCTTGGGGTTCTCATGTTCTAATAGGACTAGTAATCGGACTTGGAATTGTTGGTAGGATTACTCCACCGTGTTGAACAGTCTCAGAGTCTGGAAATACCTGCTTTTCTGGGCAGCGTTGCACGGGCGAGGGCAAGCAAAGTGCGAAGGGGCAATTTTCGGATGGAGTCCCTCAAAAATGGCGCGCGGTGATCTGATGACCTGATGACTGAGCTTGTGGTACTCAATCTATGTACCCCGCGACCGAGTTGCAGTGCCAATATCGCAAAGAGTCGGGGGCCAGGGTGCAGGATATTGTACGACGGGGGGCTTCCAGAAGGCGCAACCCTTCCATATTGAGAACAGCTTCCACGATACGATGACCGCTCATCGCTGGTTTGCAATTGTGGAGATGGTGGCTTCACTTGCAGGTTGTTATGCAGATCTGACAGCGGGCGTGCTGCGCCAGGTCGTAGCATGACTGCGGCTTGTTCTTCACGAGCATCTGGAAATTACGGCCGTGAAGATCAAGATTGAACCTGTCGCACAATCTTGCCCGCGTAGAAAAAAAAACAAGCCGAAAGATGGAGCAACCACAAGCACACGCTGCTGGTGCTCGACCTGCAGCCATGGTTACTCGTGCGCACGCATTGTAACCAGTCTCCTCACACATGATTCGGCTGCTTCTGTTGGCAACCGGGCCAGATGCGAGAACACGACACGGGTATATGTCTAGTCTATGCCAATTCGTTTCCACCATTTGCGCTGGCCCGTACAAGTGGCTTCTAGTCTTCGGAACTTGCATGCATTCATTCTGGTTTGTTTCTCTTGCCGGAGAAGTTTGCTGCAGACACTGGGCGCATGTGGCTGATGGGTCGGGAGTGGGGTGGTCACGGGCGTTGCAGGGAGATGGCCCACGCCTTCGCTTGGGGGTCATGTTGAGAGTCAGGAAAGCGTGGGATGAAGTCAGCGTCCACACTTGATAAAAAAAAGTTGGTTCAGAGCTGCTGACGCTCCAGCTCGCTGAGTTGGCCTCCCAGTCGAATGCTGTCTTGATAAATACCGTACAAGAGGGCAAGCACGAGCATATACTCTTTGTCTCCGGTGGGTCGTTCCGCAAAGGCGCGGGGTTCCCGTGAGCAGGGCTGTACCAAAATAGGTGCAGCTCGTTGATGACCCTTGGGTGGGTGTGTGGGCTGCCGTGGCGCGTACGGATGGGAGCAGAGTCTAACCACAACCAAGCAAAACCCGCCATGCCGGACGACAGCGCGCGCGGGTGACGCGATGCTGCTGTTAGCCAGAAGCCTCCATTGCTGTTCCTCCCTACTGGTCGTGCGATGCTCGCTGCCCAAGACAAGTGAGGCTCGTTGAGGCTCGCTGAGGGCCAGGACGAGGCAATGGCAAGGCCAGCATGAGACTGGGCAGTCTTTGTGGCCTCAAACGTCGCACTGATTGACGTCGGATTCGAAACAGGTACGCCAACACATGCCCGGTCGAGTGGACAAGGATCCTGGGCCCGACACCCAAATTCCGCCGCGGCCGTTTTTTAAACGCAAAGCGATTTGCTGTCTGCAAGTCCTGCCACGAGTGACTGGTGGAGCTGGCTAAGAAGCTTGGTGGTAGTGCCAGACTCAGCACCATGGGATGGCTCGGTCAGCGAGTCGCTTTGTTGGAGGCTGGGGCACCTGGCACTAGACGGAGCGAGAGGTGAGAAGAGCGGCATCATGGCATCGAGGGAGGGGAAACGACGAATTTTTGAAGCTTCTCTGCACGCTTCACGTCGCGACGACTCCATGGCTGCATGAAATCAAACGGAATGGGGGCCGGCAGGCAGAGGCTCGCAATGCCTTGCAGCGAGCGACAGATTGATGTTGCACGAGGTACCTTGAATGCGGGCCGCTGGGTTTGGCAGCCAGAACAGGCGTAATGGTTCTATGCCTCGACCGCCCTTGGTCGGCTCGACCGCCCTCTGCCCTCTGAGGCATGCATGCACGCTGGCCCAACATGACATGTCCGCTCGGCAGCACCACCCGCACTCACTCTCTTCTCCTCACTCTGGCCTGACAGCGTGCCAACTTGTCGACGACAGCAGAACCGCCCGTCTTGTTGCGTGTTTGCCAGAGAGCTGACCTGCTTGTTCTTCTTTTTTCTTCGTGACAGCCAATCGTTTCAGCACCGCATCTTGGACACCCGTGCACGGCTTGCTTGCTCGCTGGAATCCGGGACCACCGCGCTATGACCGTTTGACCTGATCTGACGGCGGTCCTCCGAGCAGCGAGACCTTTGTCCACTCCTTGGTCACTTGTCTTCTGACTACCACCTCCAGCAGACGTCTGAAGCTTCTGAAGAGACAGGCTTCTCTGTCGACTTGCACCCTGCCTGCACTGCCTGCTCTTCGCTCCAGTGCCTGGGTGCTCTCTCCATGCATTGCTCTCCTTGACAGCAATCGGGTGCGAGCTTCACGCCTCGAGCTGCCTGTTTCTCAGCAAGCAGGCAGCCAGCATACTCACCATGGCGACTGCAGTGCTTCGATCCAGAGGCATTGCCCTGACTGGAGCCCCGGACCACGACTTGGGATCCAGCGATGCGACGTCGACGCCGGTGCCGGCCATGCAGGTCGACATTCCCCAGGACATAGTCGACGAGCTCCTCGAGAGCATCAGGCGCGGGAAGCAGCCGCAGATTTTCTTTGGGAAAGCTCCTGTATGTGTGCACAATGTCCCCTGCAAGCTTGTCATGTGATGGAGAGAGGTGGTTGTTGGTGTGTGTGGTGTCGTGGTGGTGCTGGTGGTGGTTCGACTGGAGGCGAGATGGGATGGGAGGGAGAAGGAGAGAGCTGCATTGAAGGAAGGCACGATGGCTGACCAGACAACAACAGCAACTGCGATACGGCGACAAGTCACATGTTCTCCAGAGCAATCCTGAGACCCATCGATGCGAATTGTACAGGTCCAGCGACAACAACGACGACGACGACGACGACCTCGAGTTTGCCAGCTTAGTCAACTACAGCTTGACGGTGCAGAAGGCGGAAGATGTAACAGCGGGCGTAGACTCGGCGCTGGAGCAGCTGAGGAGCAACATGGCTGCCATTTCCGAGTTCAAGGAAGCCAACAAGTATGCCTCCCCGGTATTCCCAAGGCTTGCCCTGATGATGGTGTTGCTTGTTGCATTGAGATGATAGACGACAACAACAACTACAACGACAACAATGCTGTACCATCGTGACTATAACCATGATAGTAGTAGCAGCAATGATTCGTCGACTGACACACTGTGCTTGCAGGACTATTGTCGGCGATGCCACGCCTGGCCGCACGCCCAGCTACAACGGCCACCGTCGTCTGCCCTCGACGGGCTTCAAGGCCCAACACCTCGCCCCATCCAAGCTCGGGTCGCCCCTACTGAGCGCACCTTCGTCGCCCATGCACAAGCGCGCGCCCACTTCGCAGCCCGGCGACAGCCATCACATTGTCATCAACGCCCTTCGCGTGCCCGTCATTCACCTGCTCGCCCGCCAGCCTGCAACCGAGGCCGCCCTCGCCCAGACCTGCCGCACCTCGCACGCCAACATGCGAGAGCTGCTACCTAAGATTGCCAAACGGCCGTCGACCGAGACTGACAAATGGCAGCTCACTGACAAGGCGTTTCGTGAGCTTGACCCCTACAAATTCCCCTACCAGAGCGCAGACGACCGTGCGCAGGCTATTGACAATGCAATCAAGTCGTTTGACCGCCAGCGCTTGGCAAAGGACGACAAACTGTGGCAGATTCTGTTACCACGTGAAGAGCGGGGTCAGGGCATTTGTCTCTCGCGTTCCAAAGTGAAGCCTCCAGAAGCCAAACCAACCACTCCCATGCACAAAATCTCCGACCTGACCAAGAAGAAGCCTGCCACCAAGAAGACAGACGAAAAGCCAGCCGAAAAGAAGATGAAGATTGCAAAGGAGCCCGAGATCAAGATCAAGACCAAGACGGTGGCCAGGGAGAAGGCGCCCCGCCCATCGATCAAAGACGTGAGACTGGAGCCTGCCAAAGCTCCCACCTCGACTTCAGCTCCAGCAGCTCGTCCCACCCCACCTGCTAACCGCTACACACCTTCCAACGATCCAGCCAAAGCTCGCCCCAAGAAGGCCCCCGCTGGTGATCTCAATTCCTCTCCGCGAGTCAAGCCCAAGATGTCTTCTCGCGACACGCAGAAGAATCAATCCGGCAGACCAGTCAGGCCTGCAGTGCCTGTCAGCACCAAGCCAAAGAACCCATCCCCGCTCTCTGCATCACCCCCTGTCAATGCCAGCGACTTTGAAGACTCCCACCCCGTCCACAAAGCGTTGGCTGCCGCTGCCTCCCCAGCCAAATCTTCCAACGGCAACTCTGATCGTACCCTGAAGCGCAAGGCAAACGATACAGACAGCGACATCCACAACCACAATTTGGCTGTGAAGAAGCCTCATCTAGACCGCTCGACCCCAAACCACACACCTTCCCACACCAATGGCCGACTCACCGGCTCTACGCCTTCGAGTACGAATTCCCTCAAGCGCAAGAGCGACGAGTCTTCCTCATCCAATACACCCTCTACCGCACACAAGGTTCGCAAGGTCGCCACCATCGACACGAGCCTCGCGTCCCGATACCACAACAACAATGCACAAGCCTCACCAGGTGCATCCTCGTCATCGACCACATCACCCTCTGTACCCAGCCTGAGTTTCCGCCAAACGGTCGAGCTATCACAGAGGTTCCAGAAATACTACAAAAAATACGAAGAGCTATATTGGCAACTCACAGAATCTGACAAGGCGCCCACTGAGGCTCAGAGAAATGATTTGCTCAAGATGCACAAGAAGCTGGAGGAAATGAAGCGGGAGATCAAGGCTGGTGCCGGCGTGCACCGATGAGCAACGAGAGTATGAGCGTAAGCACAACAGTTAGATTGGCAGCGGCGAGAGGCGCCATTATACCCACGGACTAGGTTACCGATTGAGGATGTTGGCAAATTTGCATATCCCAAAAATTTGGTGTTTGGAGGACGTTTGATTTCTGGGTCGTTTTGTACCCGTTTTTGCATAGAAGGCTTTTGGAAAGGCTGCATCTGGACATGGCGTTTGTTTCGGTATTTGTTTTTGCTCGATATTACATTTGGGACATGCCTCCCCGAAGGGAACGGCTTTCCCTGTTTATGAAACCCACGATATGGCAATGGATACATAAAATGAGTTGAGTTCGCATGCTCCTCATGGACAGAAGTAGTTAGTACGTACAAAAGAATATAAAAGCCGTCGTCTTTTGTATACATTCTTGCTCGCCCAGCTCCACATAGGGTGGCCGCCCCGCCACTTGCATATCTGCGGAAGCTTATGTCAGTTTTGGAATACGATACGGCCAAGCTGAGGAACGAGCGCCGGCTGGACCGTCTGCTGCAACCGAAGTCGGCCGTGCCAAACACGAACAGCCAGTCACCCTAACCTGGCACACCTAGCACCCGCCTTGTCGTGTGTGTGTAGGTGTGCCCAACGCCCCCCATCCAAGAGGTGAGACGACGACAGCAATGCAGTTCGTTACCGTCCACCCACGCCCAAGACGATCAGCACGACGTGGATCCATGTCCCAGCGCTTCCAGCCGCAGACCCGCACGCGCGATCCCGCAACAGCCGATCGCTGCGCACCTCGCTCGAGAATCCCTGCACCAACGGCGTCATTACCGTCAGCGTCAGCCCTGCGCGCTAACCGAAACCTGTCGTTGACGCCATCTTGAGCACTGCATTGTCCATGTCCAGCAGACCAACAACAACTATTACTTGGTACACTTCACCTATCAACGCATATACCCAAGGAAGATAAGCTTTTCTTGCCCGATGCAATTTCTCCGCCGCTTGTTTGCTCGCATCCCCGCCACTGCGACTAGACGATACGCTCAGGTCCACGATATTCAGATCAAGGTTGACAATAAGATCTTGGGCAGCATGGAACGAAATGGTACATCCTTGACTTGAGCGTTGGTGAAACTTGTAGAAATGATAGTGTTGACGTAAAGTATTAGTATTCAGACAGCCATTATCTCTCCACTCTGCACGTCCATTGACAGGCTTTATGCGTACGGGCTATTGCGAGACACCAAGAGCAGATGCGGGCAATCATTCAGTTGCAGGTAAAATTATAAACTTCCATGTGCGGCTTTGCTGATTCTGAAACACTATGCAGGTATCATCACGAATGAGTTCCTTGATTTCTCTGCAGCCCGCGGGAATGATTTGCGTCAGGCTGGCCTTACTGAGGGATGTAAGTGGTGTCTGTGTGTGAGCAGATGGAAAGAGGCGTTTGATGCGCGAACGGGCGATGATGACAAGAAGGTGCCAAAAGTTGTGTTGAAGGCAACCAATGAACGAGCTTTGGAAGCAGTAAATTTGGATGATTTGAAAAAGTTTGCAGTCGACAGGGAATAGAAAATGAATTATCAGTCGTTCAGGCGACGGCACTTCCAAATGTTAATTTTATTTTCATGAGAAGTGCTGTCTTATTGTGAGATCTCTAGTGTGTGCTGAGGGATACTCCAAAATAGGCATTTAGTTTAGTGCATAACTTTGTTTTGAAGCCACACCTATAACTTGAAAGTAGCTGTTGGGTTCAATTTGATATTCACAAATGATCACTGAAAGCAACAGTAAATCCATAAAAGGGTATTTGGATAGTCAAAGCCCTATTTTTGTCATGGAAATGACGCATGTTATGCTGAGAAGGCTGATAAACCAATGAATAGAGACCATCCTACAAGGCACATTCTTGGCCTTGAATCCAATTTAGATAGTTACTAGACAATAAAATGTCATTAACTCTCAGTTGTCCGAAACAAAGTCGTCACGAAAAATAAAAGAAAGACTGAGTGTTGATCATGAATTGAGAAACATGATATATTGAAAATGCATTAATGTATAACTCGCGAAACACATACGCAGTGCCGCAAACCCCTCAAACACCTAAGCTATGCTTGTAAAGATTTAGAGTATCTTTCTCTATACTCCAACCCCCAATATCATTACGAATATGGCATACTGCAGGTTAACATGTGGCCATACAGATCTAACATTGGGACCTTAAGACGCGTCAAAAGAGGAAAGGCGATGGCTTCGGTATTACGACCGTCCACTTTCCAGATCGCTGGGCCCATTTGGCACGCTTTGCGTAGGCGACGTTTCCTCCATGGGCGGCTTTTCAGGTTCTTTCTTGCTGACTTTCGGCGCCGGCGCTGGCGGAACCTGAGCGACCCAGAACTTAGGATACTGACGCTGGATATTATTGACCATCAGAGCGGTAACCAGAACAATAGATGACGAGAGCAGAAGAACTGGTAAGAAATACCACCTCAGGGCCCATATGTGCTGGTCGATACAAGGAAGGAGCGCGGTGGCACCGGCTGGTGGATGAGTCGTCTTTGTTACATGCATAACCATCAAAGCGATAGCAGTCGCTATACTGGCGGCAAGCCACTGAAGTCGCGGATAGGGGTCATCTTCAAGGTTGAATTGGAAGATGGTTGCGATGATGACACCAGTTAGGCCGCTGAAAAAGTGGCCAAAGATGAGTGAACGTGGTTGCGCCAAGGGGACGTCGATGGCTCCATAGCATAAGATGGCAGACGCGCCCTGATAGAGGTCAGTAAAATTCGCCTTGCGTAAAGCATGCCGTGACTATGACTTACAAACGACGCGACAATGGGAGGCACCAATCGAACTGTGAAGTACTCTGTATGTCCGAAAATGGCAAGAATCACACTAAGTCCTGAAAATGCGCCGATGAATCCCCAGAAGCACACCATCCAATCTGGGGATGGAGGTAATGATTTCCCGCCGCGATAGCCAAGCCAGTGGCTCACCCATGGTGGTAAGTGTGCGAGGCCTCTTTGAATAATGCGTTCGACAGGGACGAGTGGGTCAGGTATAGGCATTGTGAACAAAAGTAGGTGGACAGCGGTGTTGGAAAAATTTGCAAAGGCAATATCAGGACGCTACTCTATCCAGCTTTCGCCATACATTCATCAAAGGTCAAAGCAGAGTTAAGAGAGTAAGCAGGAAGTAGTGGCTGGAGAGAGAAAATTTAGAGGCTGTCAGCAAGACATGGTCATTCTGGGAAATGGAATCACCACGACGGAACCACGGCCGCATGTACCCCAGACTAGCTAACGGCGCGTGCCACTACGGCGACCATGGACGGGTAGGTAATCCATCTACAGTAAGCGTATGTCACGATGGGACAATCTTTTGAAACCATCGTGAGGGTAGGGCCTAACCGCAGCTTCAATGCAGTAAAAAAATCAAAGCGACATGAGCATTCACCAATTTCCTCAACGTCAAGAGGTTACCCGTTCGTTCTGTAGCACCCGTCTCTACCTCAATGATCTCGTTGCAAGGGCAAATGGGGCAATGGCTCAAATGTGGATGAACGCAGACTAGGGGGGTGGAGACTGCGCTAATTAGGTAACAGTATCCTTTCCCCGTGATTTCTTCGAATTATCCGCGAACCGCGAGACAAGCCCGGGATTGGAGCGGACAACTCGAAGGGCAGAGTGCGGAATTCGCGTTGCGATATTATACACGTGACGACGCGTCGAGGATCTTGTAGTTGATACATTTTGTGTCGCGAGGGAGACTGCGTGATTGCGTGGTGGTTTGGGTTTTGGCTTCTTTGTCAGCATGCAGACGACTTCCTTGGGATGTACTTCGCATTCACGTGTATGTGAGTTTTTTTTATAGAAATGCTATATTACTTATTTGGATGATCCTTTCGTATAACGCAGTCTCCACATCATGTAAGCAATATTCTGGTGTGCACCATGTCTTAAAAGTTGAGGTCAATCATATGAGCGCCGTGATTGGTTATTTCAAATTGTGCCCCTCAATGCAGCCCAGAGCCCTCCAAATCGCCATTATCTCCACACAAGCCTATCAAAAGCCAAGTCTATCAGCAAATAAGTCTTGTACAACATCCTCAAATCTTACTCAGACCGAATCTTTGCTCATGATCCTCAAAATGGTTGCATGCCCCGAATGCGGTGCCGGCGCCGATCTCACCAAAGACAGGCTTTGGGCTCATTGCGCTTCATGTACGTCAAAGAGGAAGGTAAAGCATGATCAAAATGTTTAACGAACACCACATGTAGGTAACACTGTCTTTGAGCCTGGAAAGGAAGGCAGCGCGTACAAGGGAAGTGGAAGCGGGTCAGGTGACAAGGAGGAAGTGGACGAGAAAAAGAAGGGAGCCGTTGAAGAGAATAAGAAGGAATGAAAGGATGTAATGGCCATCGTAGCTGGAGTTCCACGACGTTTCCTGTAGACAAGGGTCTTCAGTTTGCCAAAACATTGCGCAAATGGGAAGAGTTGGTGTTTGTTGCATTAGTATCCGATAACTGGACAATGTGGTACTCTGTTCAATCCAATAGAAAGACACGAAAAGCTTGTACTACGGTCAATACGGCCTACTGTTTTACAAGAACATTGTTTGCGAAACTTTACTAGACAATTGCTTACTGTAGATTTGTAAAGATTGGCACATACCTATATTAATATTGAAGGTTGTAGTTTCAAAGCCAGTACTACGATTATAGTCACAACCCTGTCGAATTATATACGGAATCACAATATTACATGCGTCAATTATCAAGAATTTCTGAAATGTGCAGATTGGGAATATTGGAGGTTATCATCGCTTTCATTCAAATCACAATCATGTAAAAAATACAACATCCTTTTGGCGGACCTGCTCACCAAGGTATGTTCAATGTAGTTTCAGTCTTACTACACGGCACCTTTCCAACACTACTTCTAACGCGAACTACAGCTTACCGCTATGCAGTGATCTACTGCTTGCTCAACTCTTTTACAACCCCATCAATGATCGCCTGCATCTTGGCAGACGTGATCTCGTGAATGTCCTCCGCTGAGCTGGCAGCAGCAGGCGGATATTGTGATTCGCGCTTAGCACGAGAGCCTTGACACGCTCCGGCCTTACCTTTCTTAGGCGCCTTACCAGACAGGTCTTCCTTAGGATTCAAAGCCTTTGGTGAAGCGCCTTTAGCCTGGCGGACACGGCCCTCTTCCTTAGCCAATTCAGCGTAGCACCGACTATAGAAGTTATCCGGTATAGTATAGTACTCCTTCAAAAACGACTCTGCAGCGTCTTGCACCATTGCGTCGAAGATGGCATGGTTTTGCGTCTCACATTTCGAATCACGCCTCTGAGCTTCAGGGTCATCAAGCTCAGACATATCAACCTCCCCGCCATGAGCGGCACGATACAGTGGCTCATTGTATCCTTGGGCTCTTGGATGTTTAATACACCCCCCTGAAAACAGAGCGAAACGCTCACCACATCGAACGCGCTTACCTAAATGTGTTGTCCACGTGGGGCAATACGAATGGTGTGGGCTGGGAAAGTCATAGCATGATTGCAGCATCGGTCTCTCGCATTGTTGGCAGTGGTGGGTTTTCTGGGATATGACTTCTGTGGTTAGATTGCGTGTCAATGGATTGAACGCACCGGAGTTGAAAAGGTTGTGCTCTCCATACGTTGAGTACAACTCTCTACCATCTTTCTTTACCCAGCATCCGTTTGTCATTTTGTGTGGCTGCGTTGAAAGTCTTTGAAGGTGTATGAATGTGGACGTTATTTCGTTTCTGGCAAGTTTGAACCTTTTTCCCTTTGGTCCAGCGGTTTGCCGTTGCTATGTTTCCTGGCCGCTCTCGTGTGGAAAGTTGATCGTTTGGTTTGAGATTATGTAACTTTAGTGAGAGGAAAAAATTGATAATTTATACTCTCCGGCAAGCTGCGGAGAATGGATTACAGTGTTGAATCCTCTAGCCATCGTGAGAAGAAATCGTCCCATGTTGTTTCACAATGCCACTTGAAATGTTTGCTTCATAGGTACTCACCAGGCCTAATACAAATAGGATAAGTTCCATAGCGTACATAGTGCTTTACATCTTCACGGTAATCATATTTTGTTGCTGAAGTAATTAGAGCCAGCTGTACTAAGAGCAAACCTTAGTCCAAATAATCTGGAGCATCACAAATAACATTAGTATCATGGTAAATAAGATTGAAATCAATAGATTGCATTGTGATCATACACTACTTATACATGTGTTTCGCTACAACATGGCTTCTACCTACAACGTTTCCAATCCGTTGATTTCATTTTATCATTTTAGATTTAGCTTCCGATTGATGTACTACCATGTACATTACCACACAGCCCTGAACTGTATGGGCAGCTTACCAATGATGTCAGAGTTGAAAGGCGATAAGCTTGAGAAGATTGCATACATCGACCACCAATGTAAGATCAAAGAGGAGTTGGCTTGTTTCCCAAAGACTTAACGCTTATAGGATGAGCAGTGACCAAAGGTAGTCTAGTTTTTAGCTAGCTTTCCAGAAACCCTACCAATGGCCTCCTTCATGATTTGCTCTCTAGTCTTTTGCGTATTAGCTACGGGAGCACGTGGAGCTTCCAAAGCCTGCTTGACCTTGGTGCCTTGTGGTGCCAGGGAGCGACGTTGCTTGCCTCCAAGGGTTTTGCCGGTTCGAATAATAGCTGAATCCTGCGCTCGGTCTTCAGCTGCTGTGAATGTCCGGTCGACTCCGACAGTTTGACGACTACGAGCCTCGATCTTGGCATACTCTGCATAGCATTGACCGGTAAAATTATCTGGAATGTACCCGTGGTATGTCAAGAAATCTTCAGCGGCATCCTCGATCATGTCTCTAAGGTTTGCGTTGCCGTGGTCTGCCGGAGTTTTTGGGACTCGTGCCTCTGGATCGCTGAACTCAGCCAAATCTACGTCCTCACCGCGAGCGGCACGATAAAAGGCACTATTATAGCCATGAGTTTTCGGGTGCTTACCGCAGCCCGCTGACCATACTGTGAAACGTTCCCCACATCGCTCACGCTTACCGTGATGAGTGACCCAGACTGAGCAGAACCCAAAGTGAGGATCGGGGAATTCATAGCAGGAGATGACCGGTGCCTTCTTGCATCGGGGGCAATGGTGTGACTTTTGAAGGGTTGCTTGCGAGCATAAGTTTCTAGTAAGGGGAGCAAAACTACCAGAGCCAAAGGTTTTTCCTTGACCATAAGTCTCGTAAAGCTCATTCGTCTCCTTTCTTCCCCAAGGCATTATGACGGATTTGGTTGATTTAGTTGAGCGTGGTATGGAGTCAGTCGTTGGCGATGCGTACGCGTTTGGAATGGCACTTTTATCTTCTTGATTCTTGATTTCTGTCGAAGCGTTGAGTTGATTTGATGATCAGTTGATTGATATGATCCTTCTTTGGGGAGAAAGATTCAAACTTTATACTATATGGGGGCATAAGCGCTGTACGCATTGTTTCCCAACGTTCATGATAGTGAAGAAACATAGAGAAAGAATTCGTGTGATATCTTTCACAGCAGTCTCGACTTTCATAGGCTATCACTGACACTCGCAATACTCAGTGCCATATCTGACCATTGTTAAAAATCTATTTTACTTTCTCACAATGCGAAGAATTCCACGAATGAGATCACTTAGGCCTACAACACAAAGGAATTTCCTTCACTCTAGAGTATCCATGAACATTGTGATTTTCTCATCATAGTGCTTTCATTGTTCTTTGAAATCCACAATGGGTTCGGTTTCAATCTTATAAATTCGGAGCGGTTCAATCTTTTTTCTTCTTCAGACTTTCCTGAACGTCCACTACGTCTTCTTCCTCAACATAAACACAAGCGCAAACACCAACTTTTTACGCCAACAACTTCCAATAGCTCTTTTAAACCTGGGGATTATCTCTTTTTCTTTAAGAGTATTCAAAGTTCTGACAGCCTGAAGTGCACACATTTTGTATAATTAACATCGATTACACAGTCTCGAAGACTGTTAGTTCCGGTGACGCTGCAGCGCCCGAACGTAACCATATGCGCGAAGCATCAACTGGAACATCTTCCAACATCATATCCATGATGATGGATTGCTTTGGCATTCTTCGTAATTTCACGAATTGCTACGCTCGCTCCAAGCCCATCTCAGGCCTACCAATCGAATCAAATCGTCTCACTGCGAATCTTCCGACGAACAATGACGAAACTGAGGTTGGTGAAGACGGCGAACCAATTGTTGATAAACATGACCGTCGAAACTTTGAGGCCATTCAATCGATTCCAAACAAGGATCTCGAAGACTTTGTAGTTAGCCTCATCGAAAAGACCATCGAGGCGCGAAACCGGATATGCCATGTGCTTGACCGCCAAGAAGGCTCTTTCCATCATTGCGTTTTTCTACAGACTGAAGTTGATGGAAAATCGGAAGAGGAATATGTGTTGAAAATTCCTGCCCATGGCACAAAAGATTCTTGGCAGGAAGGCGATGCATACATGCTACGGAACGAGGCTATCATCGTCCAGCACATTCGACACCACACAGATTGTCCGGTACCCGAAATTGTAACTTTCGATGAGTCAGGCAACAACAGCATTGAAGTTCCATATATCTTGATGAAGAAATTGCCTGGGAAACCAGCCTTGCGTCTGTGGACCGGAGAAGATCGCGAAGAGATCTCGGACGACGATATCTGGAAGAATGCCGAGAAGCCTTCAGGCGAATTGGAAGCCCGACGCATCCACTTCCTAGAATCTTTGGCGCAGGCGATGAGCCACCTTCAGACTCTCAAGTTCGAGCAATACGGCGTTCCCATTTTCAATCGACCAGAAGACGCTGAACCGGAATCATACGGCCCATGGTGGCGTTGGCATACTACATCCGCCATGCACGAGCTTGTTTCATTCAGTCCTAAGAATCGACGTGGGTTCTTCTTCTTGGAGGGCAAGCGACATGTTTGGGGCCTGGAGGGCAGTTCAAACAACTCTCGGTACTACTCGGGAGTTCGCAAAATCTTGGACATGATCACACGTTCACCGCCGTTCGCTCCGAAACCTTTATCTGCACCCATTCGCGATGAAAATGGGCGCGTAAAGCCATTACCCCCAGATACGTTTGTTTTGCGACATGACGATCTCAATCTACAGAACATCTTGGTTGATGATGACGGCAATGTAACTGGGATCATTGATTGGGACGGTTGTATGGCCGTCCCGCAATTTGTTGGCTTTGCAACTCTGCCTATCTTCCTTCGGCGCGACTGGTTGCAGGACTTCACTATTAACCAGCCTCCGTATTTATTCTTGACTCTAGATCATTATCGAGCCATCTACACAGATGCTATGAAGCATTTCTGCTCGACTGAAGACGCTAGATATACCGAGAAGTCGGCGATGTATCAGGCAATTCTGGCTGCTCTATGGGAAGGTGAGGATGTCGATAAAATGATCTCGAAAATGCTATCGGAGATTGCCCAATTCCGTAAAGTGAGTCCGACAGATCTATATTGGCGCTTGGGAAGCAACTGGCCCGAGATGGAACAGGTGCTCAAGGGGGAGATCATGAAGTTATTGAGCTGTGAGGACCAAGAAGTTTAAACAGCAAGTGCCTTTTAGTTGAAATACGCATTCTTATGTAATGGACCAGTATTCTAGAAGCCATAGGTAGATAAAACATGCTAGGCGTTTAATCTAAAGTATTATTACTAAACTTCATGAAGAATTGCAATTGATCAATTATTTAGTGCTTAAATTCTCACGCTAGTCGAGCGACCCCTGTCACATCAAGATAAATCTGATATGCTTTTTCTAAACTTTCGTCAGTGTTTCTCGAAGTCCGCTATCAAGAACACTGATGATTTCGCCTTCCTTGTTTTTCTTGAAAATGAATTCATCAATAGCTCTCTGTCCATACTGAAGCACATCAAGTTTGCTCCATGAACTGGTGCCATGATGAAATATGCCAGAGGTACCGTTGATAGCGTCGATTAGTGGCACACGCTCAGCACCTTCATCAGTTTCAGATACCGCTCTGTACCGGGACCATGTTGTACCATTATCAGACTCTGTTATAGTGGGATAGAGGCGTACAGACTTCAGACTCCCGCTCCCCGTAATGTTTGCATAATAATTAGCGACTGCAAGAAAGTCCGCCCCTCTGCTGACCCATCGCACAACTTCAAGTCCCGGGGGATCGGATCGAGTCCGCAATTCAATGCTGGACGGTGCCACATTATTGATGGGAAGGGACGTATAATTTCCCACATATTTGTTTTCGACATGCCCTTGATTTGACGCGTGTTGCAATATGCTCGAAAGAATCTTGTCAATAAGCTTATTTGAGAGCATACCACCCGGCTTCGAGGATGCCAGCAAAACGGAAACGACATAGCCATAATCCGGAATTAGGGCAAGCCATGAATTGTAGGCACCGATGCTCCCTGATTTGCAATAGACATCTACAATCCGCCCTCCGCCCGGTATTCGATAAATTTCCCAAGGGGCTCCAACGGACAAGTATAATGAAGAGGTGTGACTCCTCGGTTTCATCCAGCGTCTGATGATGTGAGATGGTAGTTGCGCACTCCGCAAGATTGCTTTGCCGAGAGAACATAGATCGGCAGCGCTGGAGTATATTCCTCCGGATCTGTCATGCATTGTTAGAAGATGAACAAGTGCCAGTTCTACATCTCTCCAAGGGATTTGACTTACGGAATCTCATCGCCGATATCATCCTCCCAGCCTGTAGTGTTAGAGTTAACAGGAATAGAGCCCAAGCCATCAGATGGCTTTGATGTGTATGACCTTTTCAAGTTCAGCGGTTTTAGTATATGCTTGTCAAGAACCATGTCGAATTTTCGTTTTCCAACGGCTTCTATAATATATCCAAGCATTCTGAAGGCATTATTGGAGTACGCGGGAGACTGAAAACTTGAAAATACGGCGTTTCTGGATTGCATAGCATCGAAGAAGACTACGATGTTGATATCAACAAGGAAGTGTTATAAGATAGCTGCGGTATGCTTACCGGATCTCCCACATGAAATAGAACTTGGATCTTGACACGGAAGCTCGTCATCCGATAAAGGAGGAAGGCCCGTCTGCTCTCCAGGAAGCTGTGTACTTGCTAGATCTCCTAGTATAACTAGGTCGCATTGTCAATATTTAGTGATAGGGACGCCGTTGTTTAGGTGACTAACAGTCTCTCGATAAGCCCGAGCTGTGAGATGCTAACGCTCCAACATTAATTTCTGACCAATTGACAGGTTGAGTTGGGGCCGCGGGGACCTTTGGGTGAAGGTTGTGACCCTTACGAAGCCCAACCTTTCGAACCTGTCCCCTCAGAACCTTGCTCCGAATACACGAACCTTGCGCCTTACGATCACATCTCATTGTTGCAGGATCCAAATGATCTCATTTTGGATAACGTGTTTGTCTTCGGAAATAGTGACCTATCTATTTTCAACCAAGCATTTCTAATTGCACCGTCATCTATGGATTACAACAGTGCTGCTCTGTTCACAGACGACGGCGATACCGTTATTCATACTCATATCAGTAATGGCATAAACGAGTCAGCCAGTAGAACAGAACCTCTCATCTCAGACATTTCTTCTTTTGAGTATGATCGCGATCCACCACCCTGGCTGGTCGGTTTCGCCGACGCTGATGTAATCATCACCGGCCTCCATGCTTACTTCGATTTCGCAGCTTTGTATCTTCCAATTTTGTTTCCAGATGCGTTCTGGGTTGACTATCGCTCCGGCAGGTGCAGCCCGTGTCTTCTCTACGCTGTTGCCTGCCGCGGTCTACCTTTTACCACTGCCAGAAATAAATGGGAACTTCAACAGCAATTAGCTCGGTCTTTTCGAGACACATTTCTCGACAGCCGGGCTAGCGCAAGTAATGGCGGAGGTAAAGAAGAAGTAAGATTGGATGAACTGGAAGCTCTGGCACTCATGGTTAACTTCGAATACGACGACACCGGGAGTATAGGCCTTCATGGTGAACTCGGAAGGCTCTTATTGACTCACGATGCACTCATCGTTATGACTCTTAGGGCCCAAGAGCATCGTACTGTAGACGCACAAGCGAATCAATGCTTAGCTCGAGCAAAGGAACGCTGGATTCTTCTTGGCTGGTATATATACTGTGTCGACGCATTTTACTGCCTTGAGCGTAAACAGACATCTCGTATATCAGATGCTGAAGCTTGGAGCAACGAGAGCATTGGTAGCAATGAAGCGAAGGGCTATTTCGATGCCATTCTCTCGCTTGCTGTCATCGCTCGAAAGATTGCACAAACACTGTGCAGCGCTGCAGCTAAACGCAAAGGCGTCAAAGCGAGCGATATCGAACAACTTTATGCTCAAGTGGTATTCTGGCGGGAGACTGGCTGCCCTCGGTATTTGAGGAAGCAAAGAGATGGAATTGGTAATCTCACTGCCGAAAAGGAAGATAGCCCATTAGGGCAAGACAAACATTTGCAACTTCGCCGCGCCGTTATATGGGTGCTTGAAATTAACTGCGTTATGCAGATTGAGAGTTGTCTGTTAGACTTCCATTTGTTGATTGACGAAAGCTTGGAGACTGAGCTGGCTGTGTTGCAAGTCGAACATAGGAGTTTACTCTCACTAATCGACATGAAAGAAATTTGCAAATGGATGGCTTTGTATGGGCAGGGTTATGAGCATTCTTTTGTAGACCTCGCACCGAATGTCTTACGCGATATCTGTGCTGGGCTATGCTTTTGGGCATGTAAACGCGGGATACAAGCTTACGAACGTCACGGCGCGCCCAATTCAATTTGCACATATGCGCGCAGGGTCAGTGACAAGGAGGAACAGTGCAGATCATATGCAGAGACTGCGCAGTTGTTAAGGGACACCGTAGCGGCCGCTACATCCCACAAGGATACGGAGCAGAGGTTGGAGTGTTTAGACCGGCAGTACGCCCGACTTGAGGCTCTACTATAATCTAATAGATTCGACATAGCGTAGATTATCATGACGCTTTTACTTCGGCGTTACAGACTTAACCATGTTACTTGGCAGGATTCAATGATTTGGCATTCTTTCAACTTTTGACTTTGTAGCAGCCATGCGTTTATCAAATTTTGCAGAGGAGCTAGGTCCTGGACGAAGTTTCTAATACTGAAAGGCCAGTTTAAGGGACAAAGAAAGTAAAGGAAGTATAATTCTCATGCTATCATTGCTGTATCATCATATTTAGTTAAATAATGCAAGAGTACATGTAACATACGTGACTCTCTCGTAAAGGCTGATGTAATATGTATAAAAATAGGATTTATAGCTTCTTACTCGAATATCTGAAATGGGAACAATTTAGTTAGTGGAGTAACGTTCTTTTAGCTCAACTTTTCGAAGAAATCATCTGCAGCCTTGATAACTTCACTTGCTTCTTTCCCCAGACCAAGTATTCTGCCACAAAGAATGACGTCATGCGGTGCATCCGCGGTCTCATAATATTCAACTCGATCCCCTGACATACTCTTCATTTCCTGTGCAAAGGCACGAATATCGTCACGGAAAACTTCAACAGATCCAGCCTGCAAGAACAACGGTGTGCTAGTTTTGAAAGGGTGCTGTGCTGGGGAAATGTACCCTTGTGCCACATTCGAGGATTGGTCTGAGAGAGGTGGGTATGCTTCCAATCCCCACTCGAGGATCTGATATGGAACTAAGTCGGTGCTATTGCGAGTGCTTGCTTGATAATTTTTCACAGCACAAGCTGTGACATTGACCCACGGCGACCATGCCACTGCACCTCGTGGGCGTGGTAAAAGTGTTTTGCTATCTTCGATGTAGCGGACCAATGCGAGGACAAGATTGCCCCCAGCGGAGTCGCCGGAGATTATAATGTTCTTTGACGGAATGCCCAGATTCAGCAAATAAGAATAGAATGTAACTGCATCCTGAATAGCCGCTGGGAATTGCGTTTCTGGGTTTGAAGCCACACGGTACTGCGCATAGAAGGTGATGGCGTCGATTTGCTGGTTGTATATCTTGCTGGGAAATTGACCACCGCTACTAGACGGCGGTGCAATGACATAAGCGCCACCAGGAAAGTGCATAACGAATTTGCGTGAAGAAATGTCTTGGGCGGTTGGTGCTCTAGGAAACCATATAGCTCCAAATGGGACAGGCTTGATTTTCTCGTGTTTGAGAATCCCAGTATAGATGTCACTAGAGGCAGGATTGACCATAACAAAACGTTCATTCAACCCTGCGCTATTGGTAGTGTACGTTGGAAGGACGCGTATTTTAGACACAAACTTGAAAGCCTGGTAGTAGATTGCCCTGCCCAAAGACGTTTGAAAGCTCCAACTTGGGTGTGGCCTGGATCGCTTTGGGATATAGTAAAGAGAGATAAGAGAGATATAGATTGGGGCGATTCCAAGAATCCATGCTGCCCATAAGCCCTTGAATGGCTGATAAGACCATATGGGTGCCATGAAGTAGGAGATAAATTTTGTCGGCAAGAGAAAGTGAGTAAGTGACTTGAGATACCTCTTTACGCGGTTTGCACAGTATAGTGTATATGTCAATGGAACGTTGCATGTTAGAGAGAAGCATTTGTTCATTCAATGGGTGGTAAGACGACCGCCGAAGCGGCACAGCAGTTGTTGCGGCGTAGTTCGCCCAGAAAACGTGGGTCCAGTAATGGCAATCGCTAACATTCCCCGCAGTTCCTTCTTATGACTTCATGCAAGATCGTGGCGAGCTTTTGTGCTAGGTTATAAATACTTTTACATCCTCACATGATGTTGAATAATGAGTTGAAAGGATGGTGGGCTGGCTAGCCGTCAGAGTACTCAGGAAATCCTGAGGTCGTTTTCATTTCTAAAGACATCATGCACGGCAATGGCTCAGTCTCCAACAAATTGCTTTATAGCCAAAATTTGACGAAGATAGAGCAGTGAATTGGAATATGATCGAACAGAAATATGTTCGGATTCTCTCCTCGAATTTGGAATCCGTGAAATGAAAGGAGACTTGCTCACGACACTTGGTGTTAACTCAACCAGAAGAATTCTTCATTTAAATGAACTCAAACAGATAATAAAAGCATTTTCAGCCGCTTTATGTACTACCAATGGTGCGATACTTGACAGTTGGTTGTTACAGTACCTAAAGAGGCAACACGCTTTTTCCATATTGCATGAAAGTAATTTCTGAAGAAGAAAAGGAAGGGCACTTCCCGGAGTGTAACACGTGAAGCATGGAAAGAAGAATACATAGAGCGAGCGAGATGCTCTTCTATAGCTGGCCAGATTCAATATCCCAACTTTACTAAAGCTCACTTCGCTAGTGATCAGATTCTCGCAACAGATGGAATTTTTTCCGTGAAGATTGCCCATGATCCAAAAGCCTAAACGAAACTAGCAATCCAAACATCCATCGCGTTGACCCCTTTCTGACCTCCTGGGACAACCTGCAAGCTCGCCTCACACGCGTCTCGTAAAGCAAAGATCACCTCCCTCTCCCTTTCGCCACTGACGTGATCCTCGACTTCCTTCTCGAAAGTGTCAGAGAGACAAGCAGAGACCTCCCATTGACCGTCAAGCATTCCCTCGTTAACTTGCGCAAAGGTCTCGCTTTCCAGCTCCCAGCCAGCAGTCAGAGCCAGACCGGCAAGACGCTTTGGTCCTAGTGCAGTACGAATATTGGAGTTGCTGTTGGATTTGTGACACTGCAGTGCTGCCTGGGTGAGTGCAGCTAGTACGTGAGGCTGTGCGGAAGGACGCGTAGTCAACAAGGACCACTCTGCAACGAACAGGCGCTTGCTCTGGTTTCTGAGCGCAACAAGGGTGGAAAGAATATCAGAAGGGGAAGAGAAATACCATAAGCTATGGGCGAGGACTGCTGCGTCGAAAGTCCTGGTCACGCTAGAAGTCGGCGAGGAAGTGGGAGAAGAACAGGGTAATGAGGAGAGATAGTCCAGGGGCGGTTGTTGAATCCACTCGATTCTTTTACCTAGCGGCCCTTGCGATATATGTGACTGCGCTTGACCGAGAGTGTACGGAGCACCTAAAAGAGCATCAGCTCGATGCCTTCTACTTAAAAACAAACCAAATAACGCACCATAGTTGAGTTCAGCCGGATCGACAGCCACGACTCTACCCTCTTCGCCTGCAGCATGGGCAAGAACAGTTGTGCAGTCACCTTGACCGCATCCTATTTCCAATATATTTGAGCCAGTAGAAAGATTCCAGTGCTGCAGGAGCAACAAGCGATGACTTGTTTGCGAGCGCTGAATATTGAAGTGCGTCGGATCATGCAGGGAGAAGCGAGCGAGAAACTCGGCGTCCGATTGAGTGAACATGCTGTGTTCAATAGTTACCAAGTCGTAAGGTGGCGACGGTTCAGAATACAGCGTAGTGGATACGAGTCACGATCCTACGATACCCCGCATTGGTGAGATTCTTATTGTATTACGGGCTTTTTCTTTCTAGCACTGAAAGTTCACTTTTTAGCATCTTTGAATACTGAAGTTTTAGCTTTCTTATAGCGTTTCATTATTTGAGTTTGTAATATATATTTGATATTATCTTGTGGGTAAGAGAGTTCATATTAGCAGATTGACCACACCCTTTTCATATATCGCAAGCGATACCAGGGTCTGAAGGGCCGCACAGAACTGGATGCAATTGACAGCAGTACTTTTCGGCTAAGTTTCCATTGTCTTAGCATATGAGCCAAAAAATGTGTTTAGCACGAAGCGTGTTACACAAAATATGCCGAGGAAACGTTGGCAGCAGATCAGATCGCTAGGCAAGCTCCGCAACATCATTATGTGTATTACTGACAAGCAATCTCTGATAAAGCACAACTTTAAGGATATCAAAGGCAGCGTTGAGAAACTCTTAGTTACATTGCTAGACATAATTGTTGCTAAGGTGGCCCGGTGCTCGGTGCCCGGGTCTGACCTTATACTGTTTTTGCCTGAGCTATTAATCTGTCCGTAACTATAAGGGAATTTATGGCCTCAGAGGTCTCGTAATAACACCATCGACGATTTGTAGGGGAAACTAGACGATGACATTGTGGGGTTCCTCAGCGCTGCACGTCAAGCACAAGGGCGTGGGCACTATTCCATGCTTCCGACTGAGGGTCAGAAGCGGCCAACTAGTGGTGGATTTGAAAAGTTTGTTGCCATTGTAAGTCTTGAATTTTCGTGATTTCCTCTACTATCCTGTGATGAAACACTGGCTCGCATTGACCCTATCGTTGATAGTTGTAATACTCTGAGTTTCAAAGGCATCAAATATAGACGAAGTACTAGACAGAAATTCAAAGACATGCATTCCAGCTATTCTGCTTCTCATTTGCGTCATTGAACGGGCAACTTGGGACGTCCGATGCTGCCCCACATTGACCTTGTGGAGCCCACTACTACCTAGGTACTCTGGTAAGTTGAATGCGGGGAAGACATCAAGCTCACGGATATGATCAGCAACGATACGGGAATAACACGCTATCAGTGGTTGTCGGATTGATGAAGGCGCGAATAGCGTCCCATCTGTATATGCCGGGTGTTGCTTACTTGCATAAATGCGCATCGAAGATATATGCCAAACAGTCGCTGTGACTTCCATAGATGCTGAACCCAATTTGCAACTTTAACTACTTCACTGCGTCAATACCATGCCAGGTTTACTGACACAAGACAATCCTTTTCGTACCGTTTCGTGCAAGCAGCTACACACCAGCTTTGGCGCTGAAGTCTCAGGCGTCAACTGGCAAAATGTTTCCAATGAACAACTAGCTGAGGTCAAAGCCGCAATGGCAACGGTACACCGCTCTACATCCCCTCCCTCTCCAGTCTGCTTATCTGCCTTATAGTATGGCTTTCTCGTCTTCCGCGATACCAAACTTACCGATGCTCAACACGTCGACTTCTCCTCCCGCATTGGTCAGCTCGACAATATAAAGCGCTACCTCACCAATGGGCGCAAAATGCGGTACTCGCACTACGAACTCTTTGATGCTGGTAACGTTGATGAAGAAGGGAACCCCATCAATCCAGACTCCCCACGCGCGCACTACAACAAAGGCAATGCACTATTCCATGTCGATTCAAGCTTCAATCCGCGACGTGCGAGCTGGTCATTACTCCATGGAGTCAAACTACCGCCCCCAGGCACTGGCGGTGAGACTGAGTTCGCGGATAGTCGGACAGCATGGGACGAGTTGAGCGAAGATCTAAAAAAAGACCTTCTTGAGCGCGATCTTGTTGGCGCACATACTTTGTTGCATTCACGAAAGCTGGGAAGTCCAGAATACTTCAAGGATTTGGACCCGTGGTCGCAGCCTATGATGAAGCATAAATTGGTGCAATTACATGAGCCGTCAGGAAGAATGAATTTGTACATCTCAACACATTGCCATCACCTTGAGACGGCGGATGGGCAGGTCTTGCCTGAGGAAGAGAGTAACGCGCTTTTCAAGAGGTTGTTGGACCATGTTACGCAACCGAAGTATGTGGTGAGTGTAGATTGGTTGAACGATGGCGATTTGGTGGCCTGGGATAACACATGTGTTATGCATCGCGCAACGGGTGGAAGTTTCGAGGGTAAATTTGTGCGTGATGTAAGACGAACAACGGTGCACGATGATAGCTCGACGGCTTGGGGGTTGAATCAAGGTCAGCAAGCCACAGGCTTCAATTTGCAGAAGACTTTGAGTGAGACAACAGGTGCGACGCCAGCGGCCGAAGCGGCAAAGCCATAGAAAATTTCTAGAGTACGGTAGATAAGATGATCTTTTCAAGGTGTATATGCTCGTGGCGCTGATAGCGGCAACTTGTTGTGATGCAACGTAAATATCTGCTCTTGCCGGTCGTGCTTTCCAGGGTTCGAGATGTGGTAGATCTGCAGCCATCCAAGGTTCTTCACAGTGCTGTCTAGAGACAGGCGGTGTTTTGGAAGAGTGTAATTGACTGTCATATCCAATCACATCCTCACCTCGGCTCCCATATGGAAGCTCATTTGTAGACCAGAGATTTTCGTCTTGCTGACGAACAGATCTTTCAGACGATGAGAATGGTTTAAAGGCTCATTCTTTAAGGCTTGGACAAGGATGAAGTGGTTGTTGTGTTGGGTCTCGATGGCGTATGAAAAGTGTTTGATATGGTGCTACACAGGCAACAATTATTACTATCCCAGGATCAGTTCTCAAGATAAGTCTACCAGCAGGTTTCATAATACTTACCGCCATTAAGCTCGATGCTAGTCCACATGTACATCCATATTGGGTCAATCTGCATTTTGACGCCGTCTGTCGTGATTGTTGCGCGAATAATGGCAAATACCATGGTTATAATGACGAGCGAAAACACATCAGATAATGCAAGCCTTTGGCTTTTCAATATGCGAATGCGTCGCCACAACAGGAAAGGAATCGAGAGAACTGGTAGATCAACCAGATATTTCCAACTTCTAAGCAAAGTACTAGCGGTGCGACTCACTGAGACAGTCAGTCAGCATATCCAGAGCACTACTGACGCCCATACTGACAAAAGAAAGTCCCTGCGTCCCAAATTCTGGGATTTTCGTGACTTGGTTTTCTTGATCGTATTGGGTGGCCTCATGTTATCGAAGCAGCTCTTGATCTACCATCCAAACTTGTAATGAGCATTTTCGCCTCGTGAACGCCGCCATGAATCGTGACTTTTGCAGTTAATCTAAGCCCCAGGTATTTCTCCTCTGCTTTGTCGTACCTATCGTACTTTTTTCCAACACCGTAGGATATGTCTATTACCATGAATGTCCTCTTACTTTTCGCTCAACCTCCGCATTCCAACGTCAGGGTTTGTGTTTGTTCGTACTTGTGGTTAGTCTCATTAATGATACAACACTGCTGATCAGTGATTCTTGAATATCCGCCGAGTTTTAAGGGCTGGAAATAAGCAGCAGGATTGTCAGATCGATTAAGAAAAAACGAGCTGCGATGGTACGCGTTGGAAGACAGATAAAATAGAGAGACTGCGTTTGCCGAAGCCTCACTGCGTAGAACACAGAATGCATCGATGGCATGTTCAAATCTCTACGTGTTTGTGTGAATATTGAATCCACAGATTTGCAACTACACGCTTCTCAAGATGCACTACGCTGCCCAGAGCGGAAATCAGGCACAATCTAGCTGGATCACAGTGAGCTCAGGCTTGCTCAGCAATTACTCAAGCTGCTTATTTATTGCTCACGTTACGCCCTGCGCAACTCAAGGTCCAAACCGCGAAGAACTTGGTGTGAGAGTAGATTTTACTTAATTTCTACCTGCTATGTGTGAGGCCAACACAAGTATAGAGTACTATTATTCATATCCAGCATGTATAGGAGCTCAGCTCACCCGAAAGAAAGGTTATACAAGCAGCGGCAACGAAATAATCAAACACGATCCACCGCATCTCTCAGTGAACTTATATGAGCATGCAATCTATTCTTGTCGTCGTATTTGACACTAGAATTCCATATTCCTCTATATATGAGAATGTCAATGAATATTCATAGCCTCCATGCTTTACATAGCCATAACAGCAGTAGCAATGCATACTTGTTTTAGCCAACTGTAGAGACAAACGAAACCAACATCATCCAATGTTCTCCTTCTATGGCCGCGCTTAACGTATGGCCGTTGGTGCCGTTGGTGCCGTTGGTGCCGTTGGTAGAAATCCAACTAGTTCTCAATTTTGTATCGCCGCTCCCCGCGATATCCTTCTCTTTTCTTGAGGATGAGTCTCGCGGCAGGATTGGGTACATTCACGTCCCGAAACTCGAAGCTCAGGTTATCTGTCCTCTCAAAGTGAGCGTCATAATTCATAATGAAGTAAACCACAATCAATTTCACGACGTTGGTAACGTGGAACCGCCCAGGGCTGGGTGTTTTGGTCGTCAGTCATCAGTTAAGATCTGCCATAATAGCTGGATACGCACCACGCCAATTTCGAATTACCCCAAAATGGCCATTCCATGTTCATATCACAAGATGTTTTCCCTGTGCCCTTGAAGCGTTCTGGATTGAATTTCCTGGCATCTCGGTATATCGAGTCGTCGCTCATAACTTTCTGCTGATAAAACTCTACAATTTCGCCCTCTGGGACAGTATAGCCGTCTGAAAATGTATATGGTCGCAGCGGAACTCTGTGTATTACGGTAGCTAGAAAGCAATGAGTCCTAATAGACTCTATCAGAAAATTTTCCAGCCGCGGTAAGTTGGCCATGTTAGCGGAAGGATCGCTAAGAACTTCTTTGGCCTCCTCGCGCAGCGTTGGAAGGTATTCTGGACGCGTATAGATGTCTTCGAGAAGCTGAGTGGCCATCTACGAGAAGGGTCAGCGTTGTCAGTTGGAAGGTCCGACACATACGATTGGGGTTGCTGTCGTCGAAGAAACGAATGTTATATTCATATCAAATTTTATACGCTTGCTATTACTTTCCTCCGGGAGGTTCTGGACGAGGGCCTCTAAAATCGACTTCTGCTCGCCAATTAGCGGATTACACAACATGTTGGTCAAACATGTTACTTACTGGTTTGCAGTGAGCATACCCAGACGTGAACGCTAAGGCATCATAGTACTTCTGTGTTTCGCTTTCAATCGTATCTAATATGTGCTTTTGGTTCTCATTGTTCCCTCTAATCAGCCGTGCGGCAATACTTCGCGTTCGGATTAGAAGACATCTTGCAATGCGCATAGCTATCAAGGGAATCATACGGAATCAGCCAGCTAGGGAGATTTTTTGCGGCTTCTCCTACTAATGTCGTTTCGTCAATATATTTCAAGCCTCGGTCTACGGTTACAAGATTGTTTGCTGACATGGTGTCAGCATTTTTAATGTGAAATTTGGTGGGGCTGTCATACGCACCCACATCTTCTCCAAACATCATGAGCATGTTTATCCTTGAGCCAAAGTGCTTGACCGTTTCCCACAGTGGTATTCTACTGGAGCCATTGGGAAGTATACCAGCCTGGAATGCTTGGTCTAGCTCTTCGCTTATTATGCCAATGAATTTCGGCTTCAGTTCCAGAAACTGGTTAGTCATTGTTCTGATAGCACGGACAACGGGCATGCCATCTACGTCCCTTCGATCAGCCCATTCATAACCAAAGCTGTATTTGGGCTGGAAATGCTGCTTCGACCAGGCGTGACTCGAGAGATGATTGATGCTTGCACTATTGAGATCTTTCCAATGCTGTTTGCTAGAGACGATATGTAGCTTGTTTCCTGGAATGAACAATGAGAAGGGCGTGTCTTTGTGCTGTCGTGGTTGCGTGCATCAGTAGCTGGGCGCGCCAGAAGCATCATATGAGCTTACTTTCTCAGCAGCCTCAATCAGCATGCGCCTGCCATTGAGAAGGAACTTCAAAGATGCATACGCTGCACATGCCCTGTTCCTGTACACTATACAGAGTGAGAGCGCAGCCAGAGCAACGATAGAAGCCGTGTAGAACATTTTGGAATTTTTCTTATCTCGAGAGAAAGAATGTGTGAAAAGGACGAACTTGACAAGCCTGGAATCAGTTGGAGTGTTTCGCTCGAGTCTGAAGGGTTCGAGAGAGGCACCAGGCTCAGCAAATGTCCGCGCTGTGCCGCATTTTTTCCCTTGTGCAAACACACTTCGACGCCCTGCATATTGACGTTGATTTCCAAATGCATGCAGTGTATTGGCGCAACCAAAGCTGTGGATTTCAGTTCCGGTAAAGAGTGTGGTCAGCCAGTTACGCATGCAGAAACGCATGCATCTTTGTGGCGCAATAGAACATGTGGTTGGAACATGACTCAGCCGCGCGGTTTACTTCACCTGGTGCAGTAAGCAAGATCTGAAGACTGAATTCCTCCAAAAAGACTTTGTAATTTAAATGAAATACAATACTTGCCAATAGTCCTGTCTTGCTTGCATAACGCCCTCTGGCACTTCGCTATCTACAATGTTACAGTTCGACTCCACTCCAGCGCTCATGGTGGTCGACATGCAGAACGGCTTTTGCTACAAAGATGGCAGTTTTGCAAGGCTAGGAATACGGACTGACCCAACAACGATTGTTCCTCGTATCAATGAGCTACTCCCCGAGTTTCGCGCTACTGGCCTCCCTATCTACTTCCTGAAGACAGGATACAAAGCCGACTACTCGGATAGACGCGGTCGCGATAGACATGATCGACTCGAGCAGTTCCAAGGTCTTTTCGCCCGGGCCCGACGACAATGTTATCAATAAGATAAGAAATTCTTGCTTTTTTCGCACGCCGCTGGAGAGTACACTGAGAGAGCGAGGAGTCGACCATTTGATTTTGACTGGTGTGGGAACCGATGTATGTGTAGAGACGACGGCAAGAGATGCCTATCAATTAAATTTCGCCGTTACTACCATAAGTGATGCTACTGCGATATGCAATGAGTCGGACCATCTAGCCGCTCTGCACGCCCTGCGAAATTTTGGTGGCCCAGCGTGATTGAAGCCTTGAAGAAGCCAAGGAACTCAAAGCATGTGTGACGGCAGGCCTTCGGTGCATGTGCTTACACGTCTGCCTTGTACTTAGCCACACAGCTCAGTAGAGAGCTTGACAGATTTTCCCCCACTTTTCGATCAACCTACCCTCCGAACGCCCGGGCCTATCTGATGTTGCTATTAAGGGGCACACAACACCCCTGGCATCGTTCAGGAGCATGATAAATTGACGTTTACCATATCTTGCCACCTACCCTGAGCAAGGCAAAGACACCAATACCTAACTGTTCATATTGCTTCTCTATCTAAATAATTTGTGCATGGCCCTCTCGTGCTCATTCGCGACACAGCACAAGTTCTCAGTTACAATGTATTACTCTGACCCTGACACAATCGCCCTGCCCTAGAAGCTGTCCTTACAAGTCTGCCATGATGTCTATGCACTGTTAGAACCGATCCAACCAGAGCTTTTGACAAAAGGAAAGACGCTGCTCATTACTGGCACTTCAGGTTATACCTAAGTGTTGGCAAGGTAGGCACTTTTCAATTTCCGATTTTACTCTTGTTTACTTAAAGATGCAGGTCATTGCCGAATCGTGGGCAATGAAGAAGCTTCAGACGTCGTGATCATTGAGCATAACGGTGACTTAGCTACCCTATAAGACGGAATGTTGTTACTGGTGCCTTCTTCAATACTCTTCGTCCTTTACGCGATGCGCAGGACTTTGTTACATAGCTTGTAGTAAAGTACCCTATACGTTCGTAAAGACTAGGGAGCCGTTCTTCCTCTCCTAAACTAACAAGCCGCAGCACTAGGCCCTGTATATCCTCGCTTGCTGACGGAACAAGGGACTTACGCTTCTCGCGGTTTAAAACCAGGAACGGAATGCATACCAAGTCAGACATCTTGCACACATCGGGTTCTTTGATATCAGGAAAGAATTGTGCGGAGACCTTACCAGTCTGTCCAATGTCGAGTGACCAAGTAGTCTTAGACTCGTCGTTAGAGACAGGGGGCGAAATTGATAGCAGCGGTCCACTCATTGTGATTTCCATGCGCCCGTAATGGCTGTTAATTGGACTGACAGCATGGATCTCAACGAGAGTTGCTTTTTCTTCAATCTCTACCAGAGATGTATCGGGCAGTAGATCAAGAGCGATGGTGGCTCTAACAGATGCCCAGGACCATGTCGGCGCCACCAAGAGCCCGTCCCTGTCTCGCAGACGGTCACCGGGGCCTTCGATGGCAAACCACAGAAGATCCGTGGTGAGTTGTTCCTTCCACAGGCCATCCAGGTAAGTGAGATTTCTTGCTCGCGCAACTTCTTCCTCAATACCCTTCAATGCGATCAATCTGTCCGAGGGGTATTTGAGTTGGGCCCGGGAGTATGTTTCTACCACGTCAAACCATAATTGGCTAGCACTGTCTCTGCCTACTCTTGCCACTTGATTACCTGTGTCAGAACGGAGCTGTTCGAAAGCGGCCCGGAACCCAGCCCTAGGCTGGCTAGCTTCTTCATCCTTGTCCCATGGTGCATCGTTAGATTTCAGAAAATTTCTCCAGAATCCGCGCTTTTGTTGCCATACAGCATTGCTTGTGAGCGGGCTGTCTGGGTCGATCATACTGGGTGGTGGTCGCAAACGCACAGCTTCGAGGTTGGCCCAGCTGATACCATTCCCTTGGCGTTCCGCTTGCTGCATATCACTTCTTGTGGAAATGTGATCTTTTAGATCGGGTGCATAGTTATCCTTGAAATCCCCAGGTGATTTGTATGTGTAACCATGTGAACATAGTTCTGATGCAGACCTGATGCAGCACTCCCAGTAGATCATGTCCGCTCCAAAGTGAAGAATGCGACGCGAAAGCAACCTCTCTTGCATCACCCAACCTCTGGTATTGAGCGGTGCTCGGTTCACGTTCCGTTCGAAATCAAGAACATCGTCCCGACGGGCGTAGATCCAGCGGGGAGATAATGCGTCCAAGGAGGAAACCCCAATCTTGCACGGTTTCAAGCTCATTGGGGAACGGCTATGGAAGCACCCGCCTGTGCTACTTGAAGATCCTGTTGATGCAATGGTACATGCAGCACCAGAATATACGCTCCTCATTTTCCTGGCTTCGCGTTCCCAATCTGCTTTCCACAACTCAGCAATCTCTCCCACCTCCTCCCCTTTGTCGTCCTCTTGCATGATGCAGAGACTGTCAATCCATATGTACGAGAAACCAAGGCTGATAGTAGTAGTTATGGCATCTTGCATATTTTGTGAAAGACTACTGTAGTCAATGCCTCTATAACAGGTGTCGATGTTGCTCGCTAGGAGTTTGAATCTCATCTCGGCCGTAGGACCCCAACAATGACTGAGTGCTAAGTATTCATAATCCATTCCGATTTCAGACGTTGATGTCAGTTTCAGGATTTCTGGTGCACTCCCTGGCTCCCAGTTTTTACCGCCAATCACGAAGAGCATCCGCGCTGGAGGATCACGTTGTGTATTACCGACACCCCGGCAGAGTTTGTGGCCATCCTTGCACATTTTGAGCCACTTTTTGGCTTGCTCGAAATGGTCAGGAGAATTCGTTTCGCGAAATCTAATAGACGTCGATGCTTTATCCTTGTTAGCTGCTGTACAAGCACGAATGTGTTTGAAGTGACGACTAACATGCAGGAAACAGCTCATCCCGATGAATTAGAATTCGAGTTCCTATCCCCCTTTCGCCCCAGAAAAGCTGCATGTAAGTAAAGTTAGACAGGGGCCGCTCCTCCCAAATCCTTACTTGCAACTCCGCTTCGTCCTTTCTCTGAGTTTGGGAACTCGGACCAACACTTTTGGTAATTTCAGCCTGCCGCTGCACGCTCATCGAATTCCATAAAAGGCAGCAGAGGTGACAATAAGAATCCAAAGGGGCGATGCTCTCCCCGGGGCCCAGTTGCTGGTTGTAGGGCTTGTTGAAACATTTCGAGAAGACGGTTCTGGGCAAGAAGTCGTGCCATTCCTCAAGTGGCGTCAGATATGAAGACGAGCCCATGATGAGCTTAGACTTTTGAGTGATCTCATCGCATTTCTGGCACATAGCCGCATCATTGAGGGAATCAACAGGTCGTAAATTCAATGAAAACCAGCGTGGCTTACTTATCATCCACTTGTGACTGAAGAGGTTGAACGGGAAGAGTCGAGCGGTATCCATGTTGACGATGTAAAAGACATATATGCCGAATAAGAACAGTCGCACCGCAATTATGGTAATTGCCCACAGGATAAAGCCACTGAGCGACCTGTCAGGACGGAAGCCGATTCCCAAACCAAAGACGATGCTACCGAGCAGTGGGTACCAGGCCCAGGGCATGTCTGGCGAGAACGCTAGCATCATTGCTTGGTACGAGAGGAACCAAGCAATAATCCATACAAACCCAAAGTCGTTGTTCTTAGGCCACATTTGATTGTGTAAGACACCAACTACACCAAACCAGATCGAGACCGCTGGGGTATACTTTGGATATTGGACCATGCCACTAATTATCCCAACAAGAGCTGCTATTGGCCCCAAGATGCAAAATTTTATTACTATCCCAGGTAGACAGATGCCATCTGGTGCAAAATGAAGGTTGAACAGCACAAGAGCTTGTTCGACGAAAATCCCGAGGTTAGGACCGCGGGACCAAGACCGTATAAGGAACACTTCGAGAACCCAAAAGGCTGCGGTAGGCATTTCATAAGGGGACCTGACGAAAATGCGGATTATATAGAGGACAACTATCCATATACGGAGCCCCAGCCGATCGATGGATATCATTAGAGACGGGTAGATGGTTGAAAAGCTCAACCAGAATGCGACCCAGCTATTCTGAGACATATGGTTATTCTTCATCCTCAAAAGGATGAGGAATGAGCAAAAGTAAATAAAAAAAATAGGTCTGAATTGTATTAGGCCGAAGAAGATGAAAGCGATCCAAAACGCGACCCAGAGTACAGTTTCCATTTTATTAGCTCTTTGTCTTCTACCTGGTACAGAGCCGCTTGGGTAATAAAAGGTGAGAAGTCAAGAATTTAAGAAGAAGCAAGAAGTATATGCAGCTGTTGTAAGTCATCGCAGATTGTCTTAGCTCAGCTCAGCTCGGCTCAGCTCGGCTCGGTTCAGCTCAGCCCTCAACCAATGAATGCCTGCCACGTTTTTAATCCTAATGGTATTCGAAATCTACGAAGTACAGCAACTGTCGAAGTCCTCTTGTTATATATGAGAAGGGATATAGCGCCTCGAATAATATATTGCTCCCCAGGAAAGTCAGGTTGTGACCTTTACTTCAGTTTTTGTACTAGTGATACAGGAAAGGAACACGATACTCTACGCGCGGAATTGATGATGAGCGACGGCATAGTTTTGTAATTCATTGTTCGAGTTTTCGAGATTCGCTACTGTGTTGACATAGGATCGCACTACAAGAGGATATCGAGAAAATGGATGCCTACAAGGATCAGATTATTCGCGGTGGTCTGCTAAGCTGGAATTTTCTGAACGTGAAGCTCGGGAAAGATAAGCACCCACGCGCTTGAGGCGGCGTATCAGTACCACGAGATCTATGTAATAGAATGGATACAAGTGTACTACAAGTTACGGAACTATATTCAGGACTTCTATCACTTCAAAGATTCAAACCTTCTTTCCGCGTCTCTCTTATGTATCCTATTTAAACCCGAATAATGACTAACACGTTAGTGATAACACTAACAGACGGCTTCTCCCTACCATTCTAGTAGACTGCATCAACAGGATTTGTGCAGTGAGTTAGTACATCTCCTCTGATGTATTAAATGACAATATTGTCGCATTGAACTCTCTACGCAAGAATGACTGAAAACTTATCCCTTTTATCCGCATGATATAAGAAATGAGGTAAAATATCGAAATAAAGCAGTAAACCCACTGTCACTGGTGTCGTATTTATTAAGATTATCAATAGTACCAAGTCTATAGAGCTTAAGAAACTGTATCATGTCTACGCCGGGCACCCTAGCTGCCGCGTTCCTACAGTCGGCTTACAAAATCCGGCAGAATTGGATGGCCCAGTCTTAACAATGCCTCTGTTTCTATTATTCCCAAAGGCGCCAACCATTTTCTGCGCCAAAGCCCCAGTGGGCATGAATTGTGTCCCTTGTGGACACATATCTCTGTTTGCAACAGCAGGCAAGCAAAGTTTGGCATCGACAAAAGATCGAGAGCTGCATGGCAGGCGGGGAACAGATTGGCACTCAGTGCCGCGCGCGCAAAGCTCGCCCCTCATACAGCTGGTTACACGACCACCGTTGGAGGGGCGAAAGTCGTCGAGGATACCACCGTTTAGATCCGAGTTGATTTGAGCGACATTCGAGTTTCCCAGGTCTACTGACGGAATAGGGAGATCTAATGGTGCAGGCGCAGGTTTGGAAGAATTGCCATTATAGCCCGTTGAGCCTTCAACACAGAGCGAGTTGTCGTCGAAAGAAGCGGACACTGCGTCACGCCATAAACGCGACATGTTGTATGCATTTGCTAGTGAGTAGAAAATGCGACAACCGGCTGCTTCATATTTGAATTGGAGGGGAGTCTGCTCGTTCAGCCGGACTTGGTCGCGCAGGTTCACGCCCAGATAATTGGTGAACATGCCTGAGTCACGCTGGCTATTATCATTGGTGGAAGGTAGAAGGGCCTTGGCCGTGTCATTCTTGAATCCAATCGTTGTGATGTCGTAGTCTAAAGCTTCGGCTGAGTAAGGACTCGCGCCTTTGTTGCCACCCACCGCTTGCATAGGACCTGTGGAAGGACGTCCACCAACCACGGTGGTTCGCGCGCCAGCCTGGGTGAAAAGCTCAGCGAACATAGCGCAAGCAGATGCGCATATACCATCGGTCAACAACACAATATCAGAAGCTTCAAAGGGTCGACCAGTAGTGGGCAAGTTGTCCGGGGTGTAGCCATATGGTGCCCACCCACCAAAAAGAGCAAAGTCAAAATCCTCGCTGGAAAGATTATAACGCTCCGTATTTGAGAACAGATCCCCTTTCTCGTCAATTGGGCCATAGTACTCGGACCAACTGCTGAAGTTGCGACCTGTGTCTGCGTTCAAACGAGGTGTGATAACCCATTCGTTATCAAGTATGTAGTCGTAGTCAGGATCCTCACTTGTAAGACTACCGAAATAAGCGGTAAAGCTTTCTCCGAGAATGTTTGCGATATTATGATCGCGTCGTCGGCTTCCAGCGAAAGGGTCAACGTCTGGGAAGAACTGCTTGAATGTAGCAAAGACAAGCACCAATGCGCCGCCAGAGTTTTGTTGCAGATCGATTACAACTCGGGAAATGCCGGCTTCGGTAGTATTGGAGATGAAGTCTGACACCGTGTCCGTGAAGTTGCCCACAGCCCAGCCAGACTGGCGAAAAGAGGGAATGCTGAGGACGGCTGCGTTGGCATCCTTCAGAAGATAACCAGAAACAATACCCTCACCCGTTATTGAGAGGTCGCGCTGGAAAACGTCTGGATCCGGATAAGCCCCGTAGCTTGCGTCGCGCCAGGAATTGGCAGATGTGGTGTTAGTTGGAATGCTTTCGTTTCCTGGAGAATAAGCGGCGTTGAAGGTGTTATTATCATTGAACGAGGCTGGGAGCAGGCCGAGCACAAAGTAGTTATAGAAGTCACCCCCTGCACTCAAGTTAGCTAAAGTGCTCAAATCATTGCTATTTTTGAGCTTTTACCAGTGGTCAAAGGGCCGGTAGGGTAGGGCTCGTTGTAAATGGCCAGCCAGTAAGTGTCCAGTGTGGTGCCGTTTTCAAAGGTTACGCTCAAGTCATCACCTGGGTAGAACGTTAAATAGCCATCGAGGATGCTAATATCGCCCTGGATATCTAATGCTGGGGTAGTGAAGAGCTGATTATAGTCTGCGTGAGGCTCAATGCCTCCGAACGACTCAACATTGGCGAGTTCGGTGAGGAAATCGACAGTGTCCTTGCCATTGATCGTTCTGATTGCAGATGGTACCCATCCCTGTTGCGGAGCTGCGATGATATCATCGGTCATGTACACCTTCGGGAGAGCTTTGCCGTCCGGCGAGGCTGAGGTTACAGAAAAGGGGGCGAGGAAATAGAAAGCTGCGAGAGCGCCACTCGAGAGCGAAACATGGCCATCGTGGGTTCTATGGAGCAGAAGCTGCACTTCCGCTTCGAAAGCGTATTGGTTTCTGTAATTTCCACTAGCAATATTATTTTTGATGGTTTGCAGCTCGCCTTGTACATCAACAGGGCGCTGCTGGTAACCTTGGGGAGGGTCCTTTAGATATGCTAAAGTGCTCTGAAATTGAAGCGTGGTATTGAGATAGTCGAGAAATCGCGTGGCCACGGCAGGGTTGAAGGGAACGCTGGTCAGACAAGCAAAGGCATCGGAGGCGTAGAAGTATGCGAAACCTTCGTTGACCATGTCCACAATGTCGCCGCATATGGTGGGTTGAGCCGCAGCGGGGTCTTGTCGCACGCGCATTGGCTGCACATCTGGCCGCGTAGGAACCGCGATAACAGTAGCAACGAGACACAACAGCGTTGATGGAAGCAGAGTAAAGAAGCGCATTTTGCGAGAGTTGCAAACACCGGTGAAGGGTAGACAGCGAACACACGCAGCTCTCGAATTTTATCCTCCCTCTTTGTATGTTATTGCCCTCTCCCTGATGCCAGCCATTTGGGGGCCATTTAGGATTTCTACAGCATCAGGCACCCCATCAATGCGTCTAGCCCTGCCAATCTATTTTTGATAGCATCGAGCTGACAGAGTAGGCCCACTTTGAGGCCCATGTTCATTGCAAGTCGCCGTCTTATCGTGGCAGTACTGTACAGGGGCTAGTACGGGGTTGTAAAGCTGTTGTATCACCCTTCTAAGCAGCAACTTCACACCAGCAGCTGTTGTAACTCCCACGGTAAAGGAGTAGAACAGGTTAGAGTGCACAGTATACATATTAGTGTCAAGGAGGGTACTTGCATCATGTTAGGAAATTACGAGTCGGAGAGGAAGGACGTGTATGAACGAAGGAGCGAAGGAAGGAGAGCGACCTCAGCCTAGTGAGTTTTGTTAAGCATCTGCCTCATTTTGTGCCCTTTCAATAACGATGTTAACCAATCAACCCCTGTTCATCTTCACATCATCTTATTGTGCAGCATTTATATACTCATAATTGGCTATAAGGTTATGAGGCTGAACAAGGCAGAGGCTCTACTATACTATGTATCACCAAATGCTAAATAACCCCACAGTAAGCGGATGCCCATTTGCCGTTTTAAGGCAGCCCGTCAGCCCCCAAATTGCTTGATGCACACCACACCGCATATCAACAAGACGTCTTTACGTCGCATAGAAAGATCATTTGAAGCACAAGTGATGCCATCAATGCTCAGAGTGGCAGCATGAGCAACGCCTTGGATCAGGATGACCCCTTTGCGCAGCATGTCGTCGCCCACCCTGCTTTGAGAGCTGCTTATGACCTGTCTTCCGACATTTACCACCCGTTGTTCGACTGGCTCTTCGACTCCCCAGTATTTGAGCAATGGCTGAAGCGCAAAACCACCCGGCAACTGTACTGCACTGGAGGACCAGGCTCGGGCAAGACGACTTTGACAGCCTTAACGGCCGCGCGAATCCGCAGTCAGCATATCACGACTGCAGCAACAGGCGATGATACGTTCATCGCAACCATATATATTCACCAATACGTTTCTATGAGTGATCTCACCTTGTTGGAGGATTTCCTACAGAGCGTCTTTGCCCAGCTTGCTCCTGTCGGTGCGCCCATCGAGCCCCAAACGTTAAGGTTTCATGAACAGTACACCGAAGCTTGTCGCGTCGGCAGGCGTGCAACAGCGCGCATAGATCTGATTTCAAAAGCGGTGAACGCACGGCTATGTGAGCCGCAGTTGCATAATTCTAGTTTCCTGCTCTTAGATGGCGTCGATCAATGTACGCCATTGCTGCAGCAACTCTTGGAGCGGGAGTTAACGGTAATGCAACAGTCAGGTCTACAGATCATGGTCGCATCACGACTACCAGTGTACGAGAGAAATGTCGATTACTATTGCGATTTCTGCGACTGTGACTTGTACGAACCCTCTCTGCTCTTTTACTGGCAATGCATGATGTGCGAAAAGAGCGTCATTTGCCAGTCATGTAATGCAAAGATGAAGCTTTGCAATCACTGGTACGTGATCCCGATCTCTAGGACTCGAAAAACAGGACGATTACCGCATTGCCACGGAGTATTTCTGACATACTTTGCACAGCGGATCCAATACTTGCTGGACTGAGCCCCAATATTTGGATGTACCCATAGAACGCATTCCCACTGATACTATGAGAGGCTTCGTATCATGGGACCTAGAAAGAGAGCATGGTGATATGGGTCTTGAGAGCGGGAGCGAAGCTAAGCCGCCACTATCAGCTCTCGGCATGTCTTTCCTCGAAAGCGAGGCTGGTACTGCTGCGCATAACTGGGTGGATAGGGTTGTTAACGAGGCTCACGGGAGCATTACGCTTGCGAAGCTTGGTTTGGATCGAGTTCATCGTGCGGAATCCGTGGATGCTATCGAATTCGCCTCGCACGATCGCTTGCCACATAATGTGCAAGCGATGTTCCAAGAAAGTTTAACGGCAATTCTGCCTCAACCGACATCTCAGCGCGACCTGGCTCTCAAGGCTATAGCAGTTGTTGCAAATGATGGGCTAGACTCTATCGGCACTCCCGTATCACTAGTCGAAAGAGCCCTTCGTGAGCGACATCATGCGTCTGAATGTGGCCATGTTCCTCCCCGCAGTGTTGAAGATATCTTGCAGGCCGCTAGGGGGTTTCTCCGTCTTGAGCCACCATGGGGGGTTGAGACAGAGTACCAGATCTCCGTGTACAATGTTCTCTTTGCGCTATACGTGAAAGACGGTTATAACGACGAGCTCGTCTGGGCTAACGCGCAGCTTCGAACTTCAAATATCCCACGCTCTTTCACGCGGAAGCCCACAGAATATGAAGGGAAAAATGAGCCAGACATTGTCAGGGAGGATATCTTGGGCGACCTCAAAAGATTCCACGCGGAAAGTCCTCCACCACTATATCCGCCCCAGTCTCCAAAATCAAAGCGTATGTCGCCTCTCCTTAGAAGCAACACAAGTATCGCTCCTGGGGCCGCCGGGCGAAAGAAATTGCCGGTAGGATTAGGTCTGAGCATGTGACCAGTTCGAAATCACGCAAACGTTGATGATCATTCCAAAAAGAACTTCTCACCAGCTATATCATCGCGCCCAGATGTGCCTCGGAGCTTCTGCCATGCTAAAGCGCTCATATGGCGAATACATAAAGCACCAGTCCTTACGAAGCTGTTGGAGTTGAGGGGAGACGGTCGTATCAGAATGCCAACTCCACTATAGCTAGATCCCTCTATGAGTTCGGACGCCGATGATAAACTTTGATGCTGATCAATGGTTTGGCTCAACGCAAGGATCAGGAAAGTAGCAGTGTTGTTTCCTGCATACAATGCACTGTCTGGGAAAGCTTCGATCACTGTATCCTGGCAATGTTCTGGATGGAGGGTCCATTTCTGTGTTGTGTTATTCCAAAAGAGGTGACCGTGATTGATATGACCTTGGATAGCTATAGTATTGTCAAGAAGCGTGGGTTCATTGTCTCGACTCGGATCACTGCTGACGGATGTATGCCTCGACGGCTGCGGTGGAAATTTTGAATCAGTATGAGCTTGTGTTGGTGGCAGTTGGCCAGTTGAACTGCCCGATAACTGTATCGTGGTTTTTCTCGACAGTACCTTTCGTTTCTCAGCTACTAATTCCAATTCTTCTGCCATGCTTGCAATATGTTCTCGGAAGTCTCCTAGAAATTCTCTTTGCGAGCCTAAACGAAGACCGCTTCTTTCAGTATTGAAACGAATGGGCTCTCCTTCATGATTCTTCACCACATACGCGCGGTGCTGCTGTGAACGACTGGCTAATAATATTATGCTCTTAATTGACATCCAGGACCAAGTCGGGTTCGATGACAAGGAATCCGGCCGCTCGCTGGTTCGCCAGTCTGCTACCGTCCAAGCTAGCTGCTCTTCGAGATGATGGTCCCACATCCCTACTGCATACTCTTCTCCACCTTCAAGGCTATCTCTCACCAGCTTGGCAATTCCCCAGATTGCGATGCGTTTGTCGGATTGCTTCGTAAGATTACAGCTTGTGTAATTCCTCACTGCAGCTTTCCAAAAGTCTTCTATAGAGTCATCGTTCTGACCGGATACAGAGATGAGACGATTGCCGCCAGATTCTTGAAGTCTTCCTCGCCAGTGACGATCGGCTGATGCATCGTAGTCCAATGGGAGTGGAAGCTCATCTGGTAGTGACTCACAGGCACTCATTGTGGCGCAATCCCAAAATAACTGATGCGCTCCGAAATGGAGGATTCTCGGTGCGAGGATTCGCTCCTGGAAAACCCACGCACGAATGTATAGCGGCGTCTGCAATAGGCCATTCTTCCATAGGTCTTCTCTTACGACCCTCCAAGCTTTCCCGTAATTCCCAAACATGGAATTGACGCCCTCGGAAATGAATCTCGTTGGTAAAACTTGCCACGGTTCTCTACTTCGAAACAAACCTCCTGTGCTGTCCTCCGAAGCTGCAGCAGCAAGGTTGCAATAAGAGTGGCGATATATCTTGTGCATCAACTGACCCTCATGTGCCCAGTCTTCTGCGTCACCTTGGATTATGCAAAGGGAGTCGATCCAAATATATGCCATGTCCAAAAACCGCGCAACCTCTATTGCTTGTTGGAAATTGCGCGACAGCCATGCCCAGGGAACGCCGACGCTGGTGAACTCAACCACATTTTCACGGCGTAATGTATCCTTGCGTTCCTCGGAAAGTTGGCCCCAACAATGACTCAACGTCAAATACGGGGCTTGAATGTTATTCGGCTTTGTCTCAACGACTTTGATGGGTGTTGTACTCCCTTTGGCTCCAACCAATAGCAAACGTGTCGGGACGAAGCTGCTGCGTCTTAGATGCCTCAATTGTGCGGGACAATACTTGTGTTCGCGATCACAAGTACTAATCCATCGTTTAATCTGTAGTCCAGCGTTCGCTTCCGGGTTAGTGCTAATACCGAGATCGGATTTGGCTAGCAGATGCCCAAGGTCGCGCTCAGGAAAGCAGTAAAAGACCTGCTGCGTGAGACCGAAGGTTTCCCTTGGCCGAAGTATTGTTTCCTCGCCGGCTTCTTCACCTATAAGCTTGCGCCTCTCCATGCATATCTGAGGAATCACATGGAAGGTCACGGCCACCATCTCTTTCCCCTCCTGTGTTCTACCCAGGCCTCTAACACTCCAGCGATACAAAGACGTGGTCGATGCACTATTTGCAGGTGGCTGTTCAGGAGTTTGTGCATGTTCGTTCAACCATGGGAGATGCGACACACCATCGACTCCGCGAAGTGCGGAGAAGCGCTCCCATCTTTGTATAACTTGATCGTGCAAAGGCTTGCAGAAGGCGCAACCAATGCTTGCTGATCGCACGAGCGATGCGAAAGATGGATGGTGAAAGTCCCAGGACTTGGTTGACCGGAAAACATTTTTGCTGCAGAAACTGCAGACGCTGAGGTGAGACATGAAGTGTACACTGCGAAAAGTGATGCGGAGATGTTTGGTGCCCGGTAAGTAGGTAAGCAGAGATTACGTTATCTGATGCCGCCATCATCATGGTGATTGTAACGCATAAACGAACACCCGATCTCACGGCAATATATTTCAATAAAACACTATTTATTTATAGAGTTCTTTTCCTTCTGTATACATGTAGTAGATGTTTTTCAGTAGTCGAGCAATTTTACGCGAGACACATGATTATCATGTGACATATCTCACAGCCGGCTCAAAATTAATTCCAGGAACACAGCTTCAAGCAGACGAAGTGAAGCAATCCTCTTGAGATAGCTCTTGCCATGCTCATTATGTTTAATGAAAAGTCCATGTACTAGGTAACCCGAGATAGGTCCCAGAAGATTATGTGGTACATTCTAACTTCCCCTTTATCGTATATTTTAATAGTACAGATGACATTGGCCTATAATCCAGAAAGACTTTTCTTAACAGTATAGTGATATATTCTATATGATGGCTCGGGTAATGATGACATCAAATGGGTTTCAAGAAGCAGACCAGAGCAGCTTCAACGCCATATAATACCACCTTTTGCACAAGCCTCAATCGTGCATCAATGTCCCCTTTCTGGCAGATGACGAATTGCAATGAGGACCTTGAAATTTTTCTCAGCGATAGGTATACTAGTGGAATACCTAAATGTAACCATTACAAGTCCACCAATCGCCATCAGCGTCATCATTAGAGCGGCGATGAAGCAAGCGGATAGAAGCCAAGACCTGATATGGACCTCCAAGCTGTCACTGCGCGCAGCGCCTTGCACATTGTACCATAACTCGTATACTCGTATTGAATGGACATTTTCGCGAATATTCAAGTTTGAATACAGATATAAACGCGGGATCTTTTTGTTGTTGGTTAGCGATATAACTCGTATATTTCGCATTGGTCAATCTTCAAATCCTTGAAGAATTTTGTAAATTTATTGATGTAAAATTTGTAGCCAGCTATAGCAGATTCTCTAATCAACAGGTAACAAAAATCTTTCAAAATACTGCGATAAACCATCAGCGTCATCAATTTCGGTGGTTATTCCAACCCAGAGATCAGGTCGCACGATGGCAAGTCCGCCGGAAAGGTGGTTCACTCCCCAAGTAGTGTGCGCATCTTCATCTGGCGCGCGATCATCATAAATGATCGTCGCGTGCTGCTTCAGCACATACAACTCTGGCACGGACATAAGCTCATCAACTTCCCATGGCAGACGTTTCACCACAAGAAGAATGTTGAATCGTTCTGATCTGCCGAATCGGTGATAGAACCCTTGGTGCGAAAGGAGAGCTGCCGCGAAGACAGCTAATTTGCGACGTATAGCAGCGGATAATGAAGACGCGAATATGACGATATGGAAAGTGGCAGCTCCTGTCATTCGGTCGTACAGATATCCGGTCCTTTCATTCGAGAAGCAGACACGTGGATTGGGTGCACGAACGCCGTGGTTGACTCGCAACGGACGCCGGTACTTGTCATCTTTGACAGGTTGTGGAAGTGTCAGGACTGAATTCGTAAATGGCGCATCAACGCCGAGGAGGAATTGCCCATTATTTCCGAAGAAATTTCGAAGAAATTGGAGATCGTCGTCGATGTTAGGGTTGTCTTTTGTTCCGTTTGTAGCTTCATGATTAGTGCCGTTGACTTGGCTGTCTTTCACCTCCGACTTTAATTGAGGTGCGACAGAAGATGTACCCAAGTGTCGTACATCCGCTATTTGTAAATCGGTCGCGCACACAAAGCGAAGGTACTCCCCAGAAGTTTCGATGATGCGACATGCATGATCTCGACGCTCGAGACTATATGTCGACATCAAAGACTCTAGTTTTGCTTTCTTTTGAGCGACCAAACCTATCTTCCAGGCGAGATTAGAGGCGTCCATGATTGATGCGTTGAGTCCAAAAGCGCCCATTACGCTATGCACATGACTGATGAATCTAGTTAGTACATAAACTGAACGTGGTTTTCTAGGCAGACATACGCTGCATCGCCTGCAAGGTGTACCCGCAGGTCCTCGGAGGAGAAAGATCGGGCGACTCGTTCCGAGACTATTAAACGGTCATTACGACTTCTAGACTTTGGATAAACAATACATACTCTTCCAGATAGCGAACCAGCTTAAAGGTGCGGCAAATTTCAATTTAAACGGTGCGAAGATTCTGTTTGCTTGCTCCAAGACTTCATCGGGCGTGATGGAATGCACATCGACCTTACCGCCCGCTTCAGCAAACTCCGGGTCTTTGGCTTGTCGCGATGCAGCAATCGCGCCAGTATGAGAAACATCCAGCTGTGTGTAAAGCCTTGATAGCATTAGTCACAATACGTACAAAGCACTGATCAACCAACCGAATATATCCCTCTTCCCTTGGGATAATGACACAGCCACCATACTTCGAGCTTATGACGGATCTGACACATGTTTAGTGGTATACAGCTGCCGCAGGTGATAGTAATACTTACCCGAACATCCAAGCATGGGGATAGTCGCTTTCAAAAATGCAGTCCATGATGCCCCAATAGATATCGGTGCTCATGCCATCAAATGGTATGTTCAGACTTTTGCGAATTTTACTCGCTGCTCCATCACTCCCGACGAGAAACTTGGCTCGTATAATCTCCTCATTGGAGCCATCATTACTAGTTAGCGTCGCACTAATAGGATAAGCGGCCTCATTATTGACATCGTACTCTTTGAGGGTTTTGTTACGTTCCACTAAAACTTTGTGTCGCAGAAGGTCGCGGATAAAAATTCTTTCAATCTGTCCTTGCGTAATAACATGCAGTCCACGATATCTTGAATCTGACTGGTGGGAACGGTTGAAGAATAATTTTTTACCATCTTTGTAAATGGCGGTACGCTCGATGATCGGGCCTTCTTCATGGACCTCCTCTGCGAGACCCCAGGTATTCAAGATCTCAAGGAAACGAGGTTGAACCCCATCAGCACGACCGGCTGCAAGTGGTCCATCGGCTTTGTCTATGCAAAAATTGATCAGCGAAAGGTCAAGATGAAGGAAGGAGTGTTTCGTGTTCTCACCTATGATGCGAAATGAAACTCCTTGTCTTACGAGACTCAATGCAGTTTCAAGGCCACTAGGTCCGGCTGGACCCGATCAGCATGTGAATGAATAATGGGCAATCCAAGGCTAAGGAATTCCTACCTCCACATATCAGTACATCCACCTCCGCCGCAGGCTTCCACCAATCAGGATAGCCATGTGGGCTATTTGTGCCATCATAGATCGTAGGCCAGCTCCGTAATAGATTGATTCCTAGATCATTATGTACGGTCGAAGTCACAATCTCTTTTGACGGTGGAGTGATATAGGTGTCGTCCTCTGAGCCTGCTTCCGGCTCCCACTGCCATGGTGTACCAGATGACGGTTCCTTGAAACCACGTTCCCAGGTATATGGAGATACTGACTTCGCCATCTTTGATTGCTGCGTTCTTGTCACCTTGGTGAGGGAACTGCTATCGTATATGTGCAAAGGACTTTTGGCCCAGTAAGTGAATACTCCGGTCCCTACTCCACTTCGAGTAGACTCCAGTAACAAACTTGAAGATATTTGAAGTCGAGATAATTACTCCGGGCTTTTCCATTTCACGAATTAGCCCTAAAGAGCATATCAATGATATATGGCTGCATCTTGTAAGCTAGAAGTTGCACTCATCACTGCTTGAAGCTTGCGTTCCGCGATTATCACAAACATGGACACTCAGACTATTGATCAACTGCGCCAAATTGGCCTCCTTCTTCAATCTTCCATTGAAACTGTCGTCAAATTGAACGAGAACTCTGGAGGAGACCTACCCGCCAAACCCCTGTTCGACGCACAACGAGCTATTCTGTCGGCAGCTGGCAAGCTGACTGAATTGGTGAGCGAGCCAAGTATCCGGATCTTGGAGGTCTCGTCTCAGTATTTTGAATCTCGCTGTCTACACATAATCGCCGACAAGCGCATCCCTGACATCCTGGCGGGTGCCGGTGATGTTGGTGTACATGTTGACAAGATCGCAGAGGCTGTGGGCATCGAAACGCGAAAACTGTGTAAATGACCATCATTCTACGCCTGTATTTGTCGAAGCTTAGCTGACTAATCCAGCACGTGTATTGCGTTGTTTGTGTTCCATACATGTGCTGGACCAAGTCGCTCCAGATACATTTGCCAACAACAGGGTTTCAGCTGCGCTCGTTGGCAACGAGCCTCTTCGTGCCTATCTTCTTCTCTTGTAAGAATTACATTGTATAACAAGAGATCAGAACTCTGCTAACACTGTCACTCAATCATTAGCGGTTTAGATATCTACAGTGCCTCCGATTACCTGCCTAGGACACTCAATGACCCCATAGTGGGTCCTTCGTACAAGGTTGAGCAAACTCCTTTTCAAGCTGCGGCCAACACATCGAAGTCTCGATGGGAGTGGCTTGAGGAGTCTGTATCCGTCAAGGATCTCCGCGATGGTAATTGTGGATCGCTTGGTGCTACGAGTGCATATCCTGGCCCATTTGGAGATGAACTGGAAGCAGCTATCGTTGGCAAAGCTGACAATGTGCTGATATCACGACCTGAGCACCGCGTTTTCGGACTTGCAATGCTGGGTGGCGGAAGAGTATTCGGCAAGGCGCATCTTCACGGTAAGAGATATCTTTTTGGCCCATGCCAGGTCATTCAGAATATTCATAGCTTTCACAGATTACCCATGGGACAAACTGGGGGCTGCGACGGTTGTAGATGTTGGGGGAGGCGTAGGTAAGTTTATTTACACGTGAAGCATTTCGTGGGCTTATCTAAGTTGATTAAGGTGGTTTCTCTCTTCAACTGTCGCATTTGTATCCACGCCTCAAGTTCGTGGTTCAAGATCGCAGTGCTGTCCTTCAACAGGCTGAAAGCTCGGTGTGGCCGGAAGGAAATCCATCCGCTTTGAGTAAAGGTCGCGTGACCTTTATGCCGCACGACTTCTTCATGGTAAATCCTATCAAAGATGCCGAAGTATACTGGCTGCGTTACATTCTCCATGACTGGTCCGATGAATACTGCATTCAGATTCTGTCAGCAATTCGTAAGAGCATGGGCCCAGCGTCCCGTGTCCTGATCTGGTAAGCGCTTTTCGCCTCATGGCGGGGCTGCCGTATGAATGCAGCCCCTGCTTCATACAAATGATTGCAAACCTTATTTGATATGAAAAATGCTGATCCATTATTTTGTAGTGATCAGGTCATGAATACGACATTGGGCTGCTCGGAACTCCCGCCTGCACCGAAGCCCTTACCCGCTAATTGGGGATACTACACTCGCTACTCGCATCAGCGTGACCTTGCTATGATGTCGATTATCAACGGTATCGAGCGTACTCCTGCTGAATTCAAAACAATTATTGAACTTGCCGGTCTGAAGCTGAAAAAGATTTGGGATTGCAGAACTCAGGTGTCTCTAGTCGAAGTAGTGTTGCCTGATTCGCCACTACTAGCTTAATCGTCAGGACTCAGCAACTAGTGCTTCGAGAACATGGTTTAACGCTCTTGTATTGTCGATTCTGTGGGCTTATCTCTGTTGTTGAATATAGAGATACTGTGCAAGGTATACCTACTCTACATAGATGCTAAGCCAAATTTGAGAATGATGGCCTAAAACACGAGTCAAGAAGAGATAGGCTCCCTGTCAGTGATACAATGTTATTGCATCTCCATCTTGAATTTAGTCTTACTGGGCACCAGTACGCCCATTATACCGTTGATTACGTCCGGCGACGGATTTTCTATGGTTATGACCAACATTGCTTGTTGGCTATGTAAGTAGTCCATATCCAATAGCATCGACTGTGGGTCTGTCTCCGAATCGAAGTATGGGCCATCATGAGCCTGAGGGTCTGTGGGAATAGGATAATGACGATCAACATCTTGGTGGTACAGACACGGGTTCCCATTGGCTGTTGTTGACTGTTCCGTGATACTGTCCATAAAATCATCACCTTCCATGCCGAAGGGCATATCAGCTGCCATAGATCCTCCATTATTCATTTCCAATTCCATAGATGTTGGGATATGCAGGGAGTATGATTCGAGTACAAAAGGATTATTCGACTGTGCTGCATCGCAGTCGCTGCTCATCATCATGGTATTACTTGGGTTGACTGTTTGAACATCCCCATATCGAGAAGCTTGTGTCGTGGTGTCCTGTCGTGACAAAATAGGCACTGGACTCACGCTGTTTGTCCCGCCTGTACCACGATCATCATCACCGCTACTCGAAGATTCGAGTGCGTCATTGTCTGTGTTTTGCACTTCCCGCTTGCGAGTCAGAACAACGTACCTTTCAAATGAGTCAATCTTCACGTTTTAATTGGCCATAGCATTATCTTACTTGTTTTTGACGTTGTTCGTCGCCCGACCGGGAAAATATTCTGTCTGAATCTGTTTCCACGCTCGGCCATGTTTCTCAACAGCTCTAAAAAGCATTTCCTCCTACGTAAATTAGCTTTGCCAATGTCGGAGTAGCTATACAGGACAATACCTCGGCTTCAGACCATTTGCTATGGTCCAAGTTTGGATCTAAAGAATGATGCCACCTCTTGGCGCATTCTGCATACAACTGTTAGCCTCATTGCGCTATTATCTTCTAATGTCGGAAGGTCTTACGGTCTGCACTTCGAGTACCTACTTCTTCAGCTACTAATGGCCACCTGTATACGTACGTTAAAAGCTAGTTCTTTCAGCTTCGAATTCGGCTTGAGAGCATACTGTACACCGTATTCCTTGACTCCTATAGCTAATCGACGGTCTTCGCTTGGGTCCCAAGGGCCTTTGCGGAGCCCACCCACGAGATTATTACACCATCGTTTTCTACAGCTCTTATTTGAACGTCCAGGAATGGCACTCGCGATCGCAGTCCAATCCTTTGCTTTACCTTGACTAGCTTAACCTTGTCAGTACGACAGTGCCATGTGTCATCTTTTTACATGCAATAGATACATACATAAAAGTTTTACTTGCTGCAGTAATATATCGTCTTCCTCAGGCGTCCACTTTGCAACAGTTTTGGACATGTCCTGTGTACAGTCTGGGCTGCAAATACCAGCAACAGTGTTAATTTTCTGTTGAATGCCTAAATGAGAAGCACGGAGAAATTGTTTCTTGTCTAGTACGACTCCAGAATTTTGAGAACTAGCAAACAATTCATCATTGCCTCTAAGCAATTTCAGAGCCCCCGCAGTGTTACCATGCCGTCGACTTTAATGCAATTGGGCAACATAACGAAACGCGGTCACTTCAGATCAGCTAACAGTTGTTGTGGCCAAGGACAGCCGTATCAGATTTAGCCTACGCATCACTATATTGCATGCAAGGGGGCGGGCCATACAACTGCGTGTTGTCTGAGCCCTGGTACACATGATAAGAAACCACGGAGTTTTCGGAGTGACACTTCAGGAAGGAAACATACCACCCTCGCTTAACATACCTAGGCATGATGCTACACCCCACGCGTATCAAAGTCTTGTTGCCGACGAAAGCCCGTATCCAAGCACTTCTAGAGCATCTACACACTCGATTTGATCTGGCGGCGAGTACAGTTATGTAGGCGGACCGGAGTATACTGCGAGTGTTGATCGCCAAGCAAAGGCCAAGCACCCTATTGGCACGGCAAAGGCTTGTCGATCTTACTAGACATGACCGAGATCTGAGACGCTCCCAGTCAACTTCTCCGACCATACCTACGACATTGACTCGTAACATGGCATGCAGCGGCGCGATCTAGGCCATGCGAGGTTTTATTCTTGTTTCATCCGGCATGTTTGCTTTAGGCAACGCGTCCTCCCATATCTAGGTATCTATGTCTCTTGTTGGGATAGAACTGACTCAATGTTCATACACCTGATCGGTAGTCGTACTAAAGGTCGGTCCTTCACTGCCCCGGGCCAATGCATCGGGGTCCGAGGCACTCTTTCCCCGGGTTTATCTTACCGGAGGCTCTGTCTAAGACCGCTCAGCTGAGGCGGGGCGGGCGGGACGGGCAGGCGGAACGGGTAGAGTTGGGTTCATAGGTTCGGGCAACTTCACCAATCTGCGACACAAGCACCATTCGAACCGAGATTCGAGGTGATCAGAATTTCAATCGCCCTCAGATTAACATCCCACCATGGCCAGCCTACAGCATTCAAGCAGTCGTCGTGCTACCGCCTTGGCTATTATCCACCTTCACGAGCTCCTGCAGTAGTAAGTGAAGATCTACGTGAACGAGAATTTTTTAGCTGGCCAAGCTTCTTGCATGTGCAATAGTGTGACGAATGACGCAGTGGCAAGAAAGTCTTGTGCATGGCTAAGCGAAGTGTCGGTCATCCCGCCGAAGAGCTACTATTTCATCGTTCCCTATTGGAGAGTTCTCGGTATATGGTATGCCGGGAAATTTCGTTTAGGATTCTAAGGCATTTGGCTTGGCTCTTGAGTGGCATAGTGCTTTCGATGACAGTCCCAACACACCCCACGGTGCTTGTCTTAGGGTTATCACTATGTTTAGAACAGATCTTGCATAACATCACCAATACTAGGTCGCTCACTGTCAAGGACATGACTATGTGACATTGCCTCCATGTATTAGTTTCAACTTTTGATATTACTGTGCGTTTTGCCACCAATACACGCAAAATTGCCACAGCGTAAAGGCCGCTCGTGTGAAGCCAAATTGACATTGGTCTACGGGTCAAAAGTAGGGCGAGGATAGACAAGAGAAGTGCTTATCCACATACCATCTTTGCATTCTTATATGTTAATCGGGTTAGTTTCAGAAGTTTTGGGGCACTCAAATAGATGGATGATTCAAGACCTCTTACCCCCAGAGACTGCTCAGTGTGTATCCAAGCGAGAGCTTTACAGGAATTGCAGGCTTTACATTAACAAGGATTAGATCGAGTATAAGGCTGTCAAAGAGATTCCGCATGTCACGTTTCACTAAAAATTTATGGTATGTAATTGAACTGCGTTTTGAAAGTGTATTCATCGTATCAATAAGCTTGCTTTTTGGCAACATTGTATCCCATATGTTACGCAATTTGGTCCGTACTATATCTATGTAAGAGGAAAAAACATCGGAAGACCAAAGAATAGGTATCAGGATACAATTAATGTTATTAGATTCGAAATACAAGAGAAGTCAGAGGCAACACGCCGAGTAAAGATATTACGTCACCCTTTTGTAAGGCTTCTTTGACGAAATCTCGTGGTAATGTACATTCACTTGTAAAGATAAGCAATGTTTTACCTCAGATCATCCACGATAATGGAATTTTCAAGATCGCTGCACAGTCCTACAAATAAATTTAAAATGAGTAGCATCAGAGATAAAAGTTCTTTGGTTCGTGGTTCGCAAAAGCGAAACCACAAGAAGGCGAAGTCCTTTTATGTAGAGCATGCAACATGCATTGCAAAGGATGCATTCTGCAGGGCATGGGGACTAGTCCGCCTCTTCAAGGCTTATACTTGGTCCATGAACTATCGCGCGACCTTCGAGTCTCGAAAAAAGTGTTGATTGGCAGGGCAGAGGTACCACACTTGGCATAACGTTAATATCGTCAGATATCAAAAACACTACTATGTCTCTCACGCTGAACTTTCAACTCGATTGTATGTCTAGCTTCTTTATTGAAGACAAAAAAAGTGTTCCCCATATGTGCATGTCAAGCCACGATAACGCAGCGGGATCTTTTTACTGACCAAATTGCTATGGGGCTCAAATTCGGGCATGGATTTTAGTAGCCCCTAGAAAACGTCAAGTAATACATTGCTTACACATCTCAGTTCAATGATACAACAATAGTACACTGATTCTTATTCAATTACAAGCTTAAGATTTCCCGATAAGTTTATATATTCGATGAACCGTTTTAAATTATGCAAATTCTATAGAGGCCAACTAGCGTGGATCAACAACTGCATCTATTGATACGATGAATTGTGTTATTTCGCTTGAGTTTAAGGCGGATGTAACGTTCTGAGTCCTCATTGCCTGACCCTAAGTCATGTATCCAGATTTTCTCCACCTTCGAATATACTCAACGATAAGATCTCTAGTCAGCCCACCACTTCCACGTAAGTGCACTGAAGCTCCCCTTGCTACAGAGGTATCTAGAACAACATCACCACAAGCTAGTGCTTCAAAGTCGTTTTTGAAGAAGCTCACAAGACTTGCAGCATGGCCGGTGGCAGTCAAACGTTCAAGCCAGGCTGGAAAAGGTATGCACCCTTCTTTAAGTCGCAACTCGGATCCTACAAAAGCCGCTAATATTGACCATGGTTGCCGCACAGGATTCTCTACATGGTAAATTGACCTCTTGGCATCACCATGGAAGAGTATATCAATGAGTGACCTTGCTGCGCGGTCAACGGGCAACCACGAAAATTCCTGCAAAGGTTATCAAAATTAGCGAAACCTGATTGCTTGAGATTAGCCATGTAAGAAAAGGATGCACCTACTCCTTTAATGTCTGGAAATGCAGACAGTAGCTGCGCAGCTTTGAACAACGCAGGCACATGCTCTTCTGGCTTCCATAAACCTTGACTGTACACGGGCCCGCTCAATTGACCAATACGTACGATCATGGGTGTGCACCATTCCTGTGCATTTTGCAATATACACTCACTGACCCATTTGGCTTCCGCATAGCCCATCTCAGCTGTCACCAGCGGGTCGAGTAGCTGTACTTCTGGTACCTTGAATGATCCAGTGCGCTCTGAGTAGTGCCGCACGACAGATATTGAAGACGAAAGAAGAAATCGTGGTGGCTCTTCGCTCGGGCGAGCTTTTCGTACAGAACGAGCGAGCCGAATGAGTGTTATCAGTGCATTGAGGTGTGGGCGAAAGCTGTCTAGTTGTCGATTGAAATCCATGGGCCATGCAAGATGAATAATGTCTGTGACAGTAGCCCCTAGTTGAGTAATCTGATCTTCAGACAATCCAAAATTTGGTGCTTGCGTGTTCGAGGTCATGAAGGATACTTTATGCCATGCTTGCATAGATAAAGGCACACCTGCCATGGCGTTTGCTTGTTGTTGGCGATCTCGCAGGCTGCCTACACTGTCGCTTGCTCCAATGCACCGATTCAAACAAATGATCCTGGAAATGCGGCTGTTCTGCGCTAAGCAGCTCAGCATATGTGATCCAAGATTTCCTGTCGATCCAGTCAAGAGGATCACTGCACCTGCGCTCCTGCTCCAAGAACTACCTATGGTCTCAAAGTCTTCAGAGCTATTCAAAACTTGTAGATATTCATCTGCAAGCTTCCGCATCTGCAATGCGCGCAATTCCGTGTGATGCCAATTCCTATCGTTCTGGCCATTCGCCAGTGCGTCAATAGCCAATGTTAGTTTAGAGATAGATGGATGCTTGTATACGAATGAAGCCGTAAATTTCGGGATTGCATCGAAGCATTCAGGAGCCGCTTGGTTGACTGATGAGCTCAAAATCCGCGCAAGACGTGTCGCTTGTAACGAATCCATTCCAAGTTCGAAGAGGTCATCGTTCGGATGCCAGCCACCGTTTATCTTTCCTCTCATGATCCCTTCGACGATATCTTCAATGCCGGCTTGCAGATTGTTGAAATCAATTTTCGTGGCCGATGTATCCACTTGGAACTCCAGGGCCTCGTATGCGGCTTGTATTTCTTCCTGAAAAACAATGCCGACTTCCCGGCGCATGACTGATCCTTTATCAGATCTAGGAACTGCCTTATTCGGCGACTTTACGATAATTGCTTGCTTTGAGGTTATTCGCGCATGTGCATCAAGTGAAGGGTTGATTTGTTCAGATAGCAACTGCCAAACACCCTCTACAAAGATTTCCATGTTTTCGTACTCATTCTCGTTCGATGGCTCTATCAAGACTGCCAGCTCTAATCGCCCTTGGCCTAGACACACCGCCGTTTTGATCGATTGGCTCCGAACCAATGCCTCTTCTAGGTAACGTGGGATGACTTTCTCCCCATTCTTGAGGACTATGAGGTCATCACGTCTGCCTAATATTTGCACCTCGACGTGGTTGGAGTCCAGCCTCTTGATGAGCTCGTCTTGAATCTCAAAAGCTTTGCCTCCCCATCCGGCCGGATAACCAACTAACTTGAAGCGCTGCTGCTGCTCACATGACTGCGCCACGGGTAACAGTTGCAGGCCTAGATCCGTCCGGAGGCGAAGATATCTTGGGTCGTAATCATCTCCAGGCTGAAATATAGGTGCAATTGCGCCAATCTCGGTAGCGCCGTAATGATTGAGAACTTTGACACCCTCTGCTATCAATACATCCCGAACTTCATCGCGTAGCGGACCACCCCCAACAGCTACAAAGCGCAACTTCCGCAATTGAATCAAGGCCTTTTGGCGCTGATGGCCCCTGAGTGTGAGGATTTCCTCCAGAATACTAGGCACTGTCATCAGAGACTGAGCTCCGAAAGTCGAGAGAAGTTTTATAGTTGAGTGCGCTGCTGGTATGATGTTGTGTGGCGGGAACACACAAGGCATGCCTACCGAAAGGCTGAGGCATGGAGCTAGCATCCCAAATCCGTGGTAAAGCGGCAGTGTGGATAGGCTGGGCCAAGAGATGTTGTCAGTTGTCGGGAAGCTGTGGCAGGCAGCGTAGCCCAGAAGATATTGGTGCGCCAGGCGGATGGGCTTAGGAAGCCCTGTTGTTCCCGAAGAGTGCAAGATTAAGTCTCCTATTTCGCCCTCGTTACCATGAGAACTAGTACTCCAACTATTAAAAGTGGACCCCGTGGTGTGAGTAAAAAAGAATGAGAAAGGCAGCGAAACTGTTATCCCGGCAAGGTCAGCCACATCTGGGGCGATGAGGCGTTCTGTTCTCTTCGACAGTAAGATCGACTGAGACCGAGTTTCTATCAGTAAATGACGCACACTCTCTGCACTCAACCGTGCAGATAACAATAAAACCTATTGGAATGCGGTTAATCATTCGTTTTTCTAACGAGAGAGTATCAACTGAGCTTTTGCACTTACCGGAGTACCTAGTGCGAGAAGCGCCACTGTATGTATGAATAAGCCAAGGTCGCTTTCCATATACAAAGCCACAGGAGCTGATTTCAGTTTCGACAAGCCCACTTTGTCAAAGCCGGGTAAGTTATCCCTGATCCAGGACGAACATGAGTTCACAGCATCTTGGAGAGCTTTGAAACTAATGCTCTGCGAATTGTAGTCTTCCCCATTCCCAGATTCAGTGGCAAATTTTGCGGATGCCTGGAAGCAAAAGATATGCTCTGGATTATTCCTAGCGTTGAAGTTGATTAAGTCTATGAGGCTGCGGATTTCATATTCTCCTCCTCCATCTTGTCCAGTTGGGTTGAGTCGCGCTCGTATGAACCTGCGGTCACCTGATGATGCCATCGTGACCCGTTTACATCCGATTTATGTAAGCGATGGTGGAAACCGAAACGAAATTGAGAAAAAGATTTAATATAATAATTGCAGTGGGCGTGTTATCTATTATTACTGCATATTCTGAGTTATTGCGGCAGAACGATTTTCGTTGGGTGAACGCTACTTTCTATCTTCTGGGCCCGGCGTAAATCCGGCATACGCTGGTCCTGGCCCTCTCTACACATCAGTTCTCGATTCCGGATCTATTCACGGAACTTCCGAAAATCTAGTCTCCTGCAAGTGACTAAGAGGGGACGAATATGATACGGATGGTTCTATTGGCCCGCAAAGACCGAAAGAAACTATGATACACGAGAAGACACGGCTAGATACTCTAATTAATTAATGAGGTGGATTTATATAACACTATGCCCGTCTTTCTCAGTCGTGATTGTCTGCTTCCTATCACTCGTTGCGATTACTTCGTACAATCATGGATAAGCATATTCTTCTCTTTGCAGGTCAAGGGTCAATCCACTCCGTTGACAAAACTCATATTCTGTCAACATCAGCTATCGCCGCAAACTTCTTAGAGGGATGCCACAAAGCACTGTTCGCCGAGTTGGAGGCCGTACCCTCTACCGAGCAAAGCTATATGGAAGGGATAATTGATCTCTTCCCATCCCCGAGCAGTCTGATTGAGCCCTCAACACAGGACCATCCGGTGGTACAGGGGATTTCACTATATATCCACCAAATATTAGACTTCATCTTATACACGGAAGACTCGGGGTCTTACGGGGAAGGCGTTATCTTAGAGTCTGCAGGATTTTGCTCAGGGATTCTACCAGCTGTTATCATCTCTCTTTGTCCATTCCCAACATCAAAAGACTTCCAACATCTTGCTACAATAGGTTTCAAAGTTGCCTTTTGGTTAGGCCTGCGAGTTGCTGTTTTCTGTAACACCTTTGCAGAGAAAAATGCACAAGATCATCCTTGGTCGGTGACAATTCAAGGGTTAGGAGTTTCAGAGCTTGAAACACTTGTCACAGAATTCAATGCATCGGTAAGCCTTTTTATGTTGCACCCACTCTCTGGAATGTCTCTTTGAGGTGTATTCACTCACAGTACTGCAGGCGCAACCTAGACTGCCTCTCCGAGTAGCTGCCATCCTGTCAGAAAAAGTAGTCTCTGTCGCTGGCGAGGGGTACTCACTTGATCAATTGGCCTCTGAGAACCTTCCGGCCAATTGTACATACCGTTTTGCTAATATCCACGGTTACTACCACGGAGGCGAGCTTATGGCAGATACTCTTAATGAGGTTATCAGAGACGTGAAAGACCGAGGTATCTTCTTCCCTACATGGGAGTCACTGAGATTTCCCGTTCGCTCCACTGTAACGGGCAGATATCTGAGTCCTCAGTCATCTGGCTCTACTTTGCTGGCGACAATTCTTGGAAATATCCTTATTCATCGTGTGGACTGGAATAGTACAGCACAGAGACTCGTTCATGACACTCTGGAAAGGCTGGAGTCCGATCGACGGTCATGCTACACCATTCTTGCAATAGGCCCAAACTCAAACTCGCTGTTACGAGCGATGAACAACAGTACAAAACATTCTCGGCTTCGGATAATCAATTTCGAGCCGGATCGCATCGGTGGTCCTTCCCCTAATGACATTGCCATTGTGGGCATGAGTGTTAATTACCCGTCGGGTGAAAGTTTAGAGATGCTTTGGGAGACGTTAGAGAAAGGTTTAAACGTGGTCCAGGAGGTAAGTAATTTCATCTCTTCCGACGTATAGAACAGACATTGATGTATGCGCTAGATCCCCTCGTCCCGCTTTACAGTATCCGATTACTACGAAGGCAATTCAGATAAATCCACCAGTCGTCGAAAATTGAGCTCTAAATATGGAAACTTCCTGGACAATCCATTTGCGTTCGACAACAACTTTTTCCAGATCTCACCGCGAGAGGCAAAGTCCATGGACCCACAACAACGCCTCTTATTACATGCCGCGCTTGAGGCAATGGAGGATGCTGGATATACTCCAGACTCTACAACCTCATTCCAAAGGGAGACCACTGGTGTATACGTCGGTGCAGCTACTTTGGACTATGTGGACAACACGCGTAACGATATAGATGTGTATTATAGTCCAGGGACCCTTCGCGCATTTCTCAGCGGCAGAATCTCCTATGCTTTCCAGCTCAAAGGGCCATCTGTGGTAATTGATACAGCTTGCTCATCGTCAACTATCGCTTTATATCAAGCATGCAGAGCTTTACAAGCTGGCGACTGTACTTCTGCTCTGGCGGGTGGCGTCAATGTCATCTCGAGCCCCGATGTATGTTCATATGCACATGCTCTCCTTTGTCGACTTTGTTGCTGACAAGAACAGATGTACCTTGGCCTTTCGCGAGCCCACTTTCTCAGTCCAACTGGACAGTGCAAACCCTGGGATGCATCAGCCGATGGTTATTGCCGTGCCGAAGGATGCGGCCTCTTCGTTCTCAAGAAACTTTCCGATGCAATTGCCGAAAAAGACCGTATCTATGGGGTTATTCGCGGAGTGGAAATGAACCAATGCGGAACTGCCAAGTCTATCACACATCCTGACGCTACAACGCAAGCACAATTGTTCAAGTCCTTGCTTGTTAAGGCTAAGGTGAATCCAAACTCTATCGGCGTGGTTGAAGCACATGGTACTGGTACACAAGCAGGAGATTTTGCCGAAGTGAATAGCCTCCAAGCTGCGTTTGGAACTGGGCGGTCTCCCGACAATCCATTGTTGCTGTCCTCTATCAAAGGCAACATGGGCCATGCTGAAGCTGCCTCTGGTGCCGCCGGACTTGCAAAACTACTCCTGATGTTAAAGCATAAAAAGGTACCACCACAAGCTGCCCATCAAAAATTAAATCCCCGCCTTACATCAATGATCGAGCACAATATGCTCGTGCCAGCAAAAGTCATGGAATGGAAGACACCCACGGGCCAGCCCAGAAGGGCTCTTCTGAATAACTTTGGGGCTGCTGGATCGAACGGAGCTGTCCTTTTGGAGGAGTACACTCAGTCTGCTCCCAACATCTCCCAATCGTTACCACGATCGTGCCACGTTCTTAACATTTCAGCCAAGACACAAGGTGCACTTGAAAAGCTCCGGGAAGATTATTGTACATACCTGGAACGGGTCAAGAGTAGTGATGTGCTTTCAAACTTGTCCTATTCAGCGAACGCACGCAAGCAAGAGTTTGATGCATTCCGCATCTCAGTATCGGGCTCATCGAGTCAAGATATGCTTCGCAAACTCCAACAAGCAAAAAATGTACCGAAGCCAGCATCCTCCAACGGAAACATTATCGCGTTTGTATTCTCTGGCCAGGGCAGCATTTATGCAGGCATGGGTGCAGAGCTGCTGCTGGCTGCGCCCGTGTTTCGAGACAGTGTCAGACTTTGTAATGACACGCTAAAAGATATGGGTTTTCCTGGAGTTATGGCGTTCATCAGTGGAGACTTGAAGCATCTTGATGCGCTCGATTACAAAGACCACATCGTTGTTTCGCAATGTGCTTGCTTCGTCTTGGAGTACTGTCTAGCCCAGCTATGGATATCGTTTGGTGTTTGCCCTGATGTTATGACAGGTCATAGTCTGGGCGAATATGCGGCTTTAGCAACGGCGGGTGTCCTGTCATTAAATGATGCACTGTTTCTTGTTGCCAAGCGAGCTGAGTTGATGGCCCAGCTGTGTCCAACCAACAGCACTGGCATGGCAGCCTGTAATGTGGCGCCTGATGAGGCTGAGAGGCTCATGTTGGAATTCGAAGGCCTTAGTGTTGCCTGTAAGAATGGTTCGACCGATAGCGTTGTTGCTGGGCCACTTACATCGCTACAACGTTTCGTGGAATCACTTAAGGCATCTGGACATAAAGCAAAAGTACTAGACGTTCCATTCGCATTCCATTCGGAAGCCATGGATCCGATATTAGAGCCATTCGCCAAAATTGTGGCTAACGTTACCATCAATCCTCCCAAGATTGCGATGGTGTCTAGCTATCTTGCCAGATTGACGGTGAAGGAAGACTTTTGTGTTGAGAACTTCGTTGGACATGCGAGGCAACCTGTGGAGTTTATACGAGCCACTGAGGTTATCTCGAAATTTGCTGGTAATAAAGAGCTGACTTTCATCGAAGTGGGACCGGCGCCTATCAGTAAGTCACTCCGGTCGAGTTCTGTTCCCAACGATACTGATATCCATGAAGCTTTACCCCTCATCAAGGCTACGCTGAGAGATTCCAACGCTATTTACTTGCCGTCTTTGAAACCTAAAGAGGAATCATGGGTCAGCATGTCGTCATCATTGAGCTCGTTATTCCTCAGGCGCACACCTATACGATGGCGTCAAGTCTACGATGGCCTTGATACACGATTCCTCGCAGATGTTCCTCGTTACCCACTTGCTCCAGCCACATTTGTGGTGCCATATGTGGAATCTAATATCGACCCTCGCGGCGAAGAACATGTGGTGAACTCTCCTTCCCGGAGGTTCCTTGGCGGCTCACAAAGTGCAAATGAGATGGGACCGGTATTCAGATCAAAAAAGTCTGCTCTTGAGGAATTCATCAAAGCCCATATCGTGGGAGGCACTCCCTTATGTCCAGCTTCGGTTTACATTGAGCTCGCATTAGAGGCCTTGGACGCTATCAAACCAAAACAAGGCCAATACCACACTTTATCCGACTTAACCTTCGACAATCCTCTTGTATACACTGAGGATTCCAAGGATATGTGTATACAAACAATGATCTCTGCAAAGGATTCGTCGTTTAAAGTGATGTCTGCTGGAAGTATTCTGCACTCGGCGGGCAGTGTGCCCACTTCTACGGACGACCGTATCGCACAGGACTTCGCCAGGCGCACATCGTACATAAAGCGCCAAATGGACTCGGTGGGGTTCTTGGATCAGTTCTCAACCCGCATGCTTTACGAAGTCATATTTCCGCGTGTTGTGACCTATTCGGCTCCTTACATCACTATCAAGCAAATGAGCATCGCTGCTTCTGGTCTTGAAGGCTTCGGAACATTCAAAATTCCCGAGACTGATCAGTCTGGCTTCATATGCCCACCTGCATTCACGGATACGCTTCTCCATTCAGCTGGCTTCATCGCGAACAGCAAGATTAATGCGGATGAGGCCTGTATCTGCGTGAAGGTCGAACGGGTCACTGTACCTGCCTCCGTCACAACGACAACTGGATCAATATACAGTCATGAAATGGGAGTCTACTGTAGCTTGTTGGAGTGCTCCGGTGATTATATTATAGGCGATGCATATGCGCTAGATGGAAATGGGCAGGTCCTAGCTTGCATCGAGGGTATGCATTTCAAGCGTCTTCGTCTTGCATCCTTCAAAGCGCACCTTTCTCGCGTGTTCCCAGATCCTTCTAAGGCATATCCAACCCCAAGAGCTACTCTTGTTCCGGTGCAGAATACGAGCAATCATGAGAGGATTGTTCAAAAGTCACAACAAGCAATCCCTCACTCGATAGCTAACAGGACAGCTTCTGCGACAGTTCCAGTTCAGAAGATAATAAAGCCGATACTCTATCAAACTATCTCGGAGGTTTGCGGCGTATCAGAAGCTGATATACGAGGGAGCACACGCCTGTCAGATATTGGTGTGGATTCGTTGTTGAGCATTGAGCTCACAACCACAATTCAGCATCAATTCACAGGAATGAAGCTAAGTGAGGCTGACTTCGCCCACTGCGAAACGCTGCACGAAATGGAGGAAGTTCTCAAAAAATTGGGTGCTCGACTAGACGATGGTTTGCCTTCAGCAGATCAAGTACCCGATCTATCTAACGGCCAATCTACTCCAACAAGTGAAGTCTCAATCGACTCGAGTAGTTTTCTGAGGATGGACGAGTTCCTCGAAGAGGTGTGCGGCTTCTCGCTCCAGGGTATTGACAAAAACACAACACTAGGATCTTTAGGCGTAGATTCGCTCTTGTCGATCGAACTGGTCAGCGGATTAAACCATACTTTTGGAGTCCAGCTAGACGATGCCACTCTTCCAGAAATGAGCATTCATGCTCTTGAAAATGTTGTGTCTCCTAAAGAGCCAGAGCTAGAGCTACCTTTGCCAAGTTCAAAGCCTAACAGAGATGATTACAGTATGAATTTCTCAGCTGAGACTTCAATTATATCTGAGATGGACACATCTCCATCATGTCTCCGGAAGAGCGATGTGAATAGCAAGCTACAGGCCCCGCTCTATCTGTTCCACGACGGCAGCGGCCTATGTAAGGTCTATGCTCGCCTAGGAGACTTAGGCCGCGATGTCTACGGTGTTCCTAGTATCGACTTCTCCCAAGTCGATGAGTCTATCACTACCCTAGAGGAGCTTGCCTCTCGATACATTGACCAGCTTGGGCTCACTGACAAAGGCGATATCATGCTCGGAGGTAAGAGTTTTCCGCAGTTAAATAGACAAAAGAAAACTAATAAAATACAGGTTGGTCTTTCGGAGGCGTTCTGGCTTTTGAAGTGTCACGACAGCTCCGCCACCAGAGGAACACATCCGTTAAGGGCGTAATCCTCATCGACTCACCACAGCCCATCTCCCACGAACCACTCCCCCACGCTGTCGTCTCTCATATTTGCGAACGGATGCCTGCCCATACGCCTGCCATGCAACAGATCCGCCGCGCCATAAAAGCTCAATTTCATCGAAACGCTCGTTTGCTGGGCGCTTACAACCCAACGCTAAGGCAGGGAAACAGTGCTGATAAGGATGTACAATGCATCATGTTGAAGTGCAAAGGTACATTCGATGCTGAAGGCCTATGTAATGTCAAGTATGGGTGGCTGAGCGACGAGCAATCCCGCATGGCGAGTATAAAGGCGTGGGAAGGCCTCGTTGGAAGTCCAGTGCCTGTGTTAGACGTGGACGGCAATCACTTTGATTTGTTCTCTCCAGAACATGTAAGTATATTTCAAAACATACCCAATAGCGGTGCTAAAACTCAAATGCAGGTCGAAAAACTCTCCGCTCAAGTGAAGAAAGCCAGTTTGTTTTTGCAAAGTCAAAATTGAATTTGCATGTTCAAGCGAGGTTCGCTTTACCTTCTTGTATCGACATATTTATTTCTTTGCATTTTTTTCGATTATAAATTCCTAGCCATCATTTCAGATTACAAATTGTCTTGCGCCAAGTGCTATTATAAATCTAGTTGTATTTTGCTGAATTATAAATCCATACCTATTCATTATTTGGTTGCACTGGCGCGTGAAAGTGCAATGTCCCAGGCAGACTACTCGGCTTTACAAGTGGGGTCATTCACAAGTCACAAGCTGTGCGATTTGGCGATGGACTAATTGAGCTGCATTTCGATCTTGCCATCAGTCGCACAGAGAAGCTAAACGCCAAGGCTTGCCCTTGTGATATGCAGCAGTACTTCGTAAAGATCACCACACCTGAAAAGAACTAACGCCAGGCTTATCTCCACGTGCCAAGCATTTTGCATCATGCACGCCACGAGCAGAAGCATCTCTTATCAATCTCTTATTAATTGCTTAAGACGGGAAAGCTCCTTGACATTCCATCACCCCACCCCTTGCATGATGCGTCTCAATGTAACACAGAAGATGAATAGGACAGCAGGGCCCATATATTTTAATTCCGTGTCTAGTCATTATTGGCTAATTTCTTCAAAATTTGTTTATTGGTCCTGCAGCGATGCAACAACCAAAATGACATTGTTGCTTTCGGGGTTAAGTGGTTGTCTCCGGGACCGGAGTATGAATTTCGCGTGGCTCCCTTCCCGCTGCGGCCACTAACGGTTTCCGATCCTAGCTTATCTCCAGGTTTACACAGAGCCTCATACCGCACCTAGAAGAGCACTACTGTCAGCTAGTGATTCTAGAGACAGTTGTGGCAGATCTATAGTATGGAATCGCAACTGGGTATGCTAGTGACCAGTGTTGAGAAAGGACTTGCAAGTTTAGAGAAAGAGAGACTTGTACCGGGTTTAGGACATAATTGCACTTCTTGCTCAAAGTGCAATTTAGACCGGAGTATGAGCTTCGAGAGACAATGCTTTTAGACAATGCTTAGAAATTTGTTACCTTAGTCATCAGATCTGCCACTGTGCTACCTGCCACGTAGGAAAGGAAAACATTGCACATTACTGGTCTTGCACATGTTTTTGCACATTGGTCGTGCTCGCTGGGTACCACCTGTTACCTATAAACACAATTCGGCAGCTTCACATTGCATCACAACGACATCACCAACAAGCCTCTCTTACCTTTATATTGAGATTGTGCTCGCCATGGAATCAGAAACGGCTTCCAAAAACAACGCGCCCTCTAGCGAGCTGTCCGACGCAGAAAAAAATGCGCCACGCTCTCCTCCAAGCGAGCCAGAGCAGAAGGAAGAAGAAGAAGTTCGGAAGATAACAGGCGTGCGAGTTAGTATTCGTATCCGATATGTATGCGCTTGCGCTAACGCGACATGTGAATTAGTGGTTTTTATTCGTTGTTAGCACGCTGACGAGCATCTTTGTGTACTCTCTGGACAACACTATCGTCGCGAACATTATTCCAGTAAGTGATATTTATAGACCATGAACTAAGCGACCAAGCTAATATGGAAAAAGGTCATTGTCAATGACTTGGACGCTATACAAGACTTGCCATGGCTTTCTGTTGGGTAAGTCATCGATTGATTCTCATTGCTTGCGCATACTGACTATCGATTAGCTTCATGATTGGTGGCATGGCGACAGTACTACCATACGGCAAGCTTTACTCCATCTATGATTCAAAATGGGTATACATCATCTGCACAATCGTGTTCCTGGCTGCATCGGCTCTTTGCGGCGCGGCCCCGACTATGGAAGCAGAAATTGTTGGGCGTGTCTTCGCTGGTGCTGGAGGCAATGGCATGTATTACGGACTGCTGGCACTTCTGTCTATCCACACTACTTCTAGGGAGCGACCGCAGTACCTCAGCTACACGTAAGTGAATTACTTATCCGATTCTGTTAATCCACTAACACTCTATGCTTGCAGTGGTTTGGTTTGGGGTCTTGGTACTGTTCTCGGCCCTGTTGTTGGCGGCGGCTTCGTCCTATGGGATTGGCGATGGGGTTTTTACATCAATCTGCTCTTTGGTGCTATACTCTTGCCAACCTACTTTTTCGTCATCCCATCAGCCGATCCCCTCCCCGGCAAGACACAAAGTGAAAAAGCAGCACTGTTCGACTGGGTTGGTGCAGCAGTAAGCATTGGCGCAATGGTGACGCTGATTATGGCCATCAACCTTGGAGGTGCGCTCTATGCGTGGAACAGTGGCTCTGAAATCGCGCTTTTCGTCGTCTCGGGCGTTTTGTGGATTGTCTTTGCAGTACAACAGGCATTCTGCATTTTCACCACCGAAGACAAGCGTTTGTTCCCAGTACACTTGTTGAAGCAAAAGATGCCGGTACTTCTGTTCCTCTGCTGCTCTTCGGTCGCAGCAGTAGCCTACGTCTCGGTTTACTACATTCCACTCTATTTCCAGTTCACTCGTGGCGACACAGCGATCTACACTGCAGTTCGTCTGCTCCCATTCATTTTCTTGCTCATCACTACTATCCAATTGAGCGGTGTCTTCATGACTCGTTTTGGCCACTTCAAGCCGTGGTATGTACTTGGAAGCTTGTCGTCACTCATCACCGCAGCATTGATGGGTAAGTCCTTTTCTCCCCGATTTGTAGTTTACGCTGACTCAATTCATCAAGCCCACTATGTCGACTTGCGCACTGCTGCAGGCATCTTCTATGTTATCGAACTTTTCCTTGGAGCTGGAGCTGGCGCTTACACGCAGTCTTCCTTCGCTGTGATCCAGGCCTGCGTTCCAGAAAACGAAGCTGCTAGCGGTCTAGCACTGATGCTCATCGGTAGGTTCTATTGCCCTTCTGGTACCTGCCTAGTCAACTGACCAAACTTTAATCGCAGCTCAACTCGGTGGCATGACACTTGGCTTGTCGATCAGTGGTGCTGTTTTCATCAACACAGCTGAAAAAGGTCTTGCTAAGGCGCTCCCCAACATTCCCAGAGAGAAACTCGCTCAGGTGGTCGCTGGTGCTAGTAACGATATGATCGCTTCTTTGTCTCCAGATCTCCGTACAGCCGCGTTCGAAGTCATTGTAAGCTCGTGGCAGAAAGTTTTCATCTGCGTCTACGTTGCCGCCGCCGTTAGTCTCATTGCTTCACTTTTATTGAGGGTGAGTCAATATTTAATCGCATGCTTGCTGATATGGTTTTGGGTGCTAATCGACTTCTCTACAGAACGGCCGTGCCAACATCAAGGTCACCGCTGGAGGAGGCTAAATTGCTGCCTCAGAAAGGTGGCTCTCGTGGAATGTAATGGCTGGCGTGCGAATATGTCATTACTCATAGATCAAAGTTCTCTCACGATGAGCAGTATTGCATAGAGGAAGATCATTTGTAAGATATACTGTAGATTACGGTAATCTTGGAATGTGCAGTGGAAGTATAGATTGTTAGGGAGAGGAGATTATTCGCTTTAATACTCGTGGCATTAGATGGGGAACTGTAAGTCTGATACAAACTTTTAAATACCAATGCATTCTTTCTTTTGTACTACTCTAGAAATGGTCTTGCCGGCGAATAGCCTTCCAAGGCTGCATGAGGGCTTCTCTATCCCGTTTATAAAGACAATCTCGAGTACCATGGATGTTATTGAGACTAGAAAACTTCCATATGTTTGAATTAATCACGCGCTTGCGGAAGATAGATGGTATTTTGCCGACTAAAACACAACAACTTACAGGTTCAACGTCAGCCAAAATTACCTAGGTACATGTGCAAGCCACTTGATCACTTCAAAAAAAATTCATATTATGACTAACTCTAACTTGTTCAATTTTTCTTCAAAACAACTCTTTATACTTGGTTGTCTCGCTCGGCGTCTGATACCACGGTGCCTTGCGCTTGCAAAAGTACTCTACACGAGGGGTCCACGCTTCGCTTGCAGGATCCATCTCCATGGAGCCTGCAGGTACAATGACGGCACCAGGAAACTTTTCCTTATTCTCCGCGACCATCGTTGACCCGCATTCGGTGCAAAACGTGCGCTCAATCATGCCGCCAGAGTCGGGGGAGCGATCGTAATAAGTGCGGAGCGTATCAGTGCCAGTTAAGATCTTGAAGTTCTGGGTAAATGTTAGTGGTGTATGCTTCTTAGCGGGTTGAGACGAACCTCTTTCATGTACCAACTATTAGCCATGCCAATGGACCCAGTGTGCTTGCGACAACTATTGCAGAAGCAAAGACAGCTGGATACGGGCTCTCCGATTGCTTCGTACGTGACTTTACCACATAGACAGGATCCATTGATAGTCCGTGCCGGGGCTGACGTTTGGCTTGCCATTTTGATGCTTTCGGCGACACAAGTGAACTGAATTGAGGGGTATGGATAATTCGGTACTCGCAAAGTTTGTTTAAGGTCATAATAAAGTATCACGAGATAATCTGACGATCGAAGTACAGTACGCCGGGTTGGATACTCGGTGTCTTGCCCCAAGGACCGGAGTACCATGAGCATTATACCTATTCTATTCTATCGAATAATTATAAGAATGGTGTTGAGAGAAAAGGAAATAGTTTCAATCAGCCAAAGAGAAAGTCCAGTCAAAACACTCATCTTCGCAAACCACTACTCTAGTCCATTCTCCACAAAACCGAAACCCCTCAAAATGTCTGGCTACCCAGATCGCAAGTACATCTACGATGTTTTCCACCTTTTCTTCAACCCACCAGAAGGGACTAAGAAGTTCTTCGATTATGTTGACGACAATGTTCACTGGCAAGTCACAGGCCAGCACCGTTTCTCCGGCACGTGGACAAACAAGAAAGATTACTACGATGCCACCTGGGCCAACATCAATTTGCTGCTTTCCGACCCGGGCTACAAGCTAGAAGTCCCAGGAGGGGAGGAGGGTGTCATTGTGGGCCAAGATGGCTGGTCCGTTATCGAAATGAAGACAGTGGACACCAAGACCAAGAGCGGGGTGCCTTACTCGCAGCACTACTCCTGGCATTGCCGTTGGAATAAGGAGGGCAAAATTGTTGAAGCAAAGGCATTTTTGGATGCCGACCATCTTGAAAAGGTTTTGGGTGGCGAGCAGCGTAGGTTGGGTTTAGTCAAAGCCTAAGTGGGCAAGAAGCAAAACGGCCACATAGCTTCCAAGATCAAGGTAGAATGAATTGATCGAATGGTCATGTAGTGTTACGTATACATGAGCAATCTTGAAACCGTGTCCTATCACGCTCGATCTCTCATGAAGTTTACATGCCCGCAAAAGGTGGCCCAGATGAGATTACTTGAGTTCATTCGTCCGCGTCGTACAAATCCATATTGAAGTTGTAGCTGTAATCCCGCTCGTCGCGCATGCGAGAGAGGTTCGACATGCGAAGAGAGTAGAACGACTTACACAATTCAAAGCTTCAGATAATTCTACAAGCTCAATAACTGTTCAGCGGTTCATGTTTGAGCCTATTCAATTGGTGCAATTTTGCTCAGAGCAAAGTTATGTAATAATTGACAGTTCTCTAGCACTGCATCTGGGAGACTACCCATTTCACCCCCTCAGCCACTTGTTTGTGAAATAATTCCGAGCTCTTGAGTTGCGGCCAAAGCCAAAAGTAATGTGGTAAACCAGGGTAGTTGTCGACTTTATTCGGCACACTGTATGCATGTTAGCAAGCCAAGTAAACCAAAAGTGACAGAATATGTTTACCCATGCTTGTCGAGAATATGTTTGAGGACTGTTGAGTCATCGCGGACCGGATCAACGTCGCACACAGCTTGGTAAACGGGCGGTAAGCGATGCAGTCCGGGATGCAATATGGGGAAAGCATATGGATTGGCGCGCTGTTCAGTACCACCATTGTTGTTGTAAAATTGCAGCATGGATTCGCCGTCTTGGAGAGGCGCACCTTTCCAAGTCTCTTCATATGCCTTGAACAAGGGCTTGTACTCCTCAGGCACAAATTGAGGATGCAGCAACGCAGGGCACAAAGCGACAACCCCGCGCACCATGTGAAGCAGATCCTCATCGGCCAGCTTCAGTGCTACACCCACAGCCACACCTCCACCGAGTGAAGAACCAAAGGAGAAGAAGCGTGAAGGGTCTCCATGCAAACGCTGTGCATTGCGATGGCACTAAAGGAGTATTTAGCGTTACACAATACGGCATAATTGAAACAAATGGATGGAATTACCCATTTATAAGCATCGAAAACGTCATTCAGCTGTGCTGGCACAGGATGCTCAGGCGCCAAACGAAAATCGACCTGGGCAACAATGACACTGGCATGGTGGGAAACATAGCGGCAGATCCGGTCTTCAAAAGATGATGACCAAGCTCCACCATTGATGTGCCCACCGCCGTGCGCGAAAACACCAACGGGCAGACCATTCGCATTGTTTGCGTTTGTTGGAGTATACACGCGTATGGCAATACCAGAGTCGGTAATCTCCTTATCTGCGAAACGAGTTAGTGTAAAATTGCACAAAGGAGGAGTGGGGCGGAGTTAATCGGCGGGAATGACTAAAGGCTTGGCTTACGGTCACGAACGTTGTAGGCATCGACAGGGGGATATAATGCTTGTAATTGCTCTGATGTTTGGGCGTAGGCAGCTCGAACCTCTGCAACAGTTCCACTAATCAGCGGACGCTGGCCCAAAACATCGCGTTCCAACTGCAGCCACTCTTCGGCGATCTCCATAGTTTTTCTCTTGCCAGCTTTTCCAACAAGATACAGGCAGATCGAGTACTGCTCAAGCGATAATCTATTGATATATTTTCAACCCCAATAGGCCCGGAGTACCTTGCCTTTGCGGCATCATACTCGGCGCCCAACTTCATCTAATTCTTTTACCTTTTGCCCATGATTCAGTACCACGAATTCTAGTGCACGTATCATTTATCCCATACCCAGACATCATAATACTCCTTCTCTCTCGATATGGCGACAACTCCCCGGGTAGCTTTGGTAACCGGTGCGAATCGGGGGATCGGCCGCGCAATATGCGAGTACTTGGCGACAGAATACAAAAGCCCACTAGTATTGTATGCAGCTTCTCGCGCTGGAACTCCACCCGAGCTGTCATCTACCACTGTAGATGTGAGACCAGCCCAACTCTCTCTCACGGACCCGTCATCCATCAACGCACTAGCAGCAGCCATTAAAAACGAACATGGTGGATGCGACGTAGTTATCAACAACGCCGGCGTTTACTACTTTCGCAGGAACATCACAGCTCAACAGCGGCGTGAAACTTTGGATGCAAACTACCGTGGCACGTTGCGAGTATGTCAGACATTCATTCCCATCATGCGACCCGGCGGCCGCATCGTCAATCTCTCATCACAATCTGGCCAAATGCATTATTTTGCGCCTGAGCTGCGTCGACGTTTCCTAGAGCCCGATTTAACCCTAGCGCAACTGAGTGATCTGGTCGGTGAATATAGTGTAAGTAAATGTCTATAGTTTGAAGTGATGGAGTATGGCTTACATGTCAATCTTACTCGCAGGACGCCGTTGCAAAAGGTCAAGACGTCGCGCGTGGTTGGCCACCAATGACCTATTTCACCAGCAAGGCAGCATTGAATGCTGGAACTCGCATTCTGGCCCGCGACAACCCAAGCCTCCTTATAAATTGCTGCTGTCCGGGCTGGGTCTCGACTGATCTGGGTGCGCAGGCTGGAACACCACCGAAGACTCCTGGTATGTTCACGTGTCATTCTTTTGCTACAATTGCTAACTTCCGTTCGCAAAATCAGAGGAAGGAGCACGTATTCCACTTCATCTGGCTTTTGGTGATATTGCAAATGTTTCCGGGCGGTATTGGGCTAATGATACTGTATATGATACAGGGTCTGGTGAGGTGCAGCCATGGTAAGATTGAATTTGCAACTCTCCAGGTTTAGCGTTTTATGTGGAAAAGGCTTTCGTGGTCAAAATTTCGATTATGTCGAGGATAGGTTTTCAAGAGATGATGTGATACGTTCTTCCAAATGCTTGAAAATAGAAAGAGAATAACTTGCAAATAATCAAAACACAATTTGTTGCAATAGCCTCTGAAACTTGATCCATCTATCTTGCTTTCAGTTTTACTGATGAGATTTGTTGCCTTCAGCTCACACTAGTCGAGCTTTGCAGTTACTTCCAGTTAACTCTTCTGGATAGGCTTAGCATTGCTGGCTGCCGTTTCGTCAAGAGGATCGTGAAGATGTACCTACTAATGCGAACTGTTATAGGAACCAAAAAAGCGGGTGAAAATTCAAAATTGTCAAACGTGGTTGCGAGAAGTTGTCGATGCACTCGTAAGATCTGGGGTTATGGGCGAAGCGGCTTTACGAATTGTCGATAGCGCACCCAAGAATTAAAGCAGAGATAAGGTGGCGGGCGTGCGGGCTTCTCCTATGAAAATCCTTGTGTGTATGCAACATTTGTGTGACACGTTCCTTCGCCTTGCTTGACTCAACGCGATACTGGTTTTATACTTCTACTCTTTTCTTGGGATGAACATTTCTGCCTGAAGATAATAGTGCATGTGGTAACGACCAGCGTTGCAGGCTGCATTGGGCTTTTGTCGCTGCCTAAGCCCACCAAGCGAGACAGCGCCCAGGTTTGCACGCGGATCTGCAAAACCTTTATTTGGCCTCCATGCGACCTCACTCATCGGGACTTTTCATATCGTGCCCATTAAACAGTTAGACATACCTGAACATTATTATCAAGAAGATGAGTTGCCCTAAGGCGCTACAACGTGACATACATACCAGAGAGTTATTGCAGAAATTTAGAAACTCGCCTCCTCTTGGACTCAAGAATGTTTGCGTTGTTGCATATCTTAAAGTTGTCATGTCAGCTTCACTGCCTCATCTGAATTGATTGGAAGATTATTGAATAGATGCTAATGCGCTCGAACTATGTAATGCAATTTGGCTCGTCTTCAAACGGGCGGCTCCGACTCTTTCGTAGAAACTGGTGCTTTGGCTTGTCGCTTTTGACACTAAAAGCACATAACATGCTAACTGATCTATGTCTACTGCATCCTTACTCCTGCCAACAATTATACACTTAAGCTGTCTCTCAACATCTAAATCAGGGTCGTCTAAGATAAGATCGGCGCCTTGTGTATCAAGGATGTCGTAAATTGGCGCTTTCAATTGTAGCGCTATCGTTGGATCGCGCGCTTTAGGCGACTCGGTATTAGTATTCGTGAATGGGGATTGTATATCTTTTGACCATTCCACCATCCCATATGGAGCGCTCATATATTTGATGCCACCTTCGTAAGCCATCCATGACCAAGACGGAGGAATGTCACCGCGAAACCTTGTTATCCTCTTCAGCGGGCTACTAGATCTCTGCCATAGTAGACACCGATGAAAATATTTTTCGAACATGCCATATCCGCCTTCCGTTTTGAGAGTATCAAGCAAGCGTCTCTCTAGACCCCGAATGGCGCTCGGTCGATCGCTACTAAAGGACAGCGCTAGTTTGGAATATTTGGAATACAGATCCTGAAAGAGCTCAATCTTCATGCCTTTAACGTATGTCTCAACGGAACGGGGGAAATTTGAATCTCCTAGGAAGGATGCTTTGCGGCTGCGACTCAGTCAGAGATCCTGTACAAGCTACTGGGTACAACTGAACAAACTTGGTCATTTTCGTCAGCGTCTCACAACGCACACCTCTCCCACATTCCCAATAGCATTGCTTATCGGTAAAATGAATAGTCCTTCGCGATAGTGCCCGTTCTTGTAGAACCCAGCCTCGTTGATTCAGGTCAGCTTGATCAACATCTTCCCGGAAGTTGTCAATGGCCTCGCATATAAAATATGAAGCACTTCCCTTGCCCATCTTGACATGTTGTCTTTCTGGACGTGCCTTCAAGAACCCACTTTCTGTTCCGCTCGCGCAGGTAGCAGCAATCGTTGCGTAGGCTGAGGAAAACACTTGCTCCATGAGTCGTGATTCACGATCCCAGTCCTCAGGATCATCTTGGATGATGCACAACGAATCAATCCAGAGGTACTGTATTCCTAATCCCTGGGCTATTTTAATAGCGTCCCGAAAAGTCTGTGGGAGGTCGGACAAATTAACAACTTGTTCAAGTTTGGAGATGTTGTTCCTGAGGGTACGGAACATCGTGTTTGAACCCCATCGATGCGATAGTGCTAGGTATTTTCCGTCTCTAGTACTTCCCGAAGACGACGATCTGAGACGAGCAAACCCAGTTCTACCATTACCAACATCTAAGACTCGAGTCGGACGAAACATATCATCCCTTTGCATGCAGTGATGTTTTTCATCACAGCTTTGCAACCATCCCCTTATCAAAACAATACTAGGATCCAGGCCAGACTCAAAAAGCATGGGCACACAGGTTTGAAGGCCAGGCAGTCTTCTCTTGAACTCCGGAAGTGTGTACAAAGACGCGACTAGCATACTTGACCCGGAGCTACATACCAGTGACGACCCGACGCGAGAGAACTCAAGATTCATGTCCGCTTCAAGAGTAAGGCCATTTACACGACCGTACAAAATCCGACATATCGCGCAGGAAGTATGTTTCTCCGTCAAACTTGCTAGGGTGTCTTGGAATTGAAGTAATGGTCGCCATAACTCAAGCTGTGCACATCTTGCGCAGATTGTGGAGATTGTCTCATGTTCGAATCTATTATGATCTTTCTCCAGAGAATCCGAAAGACGGTCCATCATTTCCTCATCAGGACTATAGTCCCAGTTATCGTTCAGAGGCTATAATCAGATTTAGACAATCAAGAATGTTGATCATAAGAATGACCGGGACCTACCGTGAATTTGTATTCCTTCATGAGAACTTGGTTAGTCTGCTCATACCTTCATAGTACGCTCGGTATAAGCACTCACGTTCTACATATTGGGAACCGAGGTTAGCTTCTGATCAAAGCTTAAACATCAAATGTATCGACAGCTTACCTCTTTGCTGCGTGAAATCGTGCTCAAAGGACGTAGCGCATCTGATTCGGTAAGATTGTCGCCATATTGGCCTGTCTTCGGCCCCGTCTGAACTTCTGCCTCAAACGCCATCCAATCAATTCTCGAATTATCATTGGCTGTTGCTCGTGAATAGATATTCTCTATGAAAATTTCCATTTCTTCAGCACTAGCTCGAACATGTACTGAAGAGGATGTAGAGCTTTCAGTCATATTCGAACCAGCTGCCGGATGAAGTACTACTGTTGGGCTTTTGGCGGCATTGCTTCCGGTTCCATTAGTAGCCGAGTCCTGATGTACCACAGTAGTAGTCACCTGGCTAGATTTCGGAGCCGGTTCCATGTCTGTACACAAAAGCTTTTCAATGATAAGGTCCAGCAGCCATCGAATCGCTGTATCAGGCGGACAGCGGGGATCTTTCTTTATGTGTGCCGCCCACTTCTCAACTGAGCGATGCAATTTCGGTTTCTTGTTGGAGTCTAACTCGTAGAATGTCCTAGTTTCTCCAAAGTCTCTGATGAAGTTATCGAGCTCTATAGAACCATAAAGAAGCCATATAACAAACTCGAGGTAAATGCATCCCATAGACCAGATATCGTATCGTCGGGATCTTCCCCTCCCTTGGTTCTGCTCAATTGTGGTCTCTGGAGGCTCATACATAATTGTGCCCGCCCTGGTGGTAGTCCCATGCGGTCTTTCGTGCGTTGCTTGAATATGATGCTTGGTGAGACCAGTGTCTGCAATGACTAATATGCATGGTTGGTATAACTCCGGCGACATTGTCCCAATGTCCGTAAAACATAATATGTTCTCCGGCTTCAAATCTCCATGACGCCACGAGCCCCCTGTTTCAGGATTGTGCAAGCTCTTGAGTGCTCCTGAAAGACCGCTAAGCTGTTTGAAAGCCCATTTGAGAAATTGAGGGGTGAGGTTGCGGCTAGATGCATCCGTTCGATCACGGCCCCAAAAGTCTCGTAGGTTACCAAACTCAGCCCATGGAGATAATATGTACCGCTTCTCGCCTAGCGCATAATAAGCAATGGCCCAGATCAAATGAGGGTGATTTCTGTTTCGAAGCATTTCGAGTGCGTCTGCTTCTTCATCAGCTGCTTTTTGATAATCCTTTCCGCCGATATTCTTGATCAACTTGACCGCAACACATGGATGCTCGTCGAGATTATTGCTGATTCCCTTCAGTTTGAACATGTCAGTCAGGTGCTTCAAAGATCTATCGTGACACACTAACTATTCTATATCCGACGCGCATGTGGTCTCTATGAACGCGCCGCTTTTCAACAGTGCTGAAATTGGTTTCCTTTGTCAATATTGCATCTCCCACGAAGGGCATATGGCACTTCTTGTTGAAGTGATATCTGAACGTTTTATCTTGGAAGATCGGACTGAGAAATGACCATTGTACAAACAGACAGAACCAGTCGCGATCACTGCCGGTCCAATTTTCTTTTTTAAAAGCCTCTTGGACTATTGGATGTACGTCCGAGGCATTGCGATCTTCGATGTCGCAGGTGACAGGGAGCATATCATCGGTGAACCCGATGCGATAAAAGTGCTCGATCTTTTCAATCCGGTCCATGTAAACCAGGATTGCGAACAAGACTGTTGCTTCCTCACAGATGAATTTCCCAAGACAGGCAATGTCCTCGCTCAAGCCTTCGCAGTTCTTTATCCTCAAAGTAGCTTCGATCCTTTTTTCGCCCATCAATCTTCTAATGCTAGAATGAGGGGCAAAACGACCAGTCTCTGATGGCTCCATCAGTAAACCTCTGACATCGTCGGTCGTCAAAACATTGCATGGACTCTGAGGTTGTTCGATCAAGCTGTCGCTCCTGGGCTTTGTAAGGTTTATTTTGGATTTGAATCTGTCCATGGTCGATACGCTTCGTTTACTGTCAGCAGTATTGCTTCTGAAAATTGCCTGTTCGGGTGCACTGTCCTCGGAACCGAAACTTCGTTTTTGATTTGACCAATTTCCCTTATCCTTATTTTGGTTCTGCTGCTCGCAAACTTCGGCCCCACTCGAATTTAGTTCCCGGCCAAGTAATTCGGTGGTCGCCTCATCTCGATGAGTCTTCGCACAAACACGTTGGTTAACGGATGCTTACAATTGATGGACAACACAAGGCAAACAACAACTGCCACACGTGTCTAAAAAACCGCAAAATCTCTGCCATTGGTACGCCTCTTTCTACATAGCCTTATTGTACTACAGGCGTCCCAGTATAAGTACTGTGAGCGGCTTAGACGAGATGATTTTGCGCTAGTCTTGGTTTTTTATCGCCACTTCCAACTGCATATCTGTCTCACACGGGTGTGTCATACTTCCAATATGATAGACCTGGAGTTAAGTCACGCCTGTATACGTGGCGATTATCTATTGGACATCGATCGAAGAAGTTCACCGGATTGCGAAGGCTGAAGCTCAGCCTTGTGTGAAATGGATGCGAACTGAGCCTTGACCGGTTCACGCCCCGCTTTGCGCATGTGCATTGGATTGATTAATCATGCATATCATATGCATATATCCAATGAGAGAATGAACTACCCACAAAACCATTAGGCAGCTGAACCTCCAACAAGGGTGTCATGTTTGATCCCAGATGCCTTGCATGAGTGAAATGTGCCAACAGCCTATCGATCCAAAGGCCCGCCTTGATTATTGCTGGAGCAGGAAGCTATACGGAGCTGCAAATAGCCCATGTCGTTGATCAACACAGTCAACAGTGCAGCGATGCTGGCAGCCGAACTCTTGTTCTTCATATTACCCGGTATGCCAACCAACCAACGGAATCAACGCAGAGCCGCATTAATAGCGGGGTCCTAGGCCTGAACAGCAGTTACGCAAAATAGAACCGTACAAATGAAGATTCCTCAGTATCTTCTGAAAGCCATTCGTGGTTTGCAAACCAAGCGCAAACCCATCAAAACATTTCTCATCCGGGAAATGTTTCGCCAACTAAAGAACGGCCTGATCAAATGCGAAATTGGCGGTATAGACTTCCTGCCTTTGGATGTACTGAACAAAGCTATCACAAAGGAAACCATCAAACCGGCATTACCTCGAGATGTCGGAAGATTTTTTCGGCCACACTTGGCCAGCGATATTGAAAAGGATGCGAAAAAGATCTTCGCAATCTTAGTACTGATTGGAGAACAGGATTCGATTTCAGAGTTGTTTTCCGATGGCCTGCGCGATAGACATCTTCCCTTACAGCGAAACCCGGGCAAGACAGATGATAATATACTCGTTTCAGCGGATGGGCAAAGAAAATTCGAAGCCTTTGGACTGTGGGATAACGATGCCAAAATCGACATGTTCTTTGAGCAACAATGGCTGGTCCAAGCACCAATCATCGACAACACTGGCATACATATTAAATTGCATTCTAAATGCGCACTACCCTTTACGAACTCCGAGTTGATCAGCCAGAATCCGAATTGCGTGGTGTACAAAGCAGAGATTCATTCTGCCCATGTTCTCGATCTCGAGGTTGTACTTTAAAAAGCCTGCTGAATAGTCGTCGGCTGACCCCCATAGACTGCGGGAGAGCAAAGAATAGTCGCTGTCAAACAGTTCTTCTTCAACGACGCACAGCCTTTTCTTTTGGAGAAGAAAAATCTTGAAAATACCCGAAATCTCAATCATCCGCACCTAATAAGACACTTGGCAACATTTGGGATTGACAACAAGTATTACGTTATCTTCCCATGGGCTGGTGGTGGCAACCTGAGGCAGTACTGGAAGCTCCATGATAGACATGAACGCGAACCGCTGTGGTGTTTCCAACAAATGCTAAACATGGTATCTGCACTTGAAGCCCTTCACAGCATCAACTGCCGTCACGGCGACCTGAAGCCGGAGAACATACTTCATTTTGATGAATATCACAGTCTCGTGATTGCTGATGTTGGTGTCTCAAGAATCCATGAGCATGCTACGATAGCCCGCAACGCCGCAACGAAAAGTGAAGCGACAACGCCATCTTACGAGGCTCCCGAGGCAGCCATCAAAAGCAAAGACCCACGATCACGGCTGTACGATATGTGGTCGCTAGGATGTGTGTTCCTTGAGTTCATAATCTGGCTGTTGCACGGCTATGATTCCATTGACAGCTTCAGCGAAGCTCGGCAACCAAATCGCTTCTTGCCCAGTTATTTCTATACCACAACTTCAGACAAAGAAGTAGAAATTCACCCCACAGTAAAAGAAGCTATCGGGGAGTTACAAAATGATCCCCGTTGTGAAGGTGACACTGCTATGCAAGCTCTTATAGCCCTCGTTCAGGAGAAGCTTCTGCGTGTCAGTGTGCAGGACCGCCCTACAGCGAAAACAGCCTTCCAAGCTCTAGAAAGCATCATAAAAAAAGTCGAATCCGAGGAAACCATCCTTTTGCGGAACATAGATTGTCTTCCTAGCAAACCAGTGGTGTTTCAAAATGTACAAATGGAGCCCCTCGAGAAGTAAGGGTGTCCAAAATTCTTCTGTTGTACTATGACGGCCCGGTCTCGTTGATGTCATCTGATCGTTCCTATTTCAACCGTATCTCAGATGAGTTCCCCGTTCTTATATTTGTCAGGAAAGTATTTTCGAGAGACGAGACCCACACCGGCTTCTTTGAATAATATGTAACCGTCTCTAAAGGCAACACTGCATCAGCTGATGCTTACATTAGAGTGTTGACCTGTTGAAGCACAAATGTTGGTTTCTTTATTTTGACTTCACATCTTCATTTTTACATCGATACGAGAAGATAATATAATTTCAGTTTAATTGTTATGACTATCAAAGAAGAAAGAAGGAATGTTAATGAGGATGCAAGAATATGTAACAAAGATGAATATAGCGCATTTCACCTCAGCTTTCAGCTATTGTATGCAACTCTGCCCATATTACCAATTACTCTTTGATTTTACTTTACTTATCTTTACATTCAAAATATCTTATCGACATCTGAATATCACGAAAATAATGTTAGACATAAATTAGCTTAGCCAATTCTGCTAAAATGCCCGTGCTGAGCCAATACATTTGAGTCGAGTCCTTAAAGATAAGGCAAGCTATCAAATCAAATAGTCGTAGGTCCATTAGTACGTAGGTATTCTACTTTCCCCATCAAGATATATAGGATACTCAGAATTCGCCAGCGCCTCTCACCCGCTGTACCGCCCCAATCATGCCTTTAAACCACGAAAACTTTCCTGGATCTTTACCAATAGCCCCCTCAACCTCGTTTCCATTTGTATCCCGCCAGATACCATCCTTCTGCGATGCTAGGCCAAAGAGATGGGTATCTGCGCAAATTGTTAGTTGAAATACGCGCAATTAGGCCGCAACTCACTTTGATTCCTACGGAGCTGTTCCAACCAATCGGCACACACAAGCTTGGAATCGATCATGATGTTCACTTCCATAGAATGAAACCATGATTGGGTATCTTGGTTACCGTTTCCTTGAATTCCCAGATGCTCATCGACAATCATCAATTTGACTGATCCGTTGTTAGTAATCAAGGACCGAATAACACTTAATACTTACTATGGCAACTTCGTGCTTTGAATTTGTTGTGTATGGGTGCGACTTGGTCTTTGGCTACATAATAGTGTATGCGCAAATTCTTCTTATGCTCCTCTTCCATATTCTTGTAGAGTTGAGACGCTACCATTTCGTTATTTCCTCCTTGAAATGGGAGCAGCTCTCCAGCGTCGTTGTAGCCCATGCAGACATAATACGTGACCTCAATCCCACGACAGGCTGCGTCTTTGAGAGCAGGCAATAGCGGCGAAGCGTTCAAATTTGGAGTTTGAATGAAGATCTTGGATTTGGCATTCCGTATTGCTGCCAACCAGGCTTCATTCTGCGGAACGTGCACACACTCATGGTTGGGAGCACCCCATGGTTTTCGATTTACAAGTGCTATCGGAAACGGCGCATGGACTTTATGAGGGAAAATCGGAACCATTTCATCCTTCTCGTCAAAGTCTGAGGCCGTGCCTCGGCGATCTAATTTGGTCGCGAGATCTGCAAAAGTGTCAGCAACCTACAAAGCATGTAATTAAAAGATGTATAAACTGCATAGCTTACTAAGATGGCGTGTTACAGCATTAACTCTCGATTCTCCATCTCCAGGCGATAAGTTTACTTGCATTCGCTCAATTTCGGCACCAAGATCGGGCTCCCAAGATCGATGTTCTTTGTCTGGTAATGGGAAAGACTGTTCGTTGCCTTTGAGATCGCTCTTTTGAAATCCTTGCTTTGGGACATTTAATTCTCCATTTTCGTCGAACAAAGCCAGAAAGGATGGGTCGTTAAACATCCATTCTTTTGAGGTTCGCGCTGGACGATCTAAACAAGGTAACGGTGGCTTCAAATGTCGCGACCATGAGAGCATTGCCGTGTCGTACAACGAATCCACGATACTTCCCTCTATGTGTGTCATCATCTCCAGGTTGTCGTTGTCCTGTATATTGTTGCTTTGTACGATACCGATCCTACGATCAACAACCATGAACTTGGAATGAAATGTGCCTAACATAGGACGATGATAGTTTTGTACCTCCATGTCGATATGTGGTATGTCATCAGGCGATGGTAGCTTTACGGCAGGTGCAGTATATTGTTTTTCGGACATCATCTGGTGGTTGTCCACGATTTGCTTGATGTTGCCGCGATCGTACATAATCTTCACAACAGCTCTATCTCCTCGCTCACCCGCACGCCTTGACAACTCTTTTATCGCCTCGGTGATAATTGACGATGCGCCGGATGCGATCCAAAAGTTTGTCGCCAAAAACACTTCCTTCTTGGCGCGAACGATTAGATTTGCCATGTGTCGACATATATCCGGCACCGGGGCCATAACTGTGACGGGGAGCACACCATTACTGCCCATCAAACTTGGGCTTACCATACCAGCGAGTGGGTCATGCTCAAGAGAGCAGAGTGCGGCATGAAAACATTGTAAGAAAAGGTCACTTGGCTCGGCATCTCCCCAGTCCCCACATTCTCTCGCTCGTTGAATTTCTTCTGGGCTAACAGGGCCTTGTTTTCGGGACCCTTTCGGTTGCGTAACGGCAATATGCTCTCCACCATACAAATGGTCAGCGAAATGTAGCGGTTCTTGGTTCGGATCTTTTGCAAGCTTTGCTGTTACGCTTGTATGGTTGTTACAGAAGTCGAAAACCTTCTGCGAAATTTTCGAAGACATCTTCTTGCGGATTTCCCACGGTTGGCGATGGTACAGATATCCCGCGCTGGCTAGTGTAAAAAAGTACACACAGATAGATACAAACAGCACATTAGAGGAGTAAAAAAACTGCACAAATTGGATCTCCATCTTAACAGTCTTATGTTCATAGGATGAGACCGTACGTCAGACACTAGAACATAAGATGGTATGACGACCCATACCAAGAATTGGTACAATGATAGCATAGCCACGCGTCCAAGACGGTTTAATGACGCGCATTGACGTAAAAGCTTGTTTTCCATCCTAAGAGAGCTTGTCTTGACTAGTGCTGAATTTCAACTGAATTGATTAGTCTACAAGTCTGTCTAAAAGGCTTGATCTGCGACTAGCGAAGCTTAGCTCACAAGCCCCTCATGGCCGCCTTTGTGAGTAGCTTTGCCGTCTATCCGGACAATGACGGCATACCACATAAACAATTCAAGGCACAATACCTGAAAATCTTGCCTTGATAATAGCTTTAATCTGTATTCGTCGAATCTTGGACATTCTAATCACACTAAACTACTTCTTCGGAATTTTGCCGATGAGAAGGACCATACTAGGAATAGCAAAGACCAGCACTGCGCAATTGACGTAGAGAGGTATCGTAGGAGAGATTGTTTTCGTAGAACTCAGACCATACGATACGGCCTGACCCGCGACCTCAAATGCGCGAAAAACACCTCCTGCGCGGGAAGAAACGTCCGTTTCATTTGAAAATGTGCCGAGAATCCAATATAATGTTAGTTGGGTCCAGTAACCTGTTACAAAAATAATCAAGTATGGGATGTAAGCCTCGCTCCATCGATGGGTTTGCCTGTACAAGTCAGCCGCCGGTATGATGATTGTGTGGCAGTCCACTCACAGTCCGTAATCTAACGCCGATTTTCTTCCAAGACGATGGTACTCAATTGCGATCAGAATGAAGCATACAATTTGTGGCAAGATCCACAACAAGAATGCAACCCATGCTCGACGACGCTGCGACCACCTGGTGCTATCGAGCAGCTTACCAAATACAATGACCGAAGGAATAGTCACCGATGCTGAAGCAATTAGTATTCAATAATACAGAGTCGAAGCTTGTACATACGGACAATGAAGGATGAGAGCGCACGTGCCCGAACCGAAAAGTGCAAAGAAAGGTAAGTGCCCATAGTCCCTCCATAAAAGAAAGAGTAAAAGGCGGGCAGGAACACGAGCCAAGTCTGCTATCCAGTCAGCCTTGCCAACTTGAGCATTTCTGTTCGAACCTTAGCCTGTTGCAAGTACCTCCAAAGAGCGATGAACTCTTCATTCCAAGATAGCTCTCTCGATAGAGCCACTTTGCTGCCATCACGACGACGTACTCGTGCTGTAGGTGATAATAAGAGCGCCCAAACGAGCCCAGAACATTCTACAACCCGTTATGGTCAATTCGGAGAATGCGTCAATGTATCGGGTTCAACCTACCAAATCCAACAAATATCAAGTATGTTGACCATGCAATACCACCTTGTGATGACTTGTGAGCGTTCGTGGAGAAATTGATCGCACCTCCGATCACGCTTCCGGTGCTTCGCATCGCCGACCATATACCTGCATCACATTATCAAAATTTCCGGATAGTAATAACCTGAGTTCCTTCTTACCAAGATAAAGCCCCTTGTCTTCGGGCATGGGATAAGTTAGCATGGCCGTCGTCTCGCCAACGTATAGCAGGCCTGCTGCAACGCCTTTGACAACCTTGTCGTGTCAGCATGGTTGCCAATACAAATTCTACTTACTCACATTGGCCGCAATGAGGTACCACTCAGTATGAAATCTCGCATTGACATAGTATGCGGATCCATGCAATGGCATAGCAAGCGCTGCGATTAGACACGCCCATTTGATCCCGATCTTGTTGATGATGGGACCACCAATAATTGTACTAACAAAGCTCATCGTGTAACTCAATGAGTTAGCAAGATTTGCTAGCCATGGTGAAGATAGCCCTCCCCCTCCTAGGTTTGTTATCGCATCAGACATCGCCGGGCCGACGAGTGAGAGCCTATTTGCCAATTAGTTAACACATCTCGAGAGTACCAGGGACTTTACTGACGCTCCGAATAACACCATCTGAAACAATACACTTCGGTAGAACGTTCTGAAAGTGTTGTAGCGAACATGTTCTTGTGATCCGATAGCAATATCTTCTTCATCTCGATTTGTAACATCTATAGCATTTGCATCTTTGGATTTCAGAGAGGCCATAATCTTGGTTTAGTGTAAGATCTTACGAATGCTCATTAACAGCGTTTCCACTACATAAGTACTGCAAGCTGACCAGATAACATATCAATCCAATGCGATCTATTGGAATAGAATCTGGGGTAGCGTCGTAATACCCCGCCTTCACTTGATTAGCATTACACCGGCCCGGTGTTATTCAGACCCATAATAGATAAGCGTGACATCAACTCAGCCTATCGCTGTAATGAGTAGGGCCTCGCATTGAGGAGATGAAGGTCTTGATATGCGAGTATGAATCCTAGTCAGGTGGTTCAGCGGCATATCTCGCGAATCTTCCGATACCCATACTTCGTCATTGCAATTTAAAATAATGGAACGATCAAAAAGATAGGCTTGCTGCGGCAGCTTTAGGAACTCTGCATAGAAAAATCCCAAAGTTATTGTATCAATCAATCACGTCTGCGGGGTTGCAGCGTGCGGGAGAGAAAATGTTGACCCTCGAGAAAACGTAGCGGGAGATCGGAACGTAAAGTTTTTATTGACTTTTTAATACATAGATATTATCAATCCAATGTTTCTGAGAAGTATCACGTATCGCAATCCGTGCTCAAATGTGATTATTATGAAATTAGTCTGTTATGCGGCCTTTCGTGGCGCATACAAGCGGACTTGGTCAACAAGAATACTTTGAGCGAATTGGATATGAACTAAAGACTTCTTATCGCACTTGAAAGATCAAGACTGTGCTCCAGATAGTGACCGGGTGCACAATGGGGCATTAGCACTTCGTCCTCCTGGCAAGCTGGACTAAAGCCTGGCTATCCGGGCACCGGTCCGGTCCTAGGCTCAATGAGCACCATAGTGGCACATTCGCTGCAAGTCAAGCACTTTAATCAAACACTTGCAGTACGTTTCTCCTATAATTCCGCGACGCGTCATTCCATTCTGGCTGATACTTCCGTTATGCCTTTGGAAAGCCGCGGAAAATTATTTCCAGTGGCTGACGCTGTTCCCTCATACTGGAGAAAAGAAGTCGGCCCGATTGATAACCATCGCAGCACTGAAACCCTCCCTACGCATGCTGATATTGTAATTATTGGCTCAGGTTATGCTGGTGCCTCTATTGCTCATCATTTGATCGAGGAAAGTGGGCGTCGCGGTGATTCTATTCCATCAATACTCATCTTAGAAGCTCGAGAAGCTTGTTCCGGTGCGACAGGACGCAACGGTAAGCACAAGTTCACTTTTCATTTCATCAGGATTTTCTTGCGCTGATATCTCATACAGGAGGCCATTTAAAGCCGGATCCGTTGTCAAGAGCAGCGCAGATTTTAGAAACTCATGGACCAGCGGTTGCAGAGCACGTGGCGTCATTTGAGGCACGCCAGGTAGATGCAATCAGGGAATTAGTCCAGCGCGAGAATATACAATGCGATTTTGAAGAGACTCGCGTCACTGATGTATGCTTCTACCGAGAAGGTCGGGATAAGATCAAAGCGGATCTGGCGAAACTGGTAGAAGCAAACATCTCAACGGCAAAAGGAATTAATTATAATTTAGAAAAGGAAGCAGAAGACGTATGTCAAAACCCCAGATAACTCGGATCTGAAATTATCTAAGATCAAATCATTCAAAAGCTAAGCTTTCAAAGGCATCAGGAGTTCGAGGCGCATTATCTTGTCATACTTATGATGCTGCTCGTCTATGGCCTTACCAGCTCGTAGCGAAATTGCTTGAAAAGGCAGTATCATTAGGCGTCAATTTACAGACGCATACAGCCGTTACAAGTGTAAGAAAAGCGGAGAACAGCTCTAAAGATCAACGCTGGCTCGTCGACACTTCACGAGGCACAACCAGTGCAAAAACTATCGTCTATGCTACCAATGGCTATACCGCGGGCTTGGTGCCGGAAATGAAAGATAAGATAGTCCCGGTGAGAGGAATAGTTGCTCACTTAGTTGGTACGAATACCCCGAAGCTTAAGGACAGCTATATGTTACGATTTTCGAATTACGAATACGATTACATGATTCCACGACCGGACGGTAGCATTATTGTTGGCGGTGCGAAAAAAGACTTCTATAAAGATCTAGATGCATGGTTTGATGTCGCAGATGATAGCAAGCTGATCGCTGGCGCGCGGCATTATTTTGATGGATATATGCAACGACACTTTTTTGGGTGGGAGAATAGTGATGTATGCACAGAAAGTCTTTGGACTGGAAGTAAGTAATCATCCTGTCAGGCCAGCCATTTCAAAAGCAATATAAACTGACTCAATTTTGTTTTAGTTATGGGCTACAGTAATGATGGATTCCCTTACGTTGGGCCAATCTGTGGCAGACCTGGTCAATACATGTGTGCGGGGTTCAGCGGGCATGGTATGCCCCAGATCTTTCTCTCGGCCAAAGCCATAGCTTCGATGATCATTGCTGGCGATGCAGAGGATGTGGACCTACCACTACCATATCGAATATCGGAAAGCAGGTGGTATCAGTCAAGAGAACATGTGTCGTTGAAATTATGGAGAGAAGTTACACAAAGTCGAGACATTTCAACAAAACTTTGATAAAAGTAGCTGCCAAAAATTTCATAACAAGAGTTTCAACGATCAATATCTGGCCAAAATTCCATCAAAAAAAATTATTCTCGAATAAGCCCGAAATTTCATTTGATCTCGTCAATTTTACAATAATGCCCATAGAAATAACAATGAAAGGTTGGCTCGCGTTTTTGTCCAAACATGAACTGAATTGCCGCGTCAAACGGGACTCTGGTTTCTATCTTACACGAAGGAATATGAAGCGGCATCAATTACTGCCTCGGTATCCAGACAAAGTTCTCAACCAATTGTCTTTCCGGGTTTCCTTGATTGTGGAAATCAGGCGTGAAAAAAGCTGCATTGCTCTCGGAGTTAAGCAAGTCAAAGTCGAAAGGATAGTCATCCAAGATGAGACTGTTCTGGGGAAATTCGGTGGTTGTGTCATCATCACCATCTGGCCCCATCTGAGAACCCACTCGACTCAGCGGGGTTGATGCATGAACACTTCCACTAACCATTGCCGATGTCGGTTTAATACGCGGATTTGCTGTGCTTGTCAATTGAGTGTACCAGTTCATGAACCCTTGATATTCTTCTTGTGCAGGATCATGGTTGCTAGTGCTATTCTGGTGGCTTGGCGATGCATCGAAAATCTGGAGCCGATGCAGTGCGGCTTCCAAAGTTTCGATGAGAGAAACTTCTGAACGTGCAGAATCTCCAACTGAAGCCATCTCTCGGATTGAATCCAGGCCTTGCCGCAACATGGCCGAAAACTCGTTCGTACGATAACGGATACTGTAGGCTATTAAAACGAGCAGCGATGCTCGACAAGAACTGTATTCAGCATAAGACGCTCTAGCAAGACCAACAGTTCCAGTGTGCATGATATCGCATATTCGGATGACTTCCTTGGCAGATGAAACGCAATCCTGAACAAGAAAATCCCACTGGTCTTTTGGCTCCGTTTGTGCAGTCCGTGCTGGCTCGACATGGCTTGTGCTAACGTTGGCATTGCTGAAGGAGGCACCCGAGTGCGCTGGACGGTGGGCCACAATAAATGGCCTGCCAATGAATATGTGTAACAAATGACATTCTAATCGAGAATGTATCATTCTTCGAGACATGGCCCGCTCTGATTCGTCCATTGTTGTTTCGACGGTCGCATCATTACTGGTATATGGCCATCGTTCCTGAATTCTGCTCTTCAGATGCTTTATGCGACCTAGAATAGATACAATTTCTGACCTAGGGCGGGTTCGAAGGCATGTTCTATGCAAATTCGTTAGTTGATTTACTCCTCGATCATTAACTAGTTTGTATCTAATTTTCAACATACATTTCGTGAAGAAATGCCTCAGCGTAGCTTGTGAGATCAATTGACTCCAGCAGGCCGGAAGGGTTAAAAGTTTCATCGTTTCTATCATGCGGCTCTACTCTTTGTGGTAAATCCGCATCGATTTCAGAACGCAAAATGGATGTAGGTCTACCGTGATAAATGCTGATCTTCCTGGCGGTTTGATACATGTAAGCGAGATCAATTAGTAAAGAGCCAAGAACAAATTCACTGACCTTTCCATACAGTATGCCGTCCACCAAATGCGACGTCTGATCTCTTGGGCGCTTGAACTGATACCACTACGGCTGACCTTTCGATGCATGCCGTTTTGAATAGCTAATTTGATAGCCAAGTTCAAATATATATACCCAAGGCCAGACGCATCGAGAGGTAGTGAGTATAATCCAAGAAGCAGGAAAACCTGCACACTAAGTAACGAGCCAGCGTGTATAACCTCCGAAAGCAACCTAGCCACTTGACGATAAAAGGCCGATGCAATTTCGAGCTCCCCGTTATCCTGAGGATTGGCATTCGTGGAGGCAGTATGCTTACGTTTACTGCTTTCTGGAGACTCCAAGTGAACATATTGAGTTCCGACTGCAAGTACCATCAGGACTACACAGGCTGCAGTGACATCTTTCGAGCGCAGCGCAGCGGGATCTGCATAAATATGTTCCAGCGTTCCATCAAGCCAACGACGATCTACATAATAGTAAAAGCTGGTAGCATGCTTGAAGAATACCTTGGTCAAGAAAGAGGCCACAGAACGAGGCGGAAGAAGATCAACGATATCCGATATTGATGACGAGCTTGGGTCTGGTTCGCCAACGCGAATGAAATCTAGCACATGGTCGGTGTTGCCGACTTTCTGTGAATTGTGAGTATGTATGGAAACAAAGCAAAAATTCGGGATTTGCAGCTTTTAACATACAGGCACATTAGACTTAACCATGAGCTCATCTATATTGCGTTTAATATGCATTGAGAAATTCCAATGCGAAAATTCACCAGAGTAATCTGTGATGTGACAGAAAGTCGTTAGCTGAGTACTAAACGGCCCAAGGCTCAAAGACAACGTACGAACTGTGTTTGCGTCCACATCGTCTATGGTGTAATTCTCGTCTTCAAGTGCAGGGCTATTAGCTGGCAGTATGCCTTCGCTTGCTTCGATAGATTCTACTGTTGTCACATTTTCGTCAAGGCGGGAAGTAGACGAAGACAGGGATTCACATTCACGCCGTAGAGAAGCAGTATCCAAAGCAAGCTCAGGGAAATGGTGTTTTAGGATGAATCCCATACATCGCAAGCGCTCTCTCACTTCCTTGAAAGAGTCTGCAAGATCTGGCGCTCGTTTTGCCGTTGTGGCAGGGGGAGGTTTGATCTCACACGGCCGTCGTAAATGGCGACAGCGCTTACATGGTATTCCGCCTTCGCATTTCTCTTTCAGTCGGCGACACTCACCACATCTATAGGAACAATATCAGTAAGTGCTTGGCAAACGCTGAGTGGGTCGTGAGGATGGGCTGGCTTACGCACGAACAGCCCGTTGTCGCTCCTCCACCGCCAATTGTCGCTTCTTGGTGGGCCTGGGATGCTCGCCGTCCATGCTTTTTGGACGGACAAGTAGGTACGTTTCACGACCGGATGCGCGTGTTTCGTTGTGAATCATGTCAGTCCGCGACCGGCTCGGTCATCGGCCCGGTCACATATCACGTGATCGAGTATCACCAAAGATCTATCATTTATCGTACATTGAACGCATAACGGATAACGTATATTCTAGGATCTAGCCTCCTACTAGAGTTATCTTATCTTCCAATCTTTGGAATAGTTTAGCAAAGGGGTGTAAATGGAAGACAAATCGTGGCTAGGTAGTACAAAGGCCATTCCACAACATTTAACATCTCACTTTCAGCCCAACAATATATGTACGACACATTTGTCAGGATATAGACACTCTGATATAGCTGTCACATCTACATGCCTCACGGAACGTGGTCATAAAGCATACTTCTGTTTCGGTCTTCCTCTCTGCCAGCGTAGTTAAACTTATAACATAGTAGAAGCATTATACAAGGTTCTATGTCCCTAATAGGTAATGTTATGACTTATCTACGACCTGCTGTGCCATCTCCACTAGACTTCCGGCCACAACCTCCAGCTTTGCATCACTGAATACATCCAAACATGCTTCTTTCTCCAACACCGAACTCCATGCTCCCCGAAATCCTACTTTTGTCGCGGCGGCAACATCCCACAAATGGGCGGCTGCGAACCATTTGATGTCGTTTACGCCTAGTTTGGTCCATACGTATTGATATGCGGCAAGGGCAGGCTTTGCCACGCCTACAGTGTCGCAACTGATGAAGTTCTCAACCGGCATGTCCATACCAGCTCGGTCAAAATAGCCTTTCACCCGCTGTATGTCGCCTGTGGTAAAACACCACACAGTAAAACCATTTTGGCGCAAGAGATCGAAGGCTTCACGGCAATCATGCCGTAATTGTAGTGCAGAGTAGCCTTCGATACATTGATCTCGCTCATCATCCGTGGCCAAAGTCCTAGGGTCGTCGATACCACACATCATCAAGGTACGATAGAATAAGCCTCGGAGAACATCCTTGTATGGTTTGTAGCTCTCAGATACCGAAAGGAAGGTAAACTCTAGCTCGGCAGCGGTCTGCCAAGTATATCCAAAGTGTTGTGCGGTGACATTACGCTCGCGAAGTTTACTGCCCAAAACGGCGTCTATGCGTTCGTAGTATGCATCGAAAGACACGCATGTGCCGACCACGTCAAAGACAACGTGTTTTGAGGGCTGCGCCATTGAAAGAATGAAATGAAAAAGAAAATAACTTGATCTGATGGCCTAACGATCTGAAATATCGGTGTAGTAGTAATAGTTCGGCCAGCACAGAAGGCTTCCCGCTAGCGCCGAGTCGGTCTGCTTAAGGCCGGCCCGCTTATCGGAGAGCCAAGGACCCCTGAGTACTGCTTCATCAGTAGTTATTTAGGACCGGACGAAGCACCCGGTCGACATTAAGACAGCAAAATTCATAATATTGGGAGCGGCTCTTCGTAAGGTGGCTGTGATATTTTGGTTTTTCTAGACGTTAGCATGGTTCTGCCCACAGCCAACCCCACGAAATCTTATTGGATCGAGGCTGCTGAATCACCCCTGCGTGATTTTCGCTCCAGCGACGAATTGCCAGAGGCGACGGATGTAGCAATCATTGGCAGTGGTTATGCCGGCGCGACAGCAGCCTATTGGCTCCACAGAGTTCGTGGCTGCATCTTTACAACATGCCCAATCTAACAAGAGCTAGTATACAGAAAGATCTTCGAGACAGCCAAAAGTCACTCTGCTAGAGGCGAGAGATATCTGCGGCTCTGCTACTGGAAGAAATGGTAATACCAAACCATCCTGTGTTCTGTCACAATTTGCCAACGTGAAATAGGAGGCCAATTGAGACCGCATTTATATTCGCGGTATTCAGTATGGTCTGAACGATTTGGGCCTGAGGGCGCAATGGAGCTCATCGCACATGAAATGGCTCATTTATCAGCTTTCAAAGATCTCGCCGAGGAAGAAAATATTGTTGAAGAAACCTGTCTTAAATTTGGAGAAACTTTTGATGCCGCCATGACTGATGAAGCTTGGGTACGGCTCAAAGGTGCACTTCAAGCTATGCAAACAGACCATGGCCATGATCATCCTATCGTGAGCGCATGCAAGATTATAGAAGATGCTCAAAAAGCTGAAGACTTTTCGCAAATGAAAGGTGCTCTAGCGGCCATAGTACACCCTGCAGGACAAATGTTGTTGCCCAAGTCTTTACACGAAAAGCATGCGACTGACGACAATCCAGATGGCCATACAAATTCGTACATGCCCTCATACGAATCCTCCTCGAGAAAGGGAATTTGAATCTCCAATCGCACACGCCGGTCACCAATGTTTCAGAGCGAGATGCCGATGGATGGATCACAGTCCAGACTAATCGTGGAAGTATACGTGCACGAACAGTAATACACACAACCAACAGATGGGCATCGCATTTACTTCCCGAGTTTACCAAGCTTATATTACCCAATCGAGGGACTATAGCTGCTATAAAGGCGCCCTCAGGATTTCTTAAGCATACTGGTGCACAACACTGGGATGCTTCCGTTAATGTAAGATCTCTAATCACTTACTCGACTGAAGAGCTAAATTTCCACAGAATTACCATTTACAATTACCCCCACCATATAATACAATCATAATTGGAGGCGCTAGGCAGTTACTAGTCCACACACCAGACGACTGTGTCCTCAACGATGGAGAAGATCAACATATTTCTGGTGTGGCAGAGTTCTTCCAATCTTGGCCAGCCTCTGATGTGGCTGCGTGGCCTTCACCAAATCCTTCTGAACTGGGCAAGGAAGCTGAAGAGGGTGGCTGCTGGACTGGAGGTAAGCAACTGCATTTCTCAGAAAACATTATGTGCCATTCAACTAACCGAACCACAGTTCAAACCTGGAGTGCAGACTCATTTCCATTCGTTGGTCCAGTGCCATCCCGTGATGGGCATTGGATTGCTGCAGGTTTCGCCGGGCACGGTATGCCTCGCATCTTGCTGTCGACTGCTCATATCGCGCCTCTTGTCTTAGATTCACTTGGCGTCGAGTATGTCCAACCATGTCTAGCATCCAAGTTTCCTCCACTCCCTAGACCATTCTATGCCACCGCTGAAAGGATCGAGCTTCTTCAAGAAACGGACGTGGCGGAATTTGCCGATACTTACAGGCAAAAGTACGAAGAGAGCGCGAAGAAATCATTCTGCAATATTGAGAGGACGAAGGCGATGTCTCCATGAAGCAGTGCAGTATATTCTCTTGGATTTACTGTTCCAGCGGGTCCATGAGGTGACATCCTGCAAGAGATTTATAATAGAAACCTACTGACAAGGGTGTTAAAGGTTAGAGGCAGCAACAGCAATGGCACTCAGCAGAAATGTAAACATGACTACTTTATGTATCAGTAATGACTAAGGAAACAGCAATTTCATCCGTATCAAACACCTAGCTGCGCATTCGTAAGAAAATGTGAGCCACCACCACACCGATAGCCACCGCCTATCTTTATCCACTGAAATCCCGCTGGACAGATGCCCATACTACTAATCTTCTTCTGAATGGCCGCCTCCTCTTTAGCTTTCCTCTCAGCTTCTTCCTTTGCCCTTCGTATCCTATCTTCGGCTTCTTTCCTCGCTTTTAGGACAGCTGCAATATGCGCTTGTTCAGCGCGAATTTCTTCTTCAATTTGCTTGCGGCGCGCTTCGTCGGCTTCACGTTTTGCTTCTTCTAAGTGTCGTATCTCCTTTTGCTTAGCTATTTCAGATTCTTTCTTGGCTTCGTATTCTTGCTGTAGATTGGCCAGATACATATCTTCTGCTCGCTTCAATGCTTGATTCTCGGCTATGGCTCTTTGAATTTCGTCCCATGTAGCTTGTGGTACTCCAGGATCACGTGTTGGGTGACGGCTTGAGGACATTCCTGGAGTGATGCTTTCTTCTGTGATTTCTTCTACTGCTTTTGGAGGTTCCATATTCATGTTCGTTTTCATTTCAGTTACTGTGGGCTGAAGCGGTGGGGGGCTTTGCGTAAGAGTAGGCAGTTCATTGGGGTAAATCAACTTTTCTGCGTTGAGAGAATCCTTTCTGACTGTATTCCGCGCTTGCTGCGACTTCAGCATCTCCTCTAGATGCCTGAGCATATCAGCCATGCTCACTTCCAACGAAGCTGCCGTGCTGTTAGCAAAGGCATCGGAGCAGATACTTTTAGCGAGGTTCTTGACATCACGGCCATTTCCCCATGACTTGAGCTTGGAAAGCTCCCCAAAGACATCAAGCATTGGCTGACGCTTGGCAATCGGTATCAGATCAATCGGCGGCCTGATGGAGATATTTTCTTTCTTTATCTCGCGACCCAAAAGGTCCAGGCATTGTTCAGGGGTCATGTTCTTGAAGACTACTTCTTCAGGGAAACGACTGGAGAGCCCAGGGTTGATCTGAAGAAGCTCGTCGATCTGGTTAGTGTAGCCAGCAAGAATCACTACAATCTTGCCCATGTATTTCTCCTTCGTAAGGCAGTCTACAAGCTCGTTGATAGCTTCTTTGCCGAATTGACTATCACAGAAGCGATATGCTTCGTCGATGAAAAGGACACGGCCTAAAGCTTCATTCAATTTGGCCTGTGTCTTCGGCCCAGTCTGCCCAATATATTGGCCTATAAGGTCAGACGCAGAGCATTCAACCTTCTGGTTCGTCCCAAGAATGCCCATATTATAATAGAGCTCACTAATCTTGCGTGCGACTGTCGTTTTTCCGGTTCCTAATAACATCTTCAGTTAGCAAAGAGTGCGCAATACATTCAATACATGCATCATACCTGGGGGGCCTTTGAAAAGAAAGTTGAACGGGATTTGAGATCGTGGATCTCTCCCATGTGCTCGCATGTTCTTGGCAATCTGCTGATACTTCCCAAGTTGCGCGATAAGTGTCTCACATCCTACGATATCGGAAAACAAATTTCGAACACTAAAGTCAGCTCCAGTAGCCCTATCATGATCTTCGTCAAAGTCTTGCGGGAGAAAAGTGATGTCTGGATCGATGGTGCTTGACTCGACAGCAGATGTTCTCTTCTGCTCCAACTCTTTCGCGCGCGATATTATGTTCTCCACAGCGCCGGCATTACCAAAATTTGGCCTGTCTCGTTCCCGGGCTAAGACCTCGAGTGCAACTCGCTTCGCCTCATCAGTTGCTTTCAAGCCTTGTTTCTTGAGCTTGTAATCCAATACTCGCAGCAAGTTTTCGTCGGTGAAATCCTCGAAATAAAAGGCATCTGATAGTCTAAATCGTCTTGCTAGGCCAGGATTGGCATTGTTCATCATTTCCTCCATCTGTTGTTGATACCCTAGTAATAGGATGCACAAATCCTCACCTGGCGTGTTTTGAACTTCTGCAACGATGGTATCGATCACAGCAGTCTTGAAAGGGTCTTTATTTCCTTGTCCAACTCCACCCCCAGCATCAAGACCATATGCTTCGTCGATGACGAGCACCTTTCCCGCTGCAGCTTTCAAAATGTTCTTGGTGTTTTCTTCTGATTGCCCCAGTGCAGAACCTACAAAATCCGATGGATTTTTAAAGACGACTATTATGAAGGGTTAGTACACGTAATGCAAAAGTAATATACACAGGCTCTTTACCTTCTCGCTTTGATAGCAAGCCCATGTCCGCCAGAATTGATCCATATAGTCTGGCGACGGTAGTTTTGCCTGTGCCTGGGGAGCCGAGGAAGACGCGATGAAGCGTGAAACCAAGTGGTTCAAGTTCTCTTAACTCCCTTTGATAATTGCGCTGAGTGGCATCCACAAGTGCTTTTACAGAGTTCTTGACTTTTTCAAGTCCAACCAGATTCTGAAGCTCCTTCCATGCCGTGCTGCCCCTTATAGCGCCGCTAGGTTCTGGTCCTATCATGTCTTCCTTGATGAACGCCAGGTCATCAGGTGAGCCTCCGGCCACTCGCTCTTTTCTCAGTCGCGAGGCTTGTCGCTCAGTGACTCGGGCCCATTCATTCTCCAAAGCGCGCGCGTTTCCATAACCTTCCGTACCTCGCCTTCTCCCTAGGCGCTTGACTAGTATTCTCGCATACAGCCCATAGCCTCCACCTTCTAAAGTAGCTCTGCCATTATACTTACGTATAACCATTGCATCGAGCATGATCAACAACTCAGCATCAGAGTAATCGGCGAAAGTGAGCCTATGAGGCATCCGACTGTCAAACCCAGGGTTATGTTCGAAGAATTTCTCCATCTCCTTAACATAACCAGCAAGAATGAAGGCAATCATGCCTCTTCGCTCTTCGATCTCTGCTAAGATGAAATCGAGAACATTTTTCCCTGCAAAGTTATTCCCAGACGCAAGTTGATAAGCTTCATCAATAAAGAATACGCCGCCGCCGGCTTTCACAAGCCCTTCAATCATCTTCTTCGCACCTGCTACGCCCTCATTTGCTAATCCTGAGCCAGTAATTTCAACAAACTCTCTCCCAGGTAGTGCCTTGACAGAAGCAAGAAATCTCGCATATATGCGCGCAACAGTCGTTTTGCCTGCCACATATTAGCAAGAACATCATATGAATATTGTGGCTTACCTGTGCCAGGATTCCCAAGCATGACCATCCCCATGCGCTCTTTCTTCATATCGATTTGCTGCCTCTGAGCTGTCTCAATCTTTGATTTAATATCGAGAAACTTTTCTTTGACCTCTTCGAGTCCAGTAAGCGCCATCAAGTCGTCGATTGCATCATTATTCGCCCCTTCAATTTTCTTTTGCCGCTTCCATTCCGATTCGGAGGCACTGTGCTTACTAGGTGCATTCAAGTTTGGTGTGGATGATTTGGGCGCATTGGAATTTTGACTTCCTGATTTTTCTGAAGCTTTTGATGGCTGGTCGTTCGGAGGCGGAGGCGTACCAGTAGTTGAAGGCGGTCGTGTAGGCGGGGCAACAGATGGCGAAGATCTCTGAGTGTTGGATTTTATGCGAGCAGCCTCTTCAGATACCGTCTTTGCATATTGTTGAGCTGCCTGCAAGTCCCGCTTCTTTTGAGACAAAGCGCGTAGTCTCTCTTCTGCTGTCTTTGCGTCCTCCGCCTCGTCCCTGATCTTCTGTATTTGCTTTTCGATCTCTCGGATTTCTATATCATGTTTTACTTGCTCTCTCAAACGTTTGTCTTGAAGCTCCATTTCCCTTCGAACCTTTTCCGTCTCCATTTCGTCTTCCCGCTCGCATTTTTGACATTTGGTTTGCTGAACCTCGCCACACTTCTCTTTATATACATGGCCCTGCGGGCACTTCACGTCAACAAATTTCCCGCAGCTCATCTTGGAATGATCCGAACGATAATGGCAACTTCTAGGGCACTGGTGTTTGCCACACTTTAACGCCGCGCCACTGTAAATTGGGTTAATGAAGATACGTATGAATTACAAACCAGACTTACCAAAGCTCTCGACAGCCACCATCTGGACATTGCTGGTCAAAATCTTCCGGAGACCTCAGCAGACTAAGGCGTGTAGGGTGCTGTTCGCACTTGACTGGTAAACCTTCATAGATATGATTTCTGTTTTCCAGCATTTCAAAGAACTTATGCCACAATTGGCCGCCCTTCTTGGAACTTAGAAACGTCCCTTTATTTCCAATGAGAATAAGGCAGTTTCTAGCACGAGATAGAAGCACGTTCAATCGTTCTGGGGAGTACATGAAACCTATATCGCCATGGGGGTTGCTTCGGGTAAGTGAGACGATAACAATCTCACTTTCATCGCCTTGGAAATTATCTTTCGCTTCTCAGTAGATTTCTTCGACAGTCTGGAACTTGAACATACCTATAGTAGAGATTCTGATCCGGGGTTTTTTGGACTGTGATGATGCTGGAGGTACCAAGCCTGCTCTTATCAAATCATGCTTATCGAGATCATTGATCACAGGGTCGTTATCTTTGCTAAGCTCCTCCCTCAACAAATGCAGTTGGCCAAGGTATGGCGTCAGGATCGCAATCTTATCAATGGGTGAGGCGATGTCCTGCTGGCCGAGGTAACGAAGGCATTTGATTGCCATGTGAATTTCGAACAAATTCTTCTTGCTGGATGGAGATGACCCGTCTTTCCAATCCCGTACATTCTGCATTTGTTCTTCTTGATGTCCATGATTCAAGAAGATGATGTTGTCTTGCAAACCCTTGACATTGGGTCTGCTCTTAGTGCCAGCAGCATCAACAAGATTCGGATACGTCAACTCTCTTACAAATTGAGACAGTTCGGGTCGCATGCGATGTTGTTGATGAAGCGTGTGATGAGGGTAGCCGCTTAATAAAAGCCTTTCAAAGAGAGACCGGTTTAAGTCGTATCCATCGTCTTTCTCGACACTGAGAGCATGGTTCACTTTCGGCCGAAGCTGTTTGTGATCCCCAATTAGAATCAGCTGTTTAGTCTTGGGGTTTAGAGCAGTGAGAACATGGCTTTCCAAAATTTCACCAGCCTCTTCCACGAGGACAATTCCCGGATTCACAGAATTCAATTTTCGCACGTATTTTGCCGCAGCTGTTGTAGTGCAGGCGATAATTCTTTTTGACCGAAGTACCCTGAGTTCTCTCTCCATGTATATAGACTCGATTTCTTCAAGATGCTCGTTATAGCTTTGTCCGGCTGATTGAACCGCATCTAGCCTTTCCTGAAGAATGGCTGCTTCCCATTTCTTCTGGAGTCTGTTGCGCTCTGACGCTCTGATGTTCCATACTTCAGCATATTTTTGCGTTTGTTGCCTGAACGGTGCGGGATCCTTACCACGGCACCACTTTTCCAGGAGATAAAATTTGTCGATGGCTCTGCCTTTTTTCCCCACGTAGGTATTTCCGTCCTTCCGTGTTGGAATTTGGAAAGCTTCGAAGAAAGGAGGACCATCAGTGAGAAACTCGAGATAGTCTAAGATGTCGAGTTTTGATGGGGATTGTTGATTTAACCCCGAAAATGCTTGTTGAAGGGCGTTCACTTCGTCCTGAGCTGATCTCTTCGTCAGGTCAAGCATATCTCGTTGTTCGCGGGTCAGTCGCTCCGAGGACGCGATGTTTCTCATAGAAAGATCCTGAACTGACTGCGCAGCTTTCTTGGACGAACCAAGGCGAACGATTTCGCTTCTCGGAATACCCAGTTTCAGTAGATCCTCAATGAATTGGTCCAATGCATGGTGTTTGTATGTCAATATAAGTATTATTTCTTGTGTTTGGCAAAAGATGGCCTTTGCAATCAACGCGCCAATGAAAGACTTTCCGGTACCTATTTATGGTTAGACTGATGGACGCGAATAGCTTGCAATTGACCAACCTGGCGGTCCTTGAATCAAACTTAGCCTACTGAGTAACGCACTGAGAAAACAAGACACCTGAGATTTGTCCAGCCTTGTGGGTATGGGAAGTGCCAGTGCATCTTGAATGTCAAACGAGCTGCTTTGGAGTAGACTAGCAACCATTGTCTTGCCTTGAGGTGATAGTGGGTAGTTCCGAGGCTTGGGGCTTATATCTCCACTACAGCGGAGTATCTCTTCCTCAAAAGGTAGCTCTTTCATTTCTTGAAGCTGCCTCAAGACAGGAGCATACGAGAACAGCGCAGTGTCGAGTTGCACAACCCGTACGACCTTTGCTTCTTGAATCAATCGCATCGATTGAGCCAAATTGGCTGCCGGGATATGTACACAAATTATTGGCGGCTTTTTTACAAGGAAGTCTTCTTCGCGAATCAATGTGCCGAGGGTAGCTACCTGATCATCTGTAATGATACATGCTAATGATTCATGTTTCAAGAACTTTGGGTTCTGATCTAAGAAGCGGCGCCGAATGGCTTCGCTCTTATTTGGCAGTTGAGATAAGTCATTCATGCACTGAAGTTGCAACGTCCACGGATTTTTCCCATCGCAATGTACGCCGACAAGAGATAGATGGTCGATAGAGAACGCTCTTCTCTTGCCTTTCTGCATGTTGAGTATCATGTGTATCTCTTCTCTCATATCACGCACCATGTCTTCGCGTAGCAGACGGAACTGGCTGTCCAGGTGTAAGGCGAGCCCATTCTGAGTCTTTGAAAAGGCTTTCGTGTCAGAAGCTTTTGGTAGATAAGGATCTTTTGATGAAAGCTCATCTGCGGTTGGAATGATGCTTATTTTGGTGATCTCATTGAAATCATTATCATGTCTTCCACCAGGCCCATCTAAATGATTTGAATGTTCTGCGTTCATGTTTTCGATGATGTGTAAAATCCTGTGGGCTCTTTGCCGTACTTGTGGCTTCTTCGACTCCAAAAGTCGTTGTCTCGTATCCTCATCCTTTGCAAGTGGAACGAAAGCATTTGCTTTGCCTTTTGGGAGAGACAAAATTTCCAACAAAATCCAAGAAAATGCATCTTCTCCTTTTTCATGAAGATCGCCGGATTTGAAAGCGGATACAAAGGCTGTCCAAACTAGTTCGGCTTCCACGAAACTTGCCAACAGCTGTCGCAAAACTGTACCTCCACATAAGGTCTTGATATCTGTTCCTGAGAGGTAAAGTAATATATCGGTTATAGGGCCCTGGAGGAATGATACTTCGGTATTGGAGCTTATAGCCGACTGGAAGGCTGCACGGCCATGTTCGCTAGCTTGCAACCTTTGGACGCATACAGCCCTGTTATCTTGGTCACATATGGCTTCAAGGAAAAGCTTGGCGTTATTCTGTTCAATGGGCTTCTCTCCTTTGATGACTGCTGTGAAAAGAAGCCGCAGTCTAATACTGCGAGGTGAAGTCTTCTGGCTCGACATCTCGACTTGGTTGTCGACCTCAACATAGAGCTGTGCCTATATACGAGCGGTAAGAGACATATATTATGATTGAAAAGGCTGGAGGGGAGCTTTATATAAGTATCAAAGGCTACAGCTTCCGTAAGTATTAACCCCTTACCAGGCAGTGCAGTCAAAATTGTCGTGATAGCACCTTACCCCGCCTTCACAGTTGTACAACATATTTTACCGCTGGTGCGGCTCTCATCTGGAGCTGTGAGTGGACGGCTCTGGCGAACCCACGTCACCACAACTCTCATTCCAGCAATCTCGAGTCCTACAAGATATGAGCATCAAATGATTGGTGAAAGCAGCCTTCGAATCGTACTGAACCACGTTGCAATTTTATACTAAAGATAAAAGTGTCGCAAATATATACATGAATTAAGATATGGAAAGTATATTCTGCTTTCACCTCAAGCTTGTTGTTGCGTCTTGTCACGTGCCTGGTCACAGCGCCTACCTAGACTATAGCCTCAGCTGGTCGGCTTGGTTAGATAGTTATCACATATCATACGGAGTTCATTGGATAATATCGTCTTGGCGATCTGATGCGACAGGCCTGACAGTGACGATGTCTCTACAGAAGACGCATTGAATTACGGATTAATTGGCATGTGACAAATGAGCTGCTAAGCAACTACGCCGCACAGATTCAACGAATCATGTCTACAAAGAACTCAAGGTTAACTTGAACTATGTCGGAGGCGCAGTTACGCAGAACAAAAGGCTGTAGAGTCATCCCGTAGAGTCATACTTTGGCTAAGCGAAAAGTGGCAGTGATCCCCCCTCATCTTATAAAAGACCTGCGACCCATGTTTAAGCTGTGTCTAGGCTACCCAACTTAATGATTCCTTCGCTCTATCTCTACTGCATACACAGCTCTCAACTTTCTTGCTTACTTAAATCGCTCGCAATTGCGAGCGTTGACGGCGACCCCAAGGGCACAACTGCGCAGCCAGCCACCACACCATCGATCACTTCAGCAGCATCGTGCTCATCCAGAAAAAATGGCATTGAATTTTACATCACAGGGTAGTACAGTATGTCAATCTTTAGTGATGCTTTCCCCTAGACTGTCTTGAAATTTTTCTTAACATCTCAATCTCTCCAGGGTGACAAACCTGAACCCGTCGCATCTGACAGCCATGTCACAGGCCAGTATATACAGGCCCATGATGGTAATGAAAAGGTCGTGGAGAAGGTAAAGACTGAAAAGGAGCTCGAAAAGGAGCGGAGAAAAGCAGAAAAGAATGCAAGATTTATGACAAAAAAAGCAGCGCAAGTTGCAGCCGGCGACAGTAAGAGCGGTGAGAGAAAAGAGAAAGAGAACAAGAAAAAGGCCAATGAGGAGCACCTCGGCGAATACGTCGAAGAGACTAAGAAAGGCGAGAAAAAGACCTTGAAGCCGTTGGACGACAGCCCTTTCACTAGGGCATACGTACCTAAGGTCGTCGAGTCTGCATGGAACGACTGGTGGGAGAAAGAAGGCTTCTTCAGACCCGAGTACAACGTTGAGCATCGCAGCAAGCTTGCCAAGGAGAAAGGCAGCTTCACAATACCCATCCCCCCACCCAACGTGACCGGAAAACTTCACTGTGGCCATGCTCTCGCCACCGCGCTCCAAGACGTTCTTATCCGCTGGCATCGTATGCAAGGCTACCAGACCCTTTACCTCCCTGGTTGCGATCACGCCGGTATCTCTACCCAATCGGTCGTAGAGAATATGCTTTGGCGCCGCCAGAAGAAGACGCGATATGATCTTGGTCGATCGAAATTTGTGGAGACGGTCATGGAGTGGAAGAATGACCATCACGACTGGATTGTCTCTGTTTTGAAGCGCATGGGCGGATCATTTGATTGGACGAGAGAGGCCTTCACTATGGATGAGAATCTGTCAGCCGCTGTTACTGAGACGTTTGTCCGCTTGCATGAAGAGGGACTCATTTATCGGTCCAATCGGTTAGTTAATTGGTGTACGCAGCTAAATACTGCCTTGTCAAACCTTGAAGTTGACAACAAGGAAATTTCTGGCCGCACTCTACTTGATGTTCCTGGCTATGAGCGCAAGGTCGAGTTTGGTGTACTCACGTCTTTCAAGTACCCGCTTGATGGCAAGGAGGGCGAGTACATTACTGTAGCAACAACTCGACCGGAAACAATACTCGGTGATACTGCGATCGCTGTTCATCCCAATGACGATCGATACAAGCACCTCGTCGAGGCCGGCGCCAAGGCGAAACACCCTTTTCTTGACAGGCTTCTACCTATCATCGCGGACAGTTATGTTGACCCAGCATTCGGCTCTGGTGCGGTCAAGATTACGCCTGCCCACGATCCTAACGATTTTGCCATCGGACAACGCCACAACCTCAAGTCTATCAATATTCTGACGGACAATGGCTATCTCAATCATAATGCTGGTCCCTTCGAAGGCCAAAAACGTTTTGACGCACGATACAATGTTGTTGAAAAGTTGATTGGACTAGGGCTTTTCGTTAAGACAGAAGACAACGCGATGAAAGTGCCTTTGTGTGCCAAATCCAAAGACGTCATTGAACCGCTCCAGAAGCCTCAATGGTGGATGCGAATGAAGGAGCTGAGCAAGCCCGCCATTCAGGTTGTTAAGAATGGCGAGGTCATAATACGACCGGAAACCTCAGAACGCACATACTTCCATTGGATGAAGAATATCAAAGACTGGTGCCTGTCCAGGCAGCTCTGGTGGGGTCACCAAATTCCAGCTTACTTTGTTAAGATTGAGGGCGACAGAAAAGGTTCTTCCGACAATGATGCTTCCGACAACGAACTTTGGGTCACTGGTCGCACTTTAGAAGAGGCTAAAAAGAAGGCTGAGGTCAAGTTTCAAGGGAAAAGGTTCACTCTAGAACGGGATGAGGACGTTCTTGATACTTGGTTCAGCTCAGCCTTGTGGCCCTTTAGTACACTCGGGTGGCCAAAGGAAACGACTGATCTCAAAGAGCTTTTCCCTACCTCGGTTCTAGAGACCGGCTGGGACATATTGCCCTTCTGGGTTGCTCGTATGATCTTTCTTAGCTTGAAGTTAACAGGCAAGATCCCGTTTAAGGAAGTGTACTGCCACTCTCTAATTCGTGATTCGGAAGGCCGTAAGATGAGCAAATCCCTCGGCAATGTTGTTGATCCTATCGATATTATGACGGGTATCAGTCTCCAAGAGCTGAAGGATAAGCTGCGTATTGGCAACCTCGACCCGAAAGAGCTTGAAACGGCTGAGAAGTATCAGAACACTGCGTTTCCTCAGGGAATACCTGAGTGTGGCGCTGACGCGCTGCGTATGGCTCTCTGCGGCTACACCACAGGAGGTGGTGATATTTCGTTTGATGTTAGCGTCATTCACGGTTATCGCAAATTTTGTAATAAGATCTATCAGGCGACGAAGTACGTGCTTGGGAGGTTAGGCAATTTCACACCGAGCACGATTCAAAAGACAGGCAAAGAGACCTTACCTGAGCGATGGATATTACACAAATTGGCATTGGCATCGAAAGAAATGAACGAGCACTTGACGGCACGGGAATTCTCTTTGGCCACTCAGGTTGGTTACAAATACTTCTTGAACAACCTTTGCGATGTCTTCATCGAGAACTCGAAAGCGATCCTGGAGGCCGGCAGTGCCAAACAGAAGGAGAGCATAAAACAAACTCTTTATACTACACTCGAAGGCGGCCTCCTTTTACTCCACCCGTTCATGCCCTTCTTGACCGAGGAGCTCTTTCAACGCATTCCTCGCCGCCTAGACGACAAGACTCCATCCATCACCGTCGCCGACTACCCAGAGTTTGCCGCCCTCGCAGCCTTCTATGATGAAGAAGCTGAGAAGGAGTACGAGTTGCTCGTCGACATCTCAAAGGGTCTCCGCTCTCTCACTTCCGAGTACGCCATCAAAGACTCGGCGCAAACCTTTATCCACCCGCTAAACGAAACGGCCCACACCATCCTGCAAGCCCCAACCTCTCACGCTTCAATACTATCCCTCAGCGGCAAAGCCATCAGCTCGCTCACTCTCCTTGCGCCGTCCGACCCCTTACCCACTGGCTCCGCCGTCTATACCATCGGCACATCAGCGACCGTATACCTCGATGTTAAAGGCAAGATAGATATTGACAAGGAGATTGCAAAAGCGAAGGATGGACTGAAGAAAGCGAACGACACAGTTAAGAAACAGCGCAGGATGATGGACGAGAGCTGGGAAGCAAAGGTCAGTGAGGCTGTTAAACAAACGGAGCGGGAGAGATTGCGCGCGGCGGAGTTTGAGATTGGTAATGTCGAGAAGAGTATTGCGCAGTTTGAGAAGTTGAAGATTGCTTAGACTTTCAGAAAGGATTAATTGAGAAGGTAATGATTGGGAGTAGGTAGGAACAATGAATTTTGAATGAATTTGAGCATTGCGCGATCATTTTACATCATAGGAATGTTAAACACTCAAAGATAACAATTTTCCTTCACTCACTAAGATATTTTACGCCACCGCTGAACAAATCTGATAAACACAAAGAGAGAGCGACAGGGCCGTTTCACAATATTGAAAGAACTAATTCCCATTCCCATTCACATTCACATGAATAATACAATATCTTCACTATCCCCTCGAAGATATGATGCGATGCCCAGTACCTAGGTATATTACGATTAACAGAACTCACGAGAAAGGCTTCCGAAATCAGAAGCAGCATTACCAATAGTAGTCAGCAAGTATACAAACATAAATAGTCTATGTTTACAGATTAGACCTTGAAAAGATGTCGCACATTTTGTGCGCACGTGAGTTGGTGGTTTCCGTTAGGCGCAGGGCCCGTGCGGCGAGTGAAACAGCATGCGAGAGGAGGCCTTCTAACCAAGTAACCCTCGTGTTACAATCACTCACAAAGTTTCAATTTCGATAGCGCACTTGCCTTCAAGACCGACTTGCAACTCTTGGATCATGAATCGAGAGATTGCACTGGTACAAATTCCCTTACCGCCACTTCATGGACGGCCGCTTGCAGAGGCTTGCCCTCGACACCAAAAAGAATGCACCCTCATTGGTTGGCGAAGGAGCGATGAAGGAGATGAGAGGTATCTGAAACTGTTTTCTGAGATTTTACTCAATGCAGATAAAGGTGTGTGGTATCAAAAGTCTACTAGTATTCATCCAAGCAGCACTAATGGCATAAAAGAGGCATCGATCGACATCCTGCACACCAGCCTTCCATTCTCTTGGAGTGATGGTGGCCAATACGATTTGATCAATCCATTTGGCGATGATCGGGATTGGGAGTATCTCGCTGTTTGGACCTTTGACACTCAAAACGACGTGCTATATTGCACAAACTACAACAGTCGACGCAGGGTTTCATTGGCTCTTCTTCGAGAGCGCATTGTGAAATTAGCTGATATGGTGACAATAGGCGGGCCATTTCCACCCCCAGTAGAGCCAAAGTCCAATCCGGAAATGAAGTACTGGAAACCCGCAGCTAGAGTTCCGCACAGAGTGCGCGCATTAACTCATCGCTTGCTGCTTGACTTTCATCACCAATGGAGGCACATACTTCGAAACAGTTTCAATACCGTAACACTACAAGTGCTTGCAAAAGCGATCATCAGATTGGCAACTCTTGATTTCGACGTCCGCGAAAACGATGGAGGTCATGGCCGAAGGGGTCGACATGTATGGATTCGAGACCTACCCACCTGGGAGCCGTTCGACGCCGATATTGTATGCATTGGCAAAATCTGGGTAGTACTTTGCCAAGATATGCAAGAAGGACTATTGAAGGCTCGGCAACATATGACATCGCAAGCATTCTGTACTGCCGAAAATCTTATGGCGGTGAATCCGGGTGGACCGCAGGCTCATTACATGGTTCTTTCAGTGAAGCATATCATGTTATGCTATGCTACAAGCCCAGATCTACTCGAACACACAGCCCCAGAGCCACTTTTCAACGGTGAATATGCCACCGGATCTCCTACAGATCTTGCCTTCGACTACTTACTTTGGGCTACCACATCTGCCAGGCCATCGATCTTTACCCCCGTTCAAACGGTACCTACTGAGATCCAAAATATGATTCTGGAGCATGTTTCCATTGGGACAGTAGAGGCTGCCAGAATGGGTTGCTTGTTGGGCGTGGGTTCATCGTTCTCGTGGGCAGATGGCCCCTTGAAGCTTGTCTTGACAGAAAGATATTACAATCGCCCACCTGGGGCTTCTATTGAATCACAAATTTGGTTTGGCGAGCATAAGAGTGGAATAGTCTATTTGGCTAGACATCGTCCATGATTTGTTTGTATTCAGCATTAGTTCTTCAAGCTATATAAGAAGGAACATGCAAACACAATATAATATAATGCTCTCTTAGATAAATTGTAGCAGCTTGAATCAAATCCACTTGGATAGGAAAAACAGTACATTGGGATAGTAGAGCGTCTGGTGACTTCACGGCTGCCATTTTGTACTATCATTCTCTCTTATCTCGCAATTGAAAAGAAATTGAAAAGAAATTGAGAAGACTCGCAGGAAGATTGGAGTGGCTGCACCAAAAACAAACCAAGCAAGGAGTTGTCGTGTCGGAGCTGGAGGTTGTCGAAAACCCCTTTCACCCACTACATCTTTCCCATCCAAATGCTGATTTCCGATCTCAATAGACACAACCAGGCTCATTGAGACATACAACTCTTGGAAACACCGCAATAATTGCCAAAGAGTCCTCTCGGCTCACACTGTCTTCTATCAGAGGACCGGGAGTGGAGTTGCTTTCATATAATTGAATCGGGCTGTGACTTGATGGACGTCGTCGACTAAGTGTAGACGAGTAGAAATTGGGGTGAGAGTCCCAGCTTTGGCAGAGTAGAATTGAACATATAGTCCAACTTGGCCAATAGCATAGACTAGCCCGGATTCGTTGTCGGTGCCAGCACAATGCTTGCTTAACTGTCTCTCTAGAGCTTTCCAGCTACCGTCGGACTTCTTAGATTCGATCAAGCAGAAGTCATACGACCAACCGTCTCCTCCAGGGGGAGTGAAGATTTTGAACACCACTATGTCCGGTTTACTTTCTCCTTCCACGTACTCTCCACGGTGTTCCTCGGAAGCGTAAGAATAGCCCTCTGTGCGTGGGAACGTAAACACCACGACCGCCATCATGACTCGTCTGTACATGTATTCATAGGCTTCAGGCGCCAATTCGACAGCGCGAAAGTGCGATTGGGTTGGTGCGTCTTCCAAATAGGTCATAGGCAGTGGGTTGGGATCCTTACGTGTGATTCGCCCAGTTCGATTGTTCTTCCTGCATTTCACCCAGTCGATTAGCTCTAGTACACTCATGGGTAATTTCGATGGCCACATATAAGCAATGAAGCACTCACCACTGTCGCCAATTATTCGAATGGGATGTGTCAAGTACCCAGGCGTCCTGTGACAGGTATCAGTATGGAAGATTTCAGAACAGTACCTTATTCACATACATTAGGACGGTCCTCGTATCCAAGCGGAACAGTTGTCTGAGTGGTCCTAGATGTTCCATGCTCATAAAAGTCCATTCCACCAGCATCTGTAAACTGTCGCCAGACACCACCTACAAGATAGCCCAGGTGGTACGTAATCCTGGGCATTTTGGAAACGCTCGATGATATACGTGTATGGAATAAGTTGATTCGTGTTGAAGATGTATCCAAGGTAGCGGGGCTTGGGTATCAAAGACGCCAGATACACAGATGGTACAGGGTATATATATCAGCACAAACACCACGCCCCAGAGTCATAGGACTGGTTGCTGGCATTCTTGTCATGTGCTCCATCATTCACACATGGATGATATCACTCGTTGCTGCCTATAGTTGTCACTCATTAATATCAAAGCGTTCCAAAACCCATCTGGGAAATACTTGAACTGCTCTACGTCCAATGAGCTTACGTCTACTTTCTTGTATTGTATTCCACAATTTCCACATTGTATATACTTCACTCTTCTGCAACTTGCCGGTATCTTTGTAGTCACTTATCTGAAAACTCAAACTTTAATTAGATTCGACATCATTATCACTTCTGATCAAATATCTTCAGCTCTCACGGGTTATTATCCCAATTTCACATTATCTACAATCCTTACCCCGACCAACACAGCACATCAGGCCGCCAATATCAATTCGCAGGCTAACAATCAGTAAAATACAAACTTTCCTCTCCCAAGGGCCGCTGATCCAGACCACAACACCGAGGAAGCAACCCTGGAGACCGCAACACTGTCCATACAAGAGTGAATTATAATTATTTAATAACCAACTGCTTTCTAAACCGAGTAACTGTATCACGTGCCTCAACATCACGATTGATTCAAAATTGTTTATTATCTAAAGGGATCGCCAAAGTTAATAGCGAATGACAAGCCCCCCTCATGCATCCACAAAAACTGGGAGTTGATGCTTCCTCATGTAATCGATCCAGCTTGTGACTTCATCGGAGTTTGCCTGCAAGTGTAGAGCATTACTTAGAGCGGTAAGGACAGCAAACTTAGCAGTAAAAAACTGAACCTGGAGTCCGACTTGGACTATTGCATAGACTTTACCGGATGGTACATCCGTGTTCGCGCAATGGTTTCTTAGTTCATCTGTGGCCTCTCCCCAACTACTACCAACCTTCTTGCACCTAACTATACAATGATCATACGTATAAAAGGTTTCCCCCGGTCGACTGAAAACCTTGCTGACTGCTATGCCCCCGGTGCTTCCCGTATGCATATATGTGCCGCGCGGCTCTTCGGGACCAACCAAAAAGTTTTTTTCAACGGTGTAATAATGGCTTAAGATCCCGGTAAGAATCCTCCTATAGAGAAATTCGCGAGAGTCGGGGTTCCGTTCAAGTACAAGCAACGTATCTCGGAAAATGGGTCTCGTCATGTAATCCACGGCTGGTGCGAAAGGCTGTTCACGTGTTATGCGTCCGGTTCGATCATTTCTCCTTCGCGACACATAAGTGATCAGCTTCAAACAGGCGCTTGGATTGCAGATCGGATGGCATGCGTTGATGGACAGATAACTCACCATTGTTCCCAAGCATTTGATTTGTCGATCGTCCAGGTGTCCTATCGTCGAGATTAGCATCGATATGAATATAGTGCATTCGCAACTTACGCTTTGATGATCCTCATACCCAACTGGTATCTCATGTTGCGTGGCCCCAGATCGGACATTCACGTAGTAGTCTACACCGGCCGCATCGCAGCACTGTTGCCAGTCATTATTCACAAGATATCCCAAATGAAAGGAGGTATTGTAAGTGCTCGAAACTTTGGCCCCCATGATGCTTTTGTGCGTATAAGGAAGATTAGACCGTGTTCAAGATGTGTTTCTGGTGATGGCGCATTGGAACCGTTTATTCCAGAGATGCATAACCGAGGATTCATATACATATATATAAATGTCTCTAAAGGCACAGTAAGGTCCATAGATATGCTCCTACCATGATCCTAATTTTATTAGATGATGTGTGTGTTTGCCTGAGGGATATGGGCGGCTGCAAAGCGCGCGGTAAACGGGACACTAGCGCGGGCGTCGCGCAAAGTGACTAAACATTGTAGGTTAGTCAAAACCGCAAGACCCTCATCCCGTGCCACTGATGTACATGATATGTTTCTTCGACTCGACATACCTGTGCCACGAAGAAGAAATTCGCTCAGTCCATATTAGTGTTTGAACTACTGCATCACGTGCGTGGGCACCAACTCACTTCGTATGCTCGCTCACCGTCTCAATCATGGATCGCGATACACAACCTCATCCAACGGCTGTTGATTGTTAAAAGTCTGATGTTTGCCTCAGCGCAAGCAGCATAATGGGAACTCCGTACCATGTTTCTCAGTGCACGTCGCGCTTTCTACCTAGTGACGAAACTTCCGCCGAATTTCGAGCAATTTCGCTTATCGCTGAATCACTTGCACATCCCCAGAGAGCGCTGTTGAGTGTTTATATACAACACGCCGTCATTCCTGAAAATGCAGCTCGTTTTTTCCTTAGTGAAGTTGCTGATCGAAACGAAGCCTCTATTGAAGAATTTTTAGCAGATTGGATTGCCCTCCTGCGAAAAGGTGTGTTTTCCTTGTGTTTCCCTCAAACTTGATTTTTAAATGAATAGTACGCCCGCGGATCTGCAGAGATGTTGACGCATCACTCCGTCGGAAAGTATGGCGGAGAGATGGAGGTAGATGTTGCGTCTCAAGGACCCAACAAGGAAGAAAGTACAGTGAGGAACCATTATGTGTCCATATATTGCCTCCTACGCTTTTTCAAGATGAAGACATAATCCAAAATGTACGAAACTCCTGTGTATAGCTCTGGAAATGACTAAGTCTCAACAGGGGAGGCTTAACACCATGTTCGCCCTGTATATTGGACACTCACAGTTGGAATATTTGAGGTCCGTTTTGAATCCAGAGTACCACACTCCCGAGTGTGATCTTTCTGATCAACTAATGCTATTGTCATCGCGAATGTTTGATCATTTCGAGAATGGACGGCTTTCTCTAGAGGCCCTTTCCTTCGGAATTAAAAGCAATTCGGTTAGCTTTATACTTCGAAAAAGCCGAGCTTTCCTAACGCCCCCAGGTTCAATATCTTGCGGCGCAGAACCTTTTTATGCCAACTGTACGGGTCGATGTAACTCCATTGGTAAAACTGGAAAACTGGGCCACGGACTCCGCGTCCCTACCAAATCCTCAGTTGCTCAAAGTACATAATCGTTTCGCGTATGCTTTCGCATGGCTAGAAGTGTCTGAGTACATGAGACGAGCTCACAATGCTTCCTTCGGATCACAAAATGCAGCACGCTTGATTATGAAAGCACCAATGGATGTTTCATGGTATCTGCGGTGCATGCAGTCTATGTCGTCAATCCTTCAATACATATGGTTACGAACGCCCGTCACTCTGCGAGCATTTACCTACAACCAGCTACTATCCCTTTCACGACGATTCTATGGGAGCACTGGATCCGACAGGACTCATCGACTACCGTTCAATCTTTACTTAAGAAGAGCAAATGAAACCTGGGCTCCGAAACATCAAGCAGAGTTCCAAACCCTTAAAATCGTGCAGGAATACACACGTATCCCTGCCCCAAAAGGGATCGACGTTATCAAACACCATGGTTCATCGTATCTCCTCATGACGGGCGTCCCCGGTCGTGGTATTGGGAAAATGCTGCCCACCATGACTGACCAACAATTGGACCTTGTTACGCAAGATTTAAAGGATTATACCACAGAACTGAGGCAAATTCCTAACAGAACTGGCTTGGAGTTTAGCATCTGCAATGCGTTGGGTGGTGGAATCTTGGATTGGCGAATTGGTGACTCGCAACGTAAAGAACTGAAGTTTCAAAATGTGGATGACTTCAATAGATTCCTCATACACAATCTCGCGATCGACGAAAAGGGCCGGAAACTCATCGAAAAGGCACATAGTGCGAACCACGACACTGTATTCACTCATGCGGATCTCAATCTTAGAAACATCCTTGTCGACGACACGGGAAGGATCTCAGGAATAGTCGATTGGGAGTGTGCAGGGTGGTATCCTGAGTACTGGGAGTATACCAAGATGCATTTTACTGTTCGGTTCACTCCTCGGTGGCTCGTGGATGTTGTTGATCAAATCTTTCCTAATTACGGCGACGAGTTGCGCGTGGAGGATATGTTAACTGACATGGCCCCGCCATGGTAGTCAGATGAATGCCTGTAATTATCATCAATATGGCGAATTTTATAGAGCGACAATATGATAAAGTGTTCTGCGGTCGTGATCTTCAGTGCCACCAAAGAGGACATCGTTTTGCAGCGAGGGTTTCGCAACATACTGCTCATTCCAATTGCACCAGTTGCTCGTGAAGAACGTGTTGACTGCCATGGCACCGCTGTAGTAATTAAGTTACAATTCAGCACATACTCATTACCACATTTTACAACCCACACAACACACCAAGCACATCTCCCATCACTCCACCTCGCGGACCTTCCGAATATAAGAACAAGAACCATACAACGCCAAATCCACCCATTTACCCAACCCAAACAAGAGGCTATATAAAAGATTTCACATCACACATAAAACATAGAATTCCTCACCCTCGGATGAATCGTCACCAAACTCTTATCCAGCACCTGATTCATCCCACCCGCCCCCGTCCCCACAGAACTCGCATCCGGACTCGACAGAGGCGAAGCATCATACACGCCACTCAAATAGCACCGGGCGCGCGTACACACGAGATCCGCATAATACGCCGGGGGGCATATACTCACAGCCTTGGTAGCGCGGCCGAAAAGATAGCACATATTATGGGTGAGGTCTTCCAGAGCGTCGGCGGCAGTGGGGAAGCGGGGGTTCTTGATGTCTTTGAAGATTTGGTCGTAGATGACGTAGTAATGGGCGGGGCGGGCGGTGCCTTGGATGGCTGCGTGGGCTTGGAGGAAGAAGTCCCAATTGCGGGCTTGGGTGACGCCGCGGTCGACGACGGTGCCGTTCATGGGGTTGCCGCCGCGGTCGGCTTCTTCTTTCTTGGTGGGGTAGAAGCGCGTGTTGTGGCGCTTGCCGACGATGATGATGGTGATGCGAGGCTTGTTGGCTTTGGTGTCGGGGGCTGGGTAGATTGTTTTACAGGCGGCGCGGAGGGCGGGGAGTTCTTTTTCTAGGACGATGTCGTATTGGCCTTCTGATACCCCGTCTCTGTAGATGAGGATGTTTTCGGGCAATGCTTTGTTCCTCTCTTTCCATAGTACCAGGCGTGTTTTGAACATCTCTTCCAGATCAGCAACCATCTCCTGACGACCTGTTTGAATTCGGAGTTCTGCAGGCCATTGGCCAAGCCATTCGTTAACTGAGGCTACTATGCCAGCAACACTTGGGGCTTTCTTTGATGATCCTGGTGCTGGATGTGTGACATCGATCCCAACGACCATGGTCTTCTTTTGAGCTATCAAACCAAGTTTTGCTGGGTCGATCGAGTGGTTGATGCCGCCTAGCTTTAGATTGAATTTGAGTCCGACATTGGCCAAATACTGAGGATTCGATCTCACAAATTTGGACTCGAGTACGCAAACGTTCAATATCCCTTCTTTGATGTCGCACATATACTTGATACGATTATAAACCGGGACCGAGATCGAATCTGGAATAACCACGAAAAGCAATTTCGGTGGCTTTGGATTGATCGCAAATCGATGGATCCAATGATCGATATCCGACTCCACTTTCTGGGGATTTGTTTGGAGATGAACGCCGGGTATGTAGCTGGCTACTTGGATTCCAAGCTCTTGGAGCTTAAGTTGGAATTCGTCGATTTTGGTGTTGAAATCTTGATCGCTTCGCCAGGAACTCCTTCCACTGGTAATGCGCAAGTAGGTCCATGCTGGCAGACTGGATTTTGTGACAAACTGTACAGACTGCATGTTCCAACTTCCAAACCTCGGCATGGCAGAATTGTTTCCAGAGTACTTGATAACGGGAACTCCAAGCACTCGACCAGGAACAGTGATTAGTTTAGGTATCACATTGATATCGAATGCATCCTACACATATGTTAATTAAATTCAAGATCTTGAAGAGCCTTACTTACCAAAGTCGGATTTTGCGGCTCAAATCCTAGTAACCTACTACCGGAAGTCGTAATTGACCGGGCATTTTCGGCTGGCCGCCTGACAGCAAAACGTATCATCTGTTGCGTTTGAGGCGCACTCAGTTTCGTTGCAGCAGGTTGTCCTGGCCTCACAATACACACATCCACTGGTAAGTAGGAAGGATTATCCTTGCTGCCGACTCTAATCACAGGCAATGTAGGATCCTTCACGGTAACATTGTAGGCTAGAAATATTAGCACTGTCACAATTGCGTAAATGCTACAATGTTGACTTACTTTGTTTGAAAAAGTCAAAGACACTGATGTACCTGCCTGTAGAAGGCGGTACGGGGCCAGCTTTGGTGCCTTTTTTACCCTTGGCGCTACCTCCACCTTGGCCTCCACCGGGAGCGGGTTTGCCACTTGGAGTAGTATCCTGGTAGAACTCTGTTTCTTTCGCCCCAGCGCCAAACTGTGGTACCTTGGGTGGATGTGGTAATTTGCGACCGTCATCCCTTGTCGCGAATCCTTCAATCTTTTTGTACCTTGGAATTCGTTGGCCTCGACTGTTCTTGCGCGTGATATGCGTCACATCAATGGTGAGGCCTTTGACGAATTTGTTCAAGTTGACCTTGTTTGGACCATTCGCTGCCATATACGCCATCATGATTTTTTCAAGAGGACCTTCCTCATAGAAGGCCATATTCTTTACTTGGACATTGACGAGGACGCGAGCAGTAACAGCTCGGACGCTTAAAAAGAAGCCCCGAATTACTTGTAGGCCTGCCCCAAGACTCATTCGATCCTGACTGCCGCTATTCATGTCAAAATGTCGATTTGCTGCTACGGTTGCAATGGCAGACTGGTCTTTTGGGTAATGGCCAAGCACAATGTTCATTGCTTGGAGTATCTCTTCTTGAGATCCAAACATCAAGCCTGCTTGTGTTGAGGTCAAGTGATTGATCAGCTCAGAGAGCGTAAGAGAGCCTGTGAATTGAATACGACAACGATATTGCGTCGCATTCGAATCTGGAACATCCTCCTCTTCGGTCTTATATGTGACAGGATATTCATCCTTTGTAAGTTCGAGTTCTTGTCGGGCGATAAGGTTCGCCTTAAAGTCTGTCGCTAATTTGTGCTGCTGAGAAGGAAAGTGTTCCTCCAGAAGCAGCTGGAAAATCCTCTTTGCTTTCTTGCCCACTGGCACTTTGCCTGTCCCATCTGGCGCGATAGCAACGCTGTAGCGGTAGAGCTCCAAGGTTTTCTGAGACGCAAGGTTGAAGTAATTTGTCCAAAGAATTACTTCTTTGCCTAGTGTTCCATACCCTGGCCTTTGTGGATTCGACTCGCTGGGCTTTTTCGTTTTCGCTTCAGACGCAGATTTATTCTCTATTCGCTCAACTTCTTTGTTGGGTATCGGAACGGGCCCATCGTCATTTCTGGGACAGAAAATGTATTAGCATGGTGTTTTACTAAGAGCGAAACCACGACAAAGTACCTGTAGATTTCGACTTCAACTGGTGCGCCACGACCTCCTCCTCGGCCGCCACGTGGGACAAAATTACCGCGAGACTGATTTCCGCCACCTCGAGGGTGGAAAGGCAGTGCCGATTCACCCCCTCGTCCACGGCCTCGTCCACGGGGTGGGTTTCCTGACATTTATTGTAGCTACTCTGGAATATCGTATTATCGACAAGGCTGAGGAGTGAATGTACTTGATTGTACGCTGTATTGGAATTTGTGATTACGAAACTGAGCTTTGAGCAAGGTCAAACCTGAGCTAGTGACGATGACTTGAACTTCAGGATTAGAACGAGGGGATTTTGGTCTGCAAAGGTCATACGAGGGGCAAGGCTGATAGGGGAGTGATGTGGCATGGAGTGTAATACAAAGCGGGGTAGTCGTGCAATCACTCGAGTGGGAGTGAAATGAATGACGCAGCACACTCAGGGTGCAACGCGGAGGTAGTGTCGTTGAATCGTATGAGCGAAATAAATGAGGCCAATCGAAGTAAGTAAAGGAGTAGGCAAGCTTATTCAAATGGCGATGATTGATAGTCAGTGTTCGAGTTGTGTTTGGGGAAGACTGATAAGTCATAAAAATAGATTCGTTACATGTGCTGTGGTGATTGTTGATGCAAACCATTATAAGAGAGAGATTGCTGATCCAGTAAACAGTTGATGGTTTGTGCAAGAGTTTGTTCAATCGCCGGCAAGATGGTGTTGAAGGGCAAGCTTCGAAGCTCGTAGTGTCATTGTTGAAAGTTTGAACGCCGTGTATACCAGTACCAAGAACCTATGTCCATTCCCAGGCCGTAGCCATTATCCGAACCCAAACATATCCATATTCATATTCATACCATAAACCAAACAAAGGAGAAGTCTATACTGCAAGCCAAATGCAAGGCAAAAATGCTATGCAAAACCAGAACTGAGTCAGGTCTAAGTCTATCCCACGCTATGCGCAATGCTGGAAGCAGAGGATTGGTAGGGACAGACAGCGCCGTGGCGCTCAAAGTGTTGAAGATAAATTGATGTTGCGTTTAGACAATGAGGAGCTTCTCGACATTGTCGCCAGCAGTGCGCTGGTCCATACGGTTCCAGGCAGTGTAGGTGAGAGCACCGCAGATGGCCCACATGACGGGGACAGCAGCCTCAGCCGAGCCTGTTGATGTTAGTATCCTGATTATCGAGTTGGATAGATACAGTTGTTACGTACTGGGTCGTTCAGCTTGAGCAGCCATCTCGACGATGCGAGCAGTGCCACTGGAGGAGCTGGAAGAGTTGTGGCGGAAAGCGGCAGGAGCGACACGCTTGCCGGCGAGGGCAGCGTTTATAGGGACACGGGTGGCAATACGGGCGAACATGTTGTAAATTTGTGAGGTGTAGGTGATGAGAGTCGAATTGTGCGGCTTATGTAGTTGAGATGGCGAGTCAGTGGTGTGAGTGACGCCTGATGTATGAAGCAAGTTCGACACGTAAGCCAAAACAAATCGTGTTCAAGGCAGACTAAGTGCTGATGTAGCGCAACGAGAAAGGTCGTTTGAATGAGTGGTCGTGTGAGTGAATGAGGTTGCAATTGAGTGAATGCGGGGGATAAGCAGATAATGAGAGTGGGTATTGTTTAAATACGGAATCAAGTGGGTCGCTGAGTGGAAAATAGTTAAAGGAGGCGGAGCGGCGTTGCGGATGTGAGTAGAAAATTCTTCCCGGGGGCGGTCAGCGATCCATGCAGGGCCTGATTGGGTTTAGCGCCATATCACCGCATCCCTTACCCCAGACCTAACAACCTCCCGCTGCACGCCACTCTCCACTGGGCCATGTCACCGTCCGTGCTGGCTTCACTTCTATCTCCTCTGATATCGATCATAACGAAGTCTCAGAATGATGCTGTATTGTAAACCGAGAGAACTGCTCAACGGCCTCGCCGGCACTGTCAATCCTGGGACCTGCAGCTGTCGCATCGAGCCGCATATCTGACGGGATCGGCGTCTTCCTTGGCTTCTAGATCACTCCACTAGAATCCCGACTTCAGTCTCCGCCACCTTCAGATATAACCTTTGCTCAACAATGTGGCTTCTGTTGCACACCGTGTCCTGACGATCCAACACAACTGCCTATCCCCCTCAATGTCGCCTAGACTACCAATAGAACATTAGCACGTCCATCTCTACGCAGTGATACATCGTTTCTTCCATCGAACTTTCCATCGTCGTTGCTTTTGTCTGTTACACAAAACACCAAATTGACGACGAGTATACATTTTCAGTTTCATCTCGCGAACTTAGAGCTAACCTAACTTTGAAAGTTAAAGGGATGATGTCACGTGCCAAGCCTAACCTTCGAACGGCACCCCGCAAACTCTAGCCTGATAAACATTCAATACCGCGCCAATTCCACATAAAGAGAGCATATCCTACCGTGAATCCTAAGTGATCATTTGCCTATCACTACCCAGAAAGCGACAACCTAACATGATGGCTACATCAAACCTCTCCCGTCCAGATACCCCCCAACAAGAAGACTTCCCCATACAACACCCACCACAACCACAGCCTCAAGCTCAATCTCAATCTGGATCTCAAACCCAACCCCAACCCACCAAACCCTTCCCCTCCATAACCGGCTCCTGCATCTGCAACCTAATCCAATACCGCCTCCTCTCCGCCCCCCTCTACGTCTACGCCTGCCACTGCACCGACTGCCAAAAGTCCTCCGGCACCGCCTTCGGCACCTTCCTCTCCATCGAGCGTTCCAACATCCAACTCCTCACCCCCACTGCCCCCATCCCGTTAATCTACCACAAAACCAACGGCACGCGCTACGAATCCCGCATGTGCCCTTCCTGCTACTCAGAGCTGTGGACGCACGTCTACGGGCCCCCCGTGGCGAGCGTGATGGTTGGAACGCTCGACTTCGCGGGGCTGTTTGAGCCGGATTTGCATGCGTTTGTGCAGAGTAAGGTCGATTGGGTGAGCTTGCCTGAGGGCGCGAGGACGTGTGAGGGACAGTATGATTATAGGGATTATTGGCCGAAAGCGAGTATTCGGAGGTTGGAGAGGTGTAAGGAGATGTGGGCGAGGGGGGAGAGGGAGAAGGCGGCGAAGGCGTTGGAGGTGGCGGGCGCCCATGTTCCGGGGAGGGTGGAGGTAAAGAGGGGGAGGGGGTGTGGTGAGGGTGGGGATGGAGAAGGGAGTAAAGGTGAAGGAGAAGAACGGGAAAAAGTCGAAAGAGAAGAGGGAGCGGGTGATGGAGATAAAACGCCTACGCCTAGCGAGTTTTTGGAAGAGGATGGAGAGGATTACGAGGTTTTCAAGAAGAGGTGTAGGGAGATGGAGAGGGCGTTGCAGGCTAGGTTGGAGAGGTTGAGGAGGAAGTTGGAAGAAGAGGATGAGAGGAGGCAGAGAGATTTGGAGAAGTTGACTGAGAATTTGGCGGTGGATGATGCGAAGTAATGAGTATCATAGTGCTGGGAATTTACGATATCAAAGGCGATTGTTATACAATTGAACACATACAGCGAGATCTAGAGGCCATGCAATATGATACATTATCCTTCTACGTAGTACATATTTGTTACACAGTTCACTCGTCTATGCTTATGCCGTTGCAACATCACCGTTTCCTTGAGCCTCTCTCAATGACTGCAAGATGTTGCTCACTTCGATCCGCCTCTCGATATCAAACTCCTCCGGGGAAAGAAGTGCGACTTCACTGCGCACCTTGTGCATATCTAAAGTTTCATGTGCAATGGCCTCGGGCCATGCTCCCTTGGCATAAAGAGCATCTTGCATATCAGCCCATCGTACGCGGACATCTTCCAGAGAGAATGGGGTGGGCAGAGTCTTTTTGAATTGCTTTGGAAGAATGGAACGGGCGATGTGGTGATCCCTAGAATCGGCTTGGGCCTTGGCTTCGAATGCTTCTTCTAGGGCGACAATGTCACGTTGATGACTGGCGAGGAGATCCCTGTCAACAGCCAGATCTTCGGCAGTGCGAGTGGGGTCTGGTTTGTCAAGTGATTCTTTGAGTACGCGCGCTTGGTCGCGCAGCTGTTCCAGTTCTTCTTCGGCGCCAGGCTCATTCGCGGGCGCTGCCTTTTGGGTCAGATCTTCTTGAATCTTCTTGAATTGCTCTGCTTTTCGGACTGCGTATTGGAGCTTCCGTAACCGGATTTCTTGAATCGTTCTGGCATTCTTCAGGCGTCTTTGGTCAGCTTCGTTCTGGTTGTGCTTCATGTTCAGCTTCATCGTTAAAGAACGAATCTGATGCTCCAGCCATTTGATGTTGTCGGCTTCTTTCGCTTTGACAACCGCTGCATTGGCAAGAGCATCAATCTCTGCCCACTTCTTGTCCAGAAATTCAGTAGCCTTGGTTTGTTGTTCTTCCAACGCTTCAGACATCTTGGCACCATGCTCTTCCTGTATCCTCAAAACCTCAGCCAAGTCTGCACTCATGTTGGCTTTTTGGTTCATGATCTTCTTTATCCGCTGCTTGAGTGGGGCTTGCTTCCATTCTGGGTTTGTCTTATCCCATGCCAACTCGTGCAATTTGCGAAATTCGCGAAGCTTTCGATAGGCATTGTGGCCCTGTTCTGAGGTGGGGAAAGAAATGACGCAGTGAGGTGCCCATTCGTCTGGACGCAGCGAGGGTGGTTTCGAGTGCTTTCCGATGAAAGGTAGTTGTTCCAAGTGGTGATCCTAGTTGAGTTAGTATGCTATCACAATGTAAGCAATTGAAGATATGTCATACATTTAGTAGTTCCTGCAGTGAGTAAATGACTTGATTCGTCCTGGTGTTCCTGAAGACATAGATGATCTCGCCGTGTTGTGCCTTGCTCTCTGGGTCTACCACGTCGCGCAGAGTGAATGGCTTCACTGGTGGGATGACAGTTTTTCCGGTTGGCTGTAGTCGCGACTTTGGGTTTACGACAACCTGAAGCTTGACATGGCGAGGATTCGACTGGCGATTAACATAGGCAGCCACTCTTCGTTCTAGTTGCTCTTCGATGTGCGGTCGGTCGTTGGGGCGGGAGAAGACAATTGGCTTGGGCGGGGCCCTGTACCGCAGCCGCGCAAGAGTACGAGGCATGGCCGCAGGAATTACGGCGTCGAAGTTGGTGTTGGCGATGCCAATTGAAGCCGGTGCAGTCGAACGATGCCAGCGTGGGTGTGCATGTCAAAAGATTCAGAAGTTCGGTTTTACGCACAGACCAGCCGCGGGATTAGTCGCTCTTCCGCGTGCTCCAATACGACCACTTGACAAGTTGATAGGAGCTCAACCACGCCGTACAGATTATCATGAGGACGCCGCAGTCGCCTGTCAATGCGCCTGCCAATGCTTTGGGCTATATGTCGATAAGTTTCGTCGCAATCGACTCGCGCGCTTCTGCCAGCGCTACGTCATCGTAATATGGTCGAGCCAGCCCAAGCAGCAAGTCTGCCTGACTCTCCTCCACCGCGCGAGCGGCCATGGCTGCTACCATATGTGCGCCGCTACCAATTTAGATATATCTCTGAGCATAGCTGACTGCTTCTAGAACCGCAAACTTCGACATCTCCAGGGTATCACCATTCGCAATCTTACGCTTACTGCCACGCCCTCAAGGTCCCGTGGGAAAACGATTGACGATGAGGCAATTCCCAGCACTCTCAAATCGCCTACCAAGGCATTGGCCATGCGCGAGAGTAAAGGACTAGCACATTCGCGCTCCTCAAGCGACCTCAAAACAGCTGATGGCGTTGAGAAAAAGACGCCATCCAGCTTGCGCGAACCAACAACACCTACAAAAGCTCTCAAGTCTACGTTTAGTAAAGGCCTGAGAAGACGCACCACAATTGAGTGGAGTAACGCCAGCCCTCTGAGTCGCCAGAAGAAACTCGAGGACATCACCGCAGGTCGCATGGCAGATGCCTTCTTCACGCTTCACGCCGAGGGCCAGCAACAGCCCATCTACATTTCAGAAGTCGCCAAGAAAGCCATGAACCCGAACTTCCGATTCTTCGATCTTGGGCCGTGTGGGCCAAGCGTGACACGACTAGATCGACTCACTGTCAGGGTATGGACGAAGAGCGAGAGCATGAAAGACTGGCAATATCTCATGGACTACACGGTACAATTTGCATCGCTTCAATTTATTGGCAAAACTATGGGCAACTTCAGGCATCCATTACCACAGAACTGCATCCTGTTCCACATGACAGACGGCATCTATACTAGCTTTACAGACCTGCCAGTATCAGAAAGCTTGCGTCCAGAATTGCTTGCGCCTCCTAAGCAGCACCCAGAGGGCAGGGTACTTAGTTCATCTTCGTACGACGCCTTGATGCGACTGTCGACACTGGACGATTGTATACAGGACGCCCTCGTGACACGTGATCGCATTGCAGACGAAATTGAGAGTATAATTGAAGGCAATAAGGAGGCTATAGAGACAGTCGAGCAGGTGCCTGAAGTGGAAGAGAATCTTCGCACAGTTCAAGCAGCAGTAGACTTGGAGACTCGACGTGTGAATGCGATACGGAAAAGACGAGACGAGCTCAAGGCCAACATAGCCCTTCGCCGTGAGAAGATGCAAGCAGGTCAAGAGCAGCAGTCAACAGTGGATACTAGCCTTCCTGAGGAACATGAAAAGCATAAGGAGATGAAAGAAGTCACCGAAAAGCTGGAAGAGGATATTGTTGGCCAACGAAGACGGGTTTGCGAAGACTTGGTCAAACTCTACCCCATTGAGCCTGTCCCTGGCAAGTCACTTGCATTTACGATCCGAGGTCTCTTGCTTCCCAACTCTGATTTCGACGAGGCTCAAGAAGACGTAACGGCTGCAGCGCTGAATTATGTAGCGCAGGTTGTTAGCCAGTTGTCACCGTACCTGTCAGTTGTGTTGCCATATCCAATCACCCTGCACGGGTCCACTTCGACGATCGACGATCCGCTGGCTGTGGGTCACAGCAACCAGAATAATCCCCGAACGTACCCGCTGTACATGAAAGGGGTTGTACGGTATCGGTTTGAATATGGGGTGTTTCTCCTGAACAAAAACATTGAGATTTTATCGAATGCGTTGGGTCTGCGACCTATGGACATACGACAAACGCTACCAAATTTGAAGTATTTATTATATATTGCAACTGCAGGCAAAGGGGAGCTACCTGCACGCAAAGCTGGTGGGATCAGGGGATTGTTACGACAGGATGGGCTTGGATCTAGAAAAGGCAGCATGGACAGCACAGCAACAGCTAGTAGTGTAGGCACTCCTACATTGGAGGTGAAGAAGAATTTGGACCATGCTGGGGCAAAGAGGGCGGTGACGACGAAAGCCAATGGCGCAGCTGTGTCTGCTATCACGAGCCTGAAGCAGAACACGCACGCGCATTCAGGGAGTCGTCTAAGGCCAGTCGAATGAGCCAACCAGGGTGATTTGACTAAGAAAGATTTGTTTGGTCGATGACAGTGTGGACTAATAAAAAGGATTAAATTTTCTGAGATGCACCGCTACTTGTTACCCACTTGCTGTTGATTAGCATGTGATTGTGTAAGTCTTTGTGCTCGTGTGATGACCGGACGAAAACGAAGCTTCGGTGGTCGGACTGGTGGCCTTGACCGATGGCATTCAGGTGGCTGATTTGTATGACTGACTAACCAGCAGGTGTGATGCCATAAGTCAAGACTTGGAAAAGGAGAATGCTGGGCAATTACCCCTGTGGACGATCAGCAAGTGAAAGGCAGCCAACTCGGGGGTCTTGGCGCGCCGCTTCGTAAATTGCGGAAAAGCCGCCCATTTCTTATTTCTTTCTTAGCTCCGCCGTTTCCGCACCGACCGTCCAAGCCCTAAGCCCCCAAGCCTCACCTATCTTTCTTGCTTGGCCTTGTTCTTCTTCGTCGGTTTTTCCTTCTTTGTAGCGTTTTTTTGTAATTGTACATACTCTCTCTCTCACCCACAACCACCATGACTGAGCCGTTCCCGCCACTCAATGGGACGTCTCCCAAACCTGCGACTCGCGGCGACGGTGCGAGATTGCGACGACGAAAGTCTAGTGGGCTGGGAGGAGAAATCCCCGGTGACGTCGATGTTCCCTCCTTTGCGACTTTCAGGAAGAACACGCCGCCCATGCACAGCCCGGCCAACTTTGATGTCTCGCAGAAAACAGACAAACCTGCCCGTCGCTCTAAACGCATGACGATGCGCCGCGGCCTCTCCAAGTTCAAGCGCGCCTGTATTCGCCATACTTGGCTGCTTCCATTGATCCTTGGACTCCTCATCATCGCCGCCTATCTTGTCTACCCTTACCCCTCGAACCCAATCTCGGCTTGTCTCTTCCTGTCCTACCCACTCGACCGCAATGATCCTCTTATACCCGCACATGTTCGCGCTGATCCCAATGGACCAACACATTATGGCAAAGGTGCACGCGATTTTGCCTTTGTCGGCTTTTATATCATCGTTCTCAGCTTCACGCGCGAGTTTTGCATGCAGAGACTGATTAGGCCCATTGCCGTATACTGTGGAATCAGGAGCAGGGCCAAGCAGTCTCGTTTTATGGAGCAGGCCTATACCGCGCTCTACTTTGGTGTCTATGGTCCTTTTGGCGTCTGGATCATGTCTCGCACGCCTGTCTGGTACTTCAACACCACTGGCATGTACGAAGGCTTCCCCCACCGAACACACGAGGCGGTCGTAAAGGCATACTACCTGCTTCAAGCAAGCTACTGGGCTCAGCAAGCTATCGTGCTGCTTCTCATGCTCGAGAAACCAAGGAAAGACTTTAAGGAATTGGTTGCACATCACGTCATCACTGTCAGCTTGATTTGGCTCAGCTACCGCTTCCACTTTACGTACATGGGTATTGCCGTGTACATCACTCATGACATTTCCGATCTCTTTTTGGCTGTAAGTACAAAATCATGGCTTTGGTCAAATAAGGACCATACTGACTTTCCCAGACCTCGAAGCTCCTCAACTATGTCGATTCGCCCATCGTTGGCCCCTACTTCTTCGTCTTCATGTGCGTGTGGGGGTACCTCCGCCATTACATCAACCTTCGCATTCTCTGGTCCATTCTTACCACCTTCAAAACTGTAGGATCATTCGACCTTAACTGGGAGACCCAGCAATACAAGTGCTGGATCTCGCAATACATTACATTCGCTTTGCTTGCAAGCTTGCAGGCTGTCAACCTTTTCTGGTGGTTCTTCATTTGCCGAATTGCCTACCGTTTCGTTGTGTACAAGACGGCAGACGACGATAGGAGCGAGTACGAACCAAGTGATGAAGAAGACGCACAGAGGCAACAGGAACTCAAGGAAATGAAGAAAGAACTTAACGGAACAGCCAACGCTGCTGAAGGTTTACTCAGCGAAGCGCTGACCACTCCCGAGAAGAAATCCAAGGCGTATGAGCAGGGCAGCATTGGGTCACGGGTGAAGCAACGAAAGACCGGTACGAAATAATGAAAGGAGGTGGATATCGGCGTTGGTGGTCACGGTTGAATGGCATGCATTGCAGCTGTTAGGGGAGGTTGGATACAATAACGTATTGCGACGATAAACAAAACCTGTGAGCACCAGCTGGCTTGTCTCACAAATCACTATATTTTGTCATGTAGCTGATGATCTTTCAGACGGGGACGTCACTCGCTCAAACAAAAAGCGCGAAGTTCATAATTCTTTTAATTAATGACAACAATTTATTGCAAACTACCTAACATGACATGCAAATGAGTCCTATCCTTCTCTCTCCATTCCCTTCTCTGCTCTTCCTCCCTCCTTCAAACATCCTCCTCTACTCATCATCATCATCAAAGGGCAAAAAAGTCGGCAAAGCCCCGGGCATCAAAACAGGCTCCTTAATCTTCGTCACCGCCGCAACAGGCACGCCAGCCGCAACACCCACCTTCGTCGCCGCACCCGTAGGTACAGCAAGCACCGCATCCACAGCCGCCAACAACGGGCTGCCCACAGCCGACGACACAGCGCCCTTCACGCCCTCGACAACAGCCGCCGCCGACGGGATTTCCAAAACCGGTGGTGATGCAACGACTGGTAAAACACCAGAAAGCACTCCACTTCCAAGCACAGCGCCCGCACTTCCCGACGCAGACGGCGCGCCTACAGAAGCGCTGTTCACAGCGGAAGGCGTAGCGTCAGCTCCCACGGCGACGGGTGTGCCTACAGCAGAAATCACAGCGGGAAGAACAGCAGGCAGCTTCGTAGAAACCAACGTAGCTACCTCCGTCGGTACAAGCGCCGCCACCTTGGACGTAACCAGCGTCGAAATCTCAGTTGGAACCGCAAGCGGCGCGGGCGCAATCGCCGACGGCGCGGGAGGCGGGAGAATCAAACTTGGCGGTGGCAGACTGAGTCCCAGGGTTGGAAATGGCAGGCCTATGAGTGGGAAAGAGGGTGGTGGGGGGAGGACTGCCGGCGTGGGAATGGGCAAGACGGGCGGGAAGATTGCTGGAAGGCCTCCGCCTGCTGAGGCGGATAGAGGCGGTAGCGACAAGTCTGTTGGTAGAATGGGTGGTAGGAGGCCTGGAGGTACCACGCCGGGTGGTAGAACGCCTGTCAATGGCAACTCGATGGGTGGCGTGGGCACGGCGGGGAGGCCGGGGATGGAGGGCGAGAGCGAGGTTTTCGCGCCGGCGGAACCGGAGAGAGGGGGTGGTGAGGGCGGGAAGGCCCATGGTGGGAGGGGAGACCATGCTTGGGGCCACCAGGTTTGCGCCCAGGGGGGGAGCCACGGGTTGTAGTTTTGAGGGAGCCAGGAGGGCCAGAAGACTTGGCGGGAGGAAGGGAGGTCGGGGGCTGGGGGGTCGTTAGTTGTGGGTTTGGTTTGGTGGTGCATTCGGTGTTGGAGATGGGGGATGTTGAGCGAAGTGGTTGGTGAAGGTGAAGGTAAAGGATATTGGGACATACCATCCTGATGCACAGGCAACCCATTGGTAGACACTACCAGCGCGCCGAGCGCAATGACAGACCTCATGATCGAAATGTCTTGGACTGTTCCTTGAGAATTGGTAGGTGTTTGTTCGACAGTCAGTAAAAACTGTACACAAGACCCTTCTCTCCTTCCCACCGGCCAAACCCTTCAATATACACTCTCTCCCTCTACCCCGCCTTGCTAGCATAATCTGCATGGCATCCACATTCTCGCGCCTCCGCTTTCTCTTGCTTCATCGCTCGCCCGAGGTGGAATGTTTTATAATATGCATGTCACTTCCCCATTCACTTAACACCCTTTCCGGTACTGTGGGTGACAGGTGCTCGATGGGGATAAAGCGTGCATTTGGAGTCCGGGAGCTTGGTAGGATACGCTAAGTGGGCGGGTTTGTGCTACGGGTGATGCTTTGTGTGACGCTTGAGGTGGAATGTGGTGCGTAGGTGGGTGTTGAGGATGGGGGGGAAACATTCCTTTATGGGTGGAGTGAGATGGGGAGAAAAAAGGAAGGGAGGTGAGAAGGTTGTGCATTGTGCTTTGGAGATGGCGTTATGTGAGGATTATTTGGTGGGAAGGGAAAAGTTGGGGCTGGGGAATTGTGTGGTTTGGGTGGAGGTGCAGTGATGCTCACGTGGCGCTAGACCTAGTGTGTAGCGTGTGCGAATTCCCACCTGCTCTCCCATGCTTTGTGAGCTTGGAGGATGGAGTGGGTGTGCTACATCGTGTTCTATGCTCGATGTTGGGTGGTCTCCTCACTTCTGAGCTGCTTTATTTTTCATGCAATGCAGAGCTTTTACGTTATATTAGTGGTACAACCTAGGGCTACTATGAGTTCAGACTCTGAAGTATGTCATATCATGCGTCTGGGTAGATGTAACATGCAATAAGGGGGCTTTTCACATGACAAGCATCAAGAAGCACAATGTGAAGTATGGTGAAAGCACAATTTCATTCTAACCCTGATACCTCTAAAACAGTTCCGTCTAGCCCTACTGCACCAACCTCAAACACCCCTCATAACTCTAAATCCTTCCAGTACCCATCTGCTTAGTAGCAGTGGTCGCATGTGGCAGGCTAGCAGCACCCAGTCAGCATTTGTTTCCATCCAGGACATGTATCATCCTTACCTTGTGGTGAACTTCCTTAGCAGCAGCGGAGAAGCAAAGGGCATCGTTGACTGGATCTGAGAAAAGAATTTTCAGCGCATAATTCATGCTCATAAGGTCTCTCCTTGCTTACCAAGTTCATCCTGGGCTGCAGCAAAAGCGCATGTTGCCAGAGCTGGAGCAAGGGATTTCAAGCATGCCCTGGTATGGCATCCAAAATGGATCAATTCATGGATGGTCTCATTGGCGACTGCAATGAACTTCTCAATTGGCTCAGGGCTGGGAGTGGTAGCGGCAGTAGCCAAGGCTGAGAGAGCAAAGGTAAAGAAGATTGAGGCCTTCATTTTGAAAGAAGAGTTTGGAGAATACAAGAAGTTTCTTGTTTGTGTTTGTGAAGTTCACTGGTTATTTGAAGAGCGTGATGGTAGTTTGTGAGGTTATCAAGCCCCTTTATATACTAAAAATCATTCATCTAGACTCCATCATCACCTTCTACTTTCCCTTCGTTCAACACACACGTCGTGCTGTTGGGTGCACCTGAGTGGCTATACGAACACAGATAGATTGAGTACGGTCAGCGCTATTGCCACAGTTGCTATCCACCAATGACCACGAAGGAGTACTGTCAAGCCTCCGTATACGAGGAGAGACTGAACAGTAGTTCCTGCAGGGAAATGCCGCTCAGATAGATTCAGAAGCACGTTCCAGATTAGATATGTCTGATAGGAACCTGAGGCAGAAGCCCTCGGCGTTACTCTAGAATTATCTTCTTGATGCTCTATCAGGCCTCTAAAACCCAAAATCATATCAGCTAAACTTCAGTTAATCTGATTGATATGCTACATCTGTCTGACAAATGAATGGTATGAAGCATTCTTCTCGAGCCATTCAATTGCCCCAACTTGGAACCAAATTGGTTACAATGCTCAAGAACTTAGCAGTTGAAAGATGGATTGATAGATTGCGGAAGTGTATGGTTGATCGACAAGTCTGGTACGTTCTTTCACTTGAACGTCTCGTATCTTTCGTATATCAGTATGATCTGCAAATAAAAGCCGCACTGTGGACTGATTCTATGCTCATGAAATTACACGTGTAAATCTATAACCACACTTAGGCAAATAACGCGCAAAACCTTCCCAGCTGCGTTAGCTGTAGTATAGATCTATACGAGCACCGCAAGCAGAGTACCTTGCAGTTCGTATTCATACTGACTTTCTAAATGTAGTTGAGTGAATGTATGGCCAATCTGAAGTATATAAAGTTGACATTTTCCCTCCAAGTTGAAGTCCACCACCAGCATCTCATCCAACTTCTTCAATACAACTTTCAATTCCTCAGTCTTATCTTTAGACTTCCAAATCATCCATTCAAAATGAAGGTCTTCGCCATCCTTGCTCTTGCCACTTCCGTCCTCGCCGCGGCCACTCCCATGGTCCAGCGCGACACATTCGACCCCAACGTCGCCATCGAGAAGTTCCGCCAGTCCGCTGAGGACACTACCCAGGAGCTTTTCCTCCATGGCTGCCACATCGTCGGTTAGTGTCTTCTCTAAAAGGTAGTTATTTAAGGGAATTGAAGCTGACTTTCATTTTGATAGACTGTGTTGAGGCTCTTGCCCCACTCATCAAGTCCTGCGCCCTCGCCGCTGCCGAGCGTGGCCGAAGTGAGTAAACATTATATCATTGGAGATTGGGATCAGCAAGCTAACAGCAACAAGACAAGGAGAAGGATGCTGCCTGCGTCGCCGATGCCTACCAGCGTGAGGGTAGTAGCAAGGTTAGTCTTAAACGCCATGAAATTTACTATCTTAGTCTAACGATCTTTAGCCTGCTGCTTGCAACAACTGCTACCACTAAGCTCTCTAGTGAGATCTTCCCGGGCTGCTATGAAGGGATTACATGATAGTTTGGAAGAAGTAGAATAGCTGTCCTTACCGAATATATCTGATTTTCCTACCTACCTTTGTGACCTTTTCATACTGAAAGTGGTGTGCGCTACCTTGCTAAGCTTTCTTTATGTGTTATTTTGGTATTTACATCAATCCTGTCATTTACGCAAATAAAAAGGTGAAAACTCATGATATGATATTCTAGACCCGACGTGATGTGACTTGTGCGATGAGCCGAATTAGAGCCGCATCACGATGCAACGGTATGCGTCAATAAAACCAGAGTACTCCCGCTAACCTCACGTACTGCAGATGTGACTTTAGATAATGCGAAACCAATAGACTTGCAGTAAGTCTGAAACCATTCTCCGTCAGGATAGAAACTCTTCATTGATTGGTTGCAGCACTGTGGCTTTACACATTTACGTCAACCTACTCCCCACGTCTCCATATGGGGTCGAGACCAATGCTCAGTCTAAATAAAGGGAACGAGTTTCCTCGGGACAATCCGCAAAGGTGGCGCCGGCCACTAACTTAGGTACCACCAAAGTTGTAGCAAGCTGCACAAAAACATACACTATTGCGCCCGGACAGAGGCAAGTTTCTTTCTACCATCATGGTTCATACTCGACAAGCGATGCATATTAAAAGGTATAACATCAATATTATAATGATAGCAATGATCGAGCCTTGTACGCCTTACATTGGGTATTCAGGCATTCCAGGTAACCTTCACAAGCACAAGCAATCTGAAAAGCTTATCGAGAGCTAAGCATCACAATACAGAAGCTTATTTCGGACCCTGATTGTAGTGTGTGGCCTGTGCGTCCTATCTAGCCCACCGGGCACCTGTGAATTGGCTGTCCACGGAGATGGGGTTGAAAACTCGTGTTCAAAAGTGGCTCGGGAGAATTCTATACCAATCAAGAGCCCTGCGTGCACCATGTGTGGCTGTTGATGTGACAGCTTAGCCGCATCGCCTTATATGTCTCTCTCGTATGTAGGTACTATCTTAGTGTAGGTGCCTTCGGAGTAGGAAGCCGCTGATATCTATAGGAGAATATGAGAACTTTCTTTGAGCCCCCGGGGTTGCCCTTCCGCCATGGTTCCGGTGCTCGAAACGAGGTACTAGGGTACTCATCAGTAGATAGCCTAAGCATACGACTGTAACCTTCGGGGCATGGGCATCATCGCCGCCCTTCTATTGGTTGCATACACTTTTCTAATACTGCAATACAGGATGTGTTACAAGAAAGTGCTCGAAAAGAAAGCAATATCCAGCCCGCAACCTCTTGTGTCTTTGACCTTATTGAAGCTCACTCGGCACTATTGATCTATCTTTCAATTGGATTGCCCGGAACCCCGTAATTTTTCATGCAGGCAAACTTGAGATAGATTCCCTGTTCTTTCTAAAAGTAGTCGGCGCTAGTGTTTACAGCCTGCTCTTTCCATCTCTTCCGACGAACCCGGCTACTGCTTTCACCTCTACAATTTTGAGGACCTTCTCACTCCCTCCCACAGCATTCCGCAATCCGCTACTCTTCTTGAATTTTTCATAATCAGCCCAATTGCCGAAAACATACTCTACTCTTACATCCTTCTTTTCCTCATCATTAGATACGACGAATCCTTTGAGCACATCTACTTCTCTGAATTCCCAGTTCTCTAACATCTTGATAGGATCGATATCGAAGTGCGCCAGAGCGATGACAGGACTCGAAGATGCGGATACATATGAATGGGGCATATCTTTACAAATAACTCGGCAGTTGTGAACCTTAGGTGGTGCAGCAAGTACATCGCCTGTCGAGAAGAGGTCTGTGAGTTCTTTCACAGGTTGACTAGTTAAATGAGCGTCGCTGGATGCTTGGTTTGCGTACCTATAAATCAACAGTAGATGCGTAGATACTCTAAATTGAAGCCAATTTTAAAGGATAACGATGCTTACTCTTCAATTACATATAGCTCAGTGCCTGAGGTATCATCGATTGGTAATGCACAAGCATGTTGCAAGACGTCAGGCTCATATTGTTGCGTGAAATTGATGATTTCTTGGAATGCCTGAAGAACTATTTTTCTAGCTGCACTGCTTTTGCAAGTAATTTGTTCAGTGGTGAGAATGCCTTCCATTTTCAGTAATGCCTGCAGTTTTATTCAATGCTGTTCAGAGTTTGGTCATGATTTATATCGGCCCCCGCAAATCCGGAGTTGTGAGTTCCAGATCTCGGAATAAGTTACCCGTGGCACCACAACACTAAAAACTGGGGTGCTAATCTGGCTGCCATACTCAGATCATATTTCAGCCTGAAATATGAACAATAAATAATCAGTAAAGTTCAACTATCATCGCGGGTAAGCTGCTCGGACTATATTTGGTTAGTCAAATCTTTTTCAATTCAAAAGCATGGGATTGCAACGTGAAATGAATGGGATGAATGTGTTACTGCAATGAGAGTGTATAGCGAATGACATATTCACAGTAACGCAATATAAATACTGGCGACCGTCGACTATAAGTTTTCCGCTCCGAACCTAGTCCCAACTACCGCAATCTTCATCGTTATGCCAGGTGCACATTTTCTCAAAACGCTCAGAGCAACGGGAACAGTCCAAAGGATGCTCTGGACTGGACTGCTTAGGTCCGTTGACCAACACATCCACCATGAAATCTTTGGTATGAATGCCTTGTTCTACCGCGTTATGCACCATATCGTCAAGTCCAGATCGCTTGCCACAATTGGTGCAAGTCATACGTTCAACGTTCATGACGTTCCCTCTGATGTGAGCAATAGTGGATGCTATAAGTGGTAAGTAATGAGTAAGCTCATCTGGTATATGGGGTAGAGAATAATTTGAAATTCCAGGAGCTTCGTACCTTCAGTACCAAGTAGTTCGACAATGTGCTGGCGTTCTTCGTTGGTCAGCAACCAACGGATGCCGCCCTTCTCTGGGTACTCTTGATCGGCATGGGAAGGCATATCCAATTGGTAAGACTAGCTAGGCTTCGAGTCCAAGTATTGAAGTAAAGATGAATTGGAGGAGTGATGAAAACACTTTGAGGGGGGAGAATTGACTTCTTCTTATAGACAACACCGACTTAAAGCAAAGGCCTTCTCCAAAGCCTTACAACTAATTCACATAATAGCTTGTGTACCCAAATAAGGGTAGCTGTTAGCACAAACCTAAGCGCTATTGTCTGATAGGTAGTTGGCGCTGATGGAAGTGCGTCAATCACTCACTCGAAGTTGCATAAAGTTTGTGATACAAAGTCACGTTCTTCCTTAGTTATACAATTAACCTCCTCGTATTGCCGGAGGTCTCGTTGCCACTCAGCTGCTCATGACTCAGCCACTCGAAGCACCGCCTGACTCTAAAACGGAGAGGCAAAAGCTTTATGCATCCATGGCGTGGATCGTAAAGCACAAGAGACAGTATACGGCAGCAATGACGCATCACTAGCCACTGAATTGAAAGAACATATAACATGAACAAGTTCTACTTTCACAAAGTCCAAGTGATGTTAACGTTAATTGATGTCTGGTCAATACTAGCAAGTGTGCTATTCTTCAGCTGAGGCCTTTGATTAGCCGTCTTCCTTGTAACTACCCAGTTGCGATTGGTCTCTGATTTTACCAATTAGCTCGCTCACAGGCCATGGAATAGTCTAATGTGTTGCATATACATATTATCGATAGTCTGAAGATATGTGATGATAGTACATAAGATTTTGTGGCGCTGTGTTATGCCCAGTACCACTTCTTGCTCGCCACTTGCGTGCTACAATAGTTCGCTTTACCCTGCATTCTACATAGCTAAAAGTGGTCTTGTGATGACTTCGGGGTTGTTACAGTTTGGCAACTCAGCTGCCAAGTAACTGCCAGAACTGGGTTAGCGTCTAAAGGATCAGCTGAAGCCCGCACAGTGTTTCCTGATAAGCCAACCCGTCTCAAAAAGATTTTGCCTAGGTCTTGATGAAGAGTAGCGAGTTCTATTTGCGGGGAAATCAACGAAGTGTAGCTAGGCAAGGCGAAGCTAGGTATGGCCCATTGAACGCTGAACCCGCCGCTATCACTTCCTAGCTCAAGCCACATTGCTATGCTGGTCCAAGGTTCAAGGCGAATAAATCAAACAGCGACTCAACTTCCAGAACCTGGGGTCCTGTTACTGTTTATGCCAAGGTGCAGTTTGGAATTGTGCATATGCGCCGGAATATATTAGTAATTACTTAGGTGTATTAACAAATGGAAAAGATTTATCTTGTACATGATCCTTGCACGAAAAATCCCATGAACAAGAGATTCCGAGTAACCATATTTGACTGTATAACATAGTTACCACCGAATAAGTTGGAAATTCTTGCGAGAGCTCCAATCCAATGTTCAAATAACTCCACGCGTATTCACGTGATTGCGCGTGGTCATGACATCATGTCGCCTTCCTCAACACCACCCCAGCCAGCCCTTGCATCGCAAAGTAATTACTACAACTCTCATGTTTTCGCTATACAATCGCCCAATTCGCCAGGAACTTCACTCCATACTGCGCAGGCACCAATTGCCCAATTGCAATTGCATTAATACCTTTTGTAGCTCCACGATGTCAACCTCAACTTCTTCCAGCATATCTACATTCCCAGCAATTCCATACATATCCAAACATACCAGCTGGCCGTACCACCCAGGCGACTTCCAACGCGCTGACTCATCGCCCGACAAACAGTTCTATTCTCAACCTCGGCTTGTGACACATATTGACGACCCATCAATCGCACGACTAACGCGCTACTACAATGATGTGTTGCCACGAAAAGGCGCCATATTAGACTTGTGCGCAAGTTGGAATTCTTTCTATTCTTTTGATGTAAAGGAAGCTGTGCATAAAAGAGAACTGGATGTATATGGTGTGGGTTTCAATGCAGAAGAATTGAAAGCGAATCACATATTCCGCGATGAGGGGTTCTGGCGGGTTGTGGACTTGAATCAACAGCCGCATGATCCTCGGTCAGGTTGGAAGGAGAGAGAAATTCTTTTTGATGCGGTGACGTGTGGCGTTAGTATTGATTATTTAGTACAGCCATTGGAAGTCTGCGCAAAGGTACGGGACGCGATGAAAGATGGTGGGGTGGTGCATTTTGTGATAAGCAATCGGTGCTTTCCAACGAAGGTCATCAGAAGATGGATGATGTTGGATGAGGCAGGAAGGTTAGAGTTGGTTGGTGGTGAGTAGACAAGGTTCATGTGGTGACTACCTCTGATGGAGTATTAGATTATCTACACTTTTCGGGTTGGAAAGACGTGGAAATTGTGGATCTTTGCGCGAGGGATGAGAACGGGAAACGTATTACTGATGATCATGGGATAGTGCTTGTTCATTCGCTGCACATTTCTGACCACCTCGATCCACTGTGGGTAGTTCGCGCAACTAAGCGCACGTAGAGAAAGGGCACTGGTCTGGAAAACTCTCACTTTAATTGTATCTATAATTTCTATCTTAATTTTCCTTTGACCTCAAAGTGTAGAACCCTTCATCAACGCTCGTTGAGTCACATAGCTCCATGCATTAGAGCATACCTGTATGCTGGCTGAAGTGTCATAAGACGCGTAAGCTGCCACGTAACATGCATTGAGATGTCAAGGTCGTTGCTGAGATCTTCAGCTTTCAATGTTCATTTCGATTAATAGCGGCTCTTTCAGCCCATCTGAACTCAATTCATATACTTACAGTCCAAGAGTAAGTTACGATTTTGGATGGCCTCTGTACTGTCGACACAATACTCAATCATTCCTAGTTTGGCATACAAAGCCATTCTTTTTGAATGCGATACGCAATATTTACAATCTGTAGCATGTACTCTGAGCTTTCCCCTATTTTTGCGCTTTAGGAAAATACGCCTAACTCGCGTTTCTTAGGATAGATCTAGGTGTAGTTGTTAATGGAAAAATATAGTAGTTTACCCTAGAGTTTGTAAGACTTCCTACCGGGCACCTCTATACAAGCTAAAGATCAACCCTATAAACTAAACTATATTAGGTAGGTAGTTTTTGAGGAAATTCTTTACATTCAGGACATTTATGGGGAAGTTCTAGTGCGAGCCAACCTATGGCTGTAGGACAGGGAACGAGTCTTCCTATCGTGAACGATATTCTCGTAGTGGTCCTTCTTTGTGAGAATAGTCTGAATGCAGCCAACTTATGGGCCAGTTTTTGAACCCCAGATCCAGGCGCCAACTTTCGGCAGATCTGGCCCTTTTCTCGTGGGCCAGACCCGCTTTCTGTCCACTTCGATAGACCCCGCGTCCTCGCCATGAAAATCTGCCAGCTCCAAAGCGCTCAGTGCTTGCTGGTGCCCATATTTGATGTTGAGACTCACGCCAAGGGCGCCTTGCCCTGCCAGCGATAGTGCTGTTAGAGCGTCCGCATTTTACTTGTGTGCCTGCCGGCCGGTGGTTGACCAAAACGAAATGAGCTCCCTCGTGCCTAGAGAGCTTAAGAGTAACCTGCTCGCTGACAAAGCGTCCTAGGCGTCTTGATCTTGACTGGTATATGCGAGAAGTCTTCTCTCCTTAAGACAGGCGCAATGTATTTGATTTGTGTATAAGAAAATTAGAATAATGCTTTGTTTTTGGTGATCAGTCATTGAATACATCCTTCTTTGAGGCGAAAATCCCCATAACATTCAATGATATTTCTGCTTCCCTAAGAAATTACCTCGCTTTCTGATTCCATCTCTGGTGGGAGCGAAAAAGGAACGCGATTGATGCCATAGCTGCAGTCCTCAAGTTGCGCTAATTCCTCAGGATGGTTGTAAATACGCGGCAGAAGTAGCTGGGAGAACGATTTGAATTTTGGTTGGTGTTTGACAGAGGCAGCCTCGAATATTGGAGGATAAAAGCCAGCACAACCCCAATCGATCAGCCAAACCTGGTTGCTGGTGTCCAGGAGGAGGTTCCGAGGGCTGAGATCTTCATGAATGAGGACAAAGTAAGGACACTGCAGGGGTAAAGTATCCCGCAAGGCTTGATTGTAACGCTTACTCATGTTGAGTTTCCAGGTAATCCACTTCTGAAATACTTCTTTCGTCGGAAACGGTCCTGCGCCATAGTCACTGAACCACATGCCACGGGATATCCCTCCGCCAATAACGCCTGGATGATTGCAGTGTACAGATTGTAGCTGACTAACCATGACCGCAACCTGTTCAACCACACTTTCCCGAATACTGAGGCTGAGCTCCTCCCAACATGTGTCTAGGGAAGGACTCTCTATGTAGTCCATGACTATATAGCCTTCGACACCAAAATATGACGAGGAATGATCGATGTTGAAATAACGGTAAACTTGAGGCAGCCTTACTCCCGGAAAATTCGTTGCGACGTATCTCATAGTCTCGCCTTCTGAGGCTAGAACAGTGGTCCCAAATTTCATTACCAGAGTTTTGGACAGTCGTACGACTTTCATGCGCGCAAGCGAGTGAAGGACTGGAGCAACTTTGCCATATGCTATAAGTTCCTCTTCTGGCATCGAAGAGATATCAAACGCTGCGCCATTTAGCGGGGATATAGTTGAAGGACTTCGAGCGGCCGGCTATGCTCTTTAGTGTTGTTTCATCGCGAGCAGAGATAGGGCACTCACATCGACATAGGGTTCCATCATCGAGAACGGACGAAGGGGTCAGTATTGTTCATAGATATAGAAGTGATGGAATTAATAGGAAGTTATGACATGCGTGAATTGTTTTAAGGTGTTGCTACGATGTAATCAGCTAGGTACCTTCGCCAGGGCTTGACGGGGTTATACACCGAACCTTAGTGTTACCGAGCGGTAAAAGCGCACAGACCTCAGGTTCTTGACTGGATCCTAATTCGATCAGTGAAACTAACAAGCAATGAAGTGAGCATTGGCTTAACACGATGGCACATCTTTTAATGATCATGTAGAGTAGGAGCTTTATCTGCAGTGTCATCTCGATAGCATGCGGAGGACAGGATCATCACGAACTGTGTTTTGCTTACCTAAACCTTAATGAGTGTGGATACCTAGGTAGTTTGTGGCACATAAGGAGTGCGAACATACGATAGTACGATAGTGCTGTCCTTAAAGGCGCAAGAGCATATAACGATTATCTCTCGAAGAGTTTATACTATATTCTTTTAGCATTTATAAGTATCTTGTTAAGGTAGCTAGTAAGTAGTTATAATATAAAGTAACTAATATTGCTAGTTAAGAGAGTAAAGGAAAATCTAGATCTTAAAGTTATACCTATATACCTTTTACGTTATACAAAAGCGTATAATATCTTAATTTCTACTTAACTATAATATAAATATCCTAATAGCTCCCTTTTGAGAATCTAAGTAAACTTTAGCTTTTTAAACTACGTAATACCATTCTCAAAGTTAATACTCTTAAACTCTGCCGCGCGCAATTTCTCCCGCTCTATTTGCTCAATAGCCTTACTGACCTGACATCCCAAGTCTCGTCCATTATCATCGTAGTATTCCAAGAGGACGAAGAGACATGGGTTCAAGTGGCAATTCTTTTTCGATTCACCAATGTCCACTGCTTTCAGGAAAATAATCTTGTTACACAAGTTTCCAACGCTTGACGAAGTAGGCGAGTCGTTCGTCGATTTGCCCAGACATATGCGTTCAATCTCTTGATTTCGGAAAGAAGGACCGAAACCAGAAGATAAGGTCTTGAGGTATTGATCTTTTTATAAGATAACAAGAAAGAAATTGAATTCTATACTTTTGCACTTACTATCAAAGTACGAGACTATTTGAGCCTGCATCCCCATACACGAATCCATTGCAATAGGCGCAGGGAGGAGGATAGAAAGTGTGAGGGCAAACCACCTCCTTCACCCCTCTCGACCGTCTTAAGGAGCTTTCAGGTTTCGGTCAAAACTGTGCAGCATTTTCTTTTCCAGGACAGCAATGTTTTGAATGCCAACAATAAACTGCTCAATCATGCCCAGAGCATTCCTGTTTAGTAGAACGTTTTGGCCCGCAATTGACACAGTAGTCCAGCACTCCAGCTCCATTGCATTCCCCCAATGAATTTCACCAGTGATCGTATTCAACCAAGCAGCGGATTGGATGCCTTTGATGCGCGTGTCGAACAGCCAAGGAGTTATACAAAGGACGAATAAAGCATTGTGGCTGTAAAATTTGGTTTAAGGGGTCCCATATAAAATACATACACTTCCAGCCGACAGCAACGATCAAGAACACAACTCGACCAGCATGTGCTACAGACAGGCAAGCAGCGGACTCGGCTAAGATGGCTTTCCAGCCAGAAGGGATATCCTCATTTGCCGCTTTACATTTGATCCAAAGGTAGTCTCTCGAATTGAACTGAAGTGTATCACCAGGTTGCGTCTGACCCGCAGTCAACTTGATCGCGATGTTCCGGTGCTTCCCGTAGACCCCAGCCCTCAAGATGCGGCTTCAAAAAACATGATGATTTGAGGATTCGTAAGATCTATGCATAAGATGGCGAATGGCAAAGTCTAGCTGCGGCGTGACGTTAATTATGAGGTTTAACTGCAGGAACAGCTGGCACATTGGCGATATGCGGAGAATTGATGGAAAGCTGGTGGTTTGTGTTTGGGAGAACGTGCAATGCCAACCTTTGTATCCTCCTTTGTATAGTCGCTAAACAAGCTAAATTGTATACTTTTGTTATTGCTCTTTGTAGCTGCTAAGGCATGTCCATAATCCAACTACAAACGACCCGTTCAGTCGATGATCCTGATGTCTTTATCGTGTCACGTGATCATTAATCATGGTTCATATTGGCAATATTCGAAGTAACGAAAACGCGCCAAGTCCCTTGTATAGACGTCCTTCACATCGACCCGTATTCTAACAGTCAGGCATGGGGTTCTGATCTTCGGAGATTCCATGCTTGACGCGGCGATGTATCATCCGATCTTCCCAGAGACTGAAAGTTGCGTCGCACACGCCACACGCAATTGGCGCCTAATATGAATTAGCCAGCTTCCACTTGTACACAAAACAGCAGCCAACGTACTGTATTGCGCTCGATCAGCTCTTGCGGAGTATATGCGAGTGGCGTGTCGTCGTTATATACGATATACCTCGAGACGCCCGACTCTGCTCCAAGGGAGTCACGCAACTGTTCAAACGAAGGCGGTACTGGCTCTTGCAACACGCCCTCGATATCCCTCGCAGCAAGTACATGGATCCAATCACAGCAAACAAATAGATAGCGCGACAGATTAAATCCGGACACATATGGCACAAAGACCCCGACCTTGCAATCTATGCCAGAGACTCTGAAGAGTTTAGCAATGTCTTCTGCCTCTTTGGAGAGAGGCTGATATCCCCCGCCAAGAGTTGGGAGCCCATTTGCCTCGAGAAAAGCGTCAAAATTAGACACACTGACTTTGAAGCCCCGAACGAGGGTTATCAAGCCCATATCATTAAGAAAAGATGTGTAATGTGTTGAAGGTGCCGACAAAGGGATGAGATGCGACCCGCCGCTGAGTCGGCTGCCTCGCTGACGTATTAGGTCAGCAAGTGTACGTTCCCACCATTCCCACCCAAAACCGCCCCAACACCCCGTGACCGCATAACTCCACCATTATGGCAGATATATAAGCAGCTCTTACGGCAATCGAATCGCTGGAATCAGGGTGAAAGATCAACTATGTTCAAATTTCGAGGGACCAAAGGCGACGATCGCTCAACTTTGTCGCGGCGCGTGCAGGGTGACCGACTCGACGGAGACCCCCTTCGGAGAACAGCGATTGCTCAACACCATGCTTCAAAAGGCAGCGCTGTTGGAGGAATGGCGTCAGGGGCGCACTACCGCCAAAGTAGAGCGCGAGACCCGTGCAATAGAAAAACGACTCCGCGACAAGCTTAAAGCTTTAAAAAAAAAGGTCATCTGAAAAGCATTCACTTTACTACAATAGATACGAAGGTTAACAACGTGTGTTCTGTTACAGTGGAATAAGTAGTGTAGTCGAATAAAATATTTAAGTTCAGCTTATGAACTATAGAGAATCTCTCATAAAGATATTGTAGAGTTCTTTAATAGTTTATTGACTTATAATCCATATACGACAAACACTTGGATAGAAAGATACGTAGAAAGTTCTAAGTCTTACATTGTGCCAAAAGATCGCGTCATACTGAATCAGGAAACACAGAGCGAACCATGGAGATTATATACTGGCAATTTCGAGCAGATACTCATCATCTTGTATTGGAAGAAGGTAGGGTGAAGGAACATAGAATAGCTTTCTGCCTTGTTTCCGGTTTCGAGATATCATGTCCAATGAGAGCAAAGAACAAGCCATTTGATTTGAGGGTTAGAGAATCTTTTATCGAACACGGCAAAGTTTCCCCCAAATTTGGAAGAACAGAAGACAAAAAGACTATAACAATTGCGTGCAGCTATTTTTGGTCTTTCGAGATATTGCCCCAGAGAAAACGACAGAATATGAAAATGACAAGGAGGCCACTTCGATCATGCACGGTTGTATGGTCGCTTTTGGGAAGGCAAGAGGGCAGAAGAACATTCCATTGCTTTGTATGCAGTTTTTTTTCCTTTGACAAAAAGAAGAATATGGGGTGATATGGCCGGGGCGACGGCATTTCGAAGATGCTCAGATCTTCTCTTTTTTTCGAGCCGACAGGAGGAACGAAGCCATGAATCGGATGTCTCTGATGTTTGGAACATGCCACGTAGGCTGGGTTCCTTCTGAGAAGATTGGTCGCTTCGAAAGCCAGCCGGGAAAAGAACATCTTTTTTGCATCGAGGTCTTTCAAGCTCCAATATGTCCTTTCGCAAAATCCATGTGGGAACAGGATATGAGAAAGCTTCCCGCCTTGTTCGAATCTAAATCAAATGTATTCTCCTTCTCGATCCCATGAATTTAAGAGCAGAAAGCTGTTATACCCGAAGGCCTTCGAGAACGATATTGTTCGAAATCCAGGGGAAAAAGTCATGCAACCCAATGCTTCGAATTATGAATCCGATCGAGCAATGCAGCTTATGAATTGAAGGTTGAAGCCATGTACAGCATTGAACCATGATTCGCTCCACTGAACATCTCAAAAAGACAAAATCCCATCTCATGGCGGGCTTCTTTGATGGGTCTCTCTCACAACGCAGGCACAAATTTCATTAATGAATTTAGCTGTCTCTTTTCCATTGCCTCGAACAGACTCGTAGGTCGTTTGACCATTCTTTTCTCCAAAAAAAACAGCCAAGCCATAACAATGCTGTGAGTGCATCTTGAAAGTCACCTGAAATCTTCGAGGTTCAATTCCAATCCAGCAAACTCATGACCTCTTTAGGTATTCTTTGGAAGTCAGAAAAAGTCGAACCATAGCATCGCCATTAAGGCATGTTAAAGGTCATGAGCTTCTCTGTTATTCTTCTTTTTAAACCGACAAAAGCCATTCACGCTCTCTGACGCACTCGAAAGTCCTCCAAAAAAAAAGTCGAATCATGAGTTCAGTCAAATCCATGTATGAAAGTCTCGTGTGTTCATGGAAGCCAACCGAAACAACCCATGGTAAAGGAATCTTAAAGATTCTCCTAAAAGTTCGAATCATGACTTTGCAGTGATCCAATCTGTGAAACCATGCGTTTGCCTGGCTGTTCAAATCGACCCGAACAACGTCACATATTGTGTGCCAGGGACGCTTTGGAAAACCGCAGAGAAACTCGAACCATACAAACGCCTTCTTTATAACTTGAAACTCATCCGCTGTTTCCCAAGGCCTTCTTTCCGAATTGGACGAAGTCATATTACGCGCCAGGCGTGCTTTGCGAATCCACCAAAAAACTCGAACCATAATGTCACCGCGATTGCATCTTGAAAATCATGTGTAATCTTCGAAATCCAAATCCGATCGACCAAACACATGCTGTCCTTACTAGATGCTTTGAAAATCCCCCTTCAGATGAGGTCAAACCATAGCCTTGCCATCAGGGCATCTTGCAAGTCTAGAGCGAGTTTTGTGTTTCTCCTTTCAAATCGAGTCACTTCATCGTACCTCCGCAGCGGTAGTTCGAATCAGAAAAGAGGTCGAACCATGTTTCCATTTTAGTCAAGTCTTTGGAAATCATGCGCGGCTTGAGCAGCCCAAACTGATCGAATCAAATCAAAATCATCAAGTCATCACAATGCAACTTTGCGAACCATGGTATGAACCATCCAAAATGCGCGGGGCCACTTCTTTCGTGATGCACAATCACTCAAGCCCATCAATCTTGTCCCAATGGCAAAGCAGACCTTCATTAAGGATGAAATCCGCTCTTCTCAATGGACGCTTGTCAGTGGGTGTCATGTGAGCGGTCATCCATGTCTGGTGTGTTTGTTATATTTTGACTTCAGCCCAGTCTTCCAACATCATTGAACATAGCCGAAACTCATTGCCCATAATGGACCCCTGCATCAATTCGAATCCCTCATGATGTCCTTGATAGCAGCACTTCAACAAAAAGGTCATGCAAAGAAAAGGCAATTTTTCGAAAACCTTGGAAAATCAACTGTCATAATAAACTAAAGAACTCCCAAAACCCTGAGGAATTATGGCTTTATATACACCTCCCTGCCCCCTATCCACACCGCCATCTTCATTTCCATATTCCCGGAGCTCCGCGCGGTATGTGGTATTCAATGGCTGAGAAGAGTGTGATAGGATACTTGAAGGGTTCGTTTGGTGGTTTTGTTTGCGTGGGGAGGATGTGTGTTGGGAGTGCAAACGAGAAGGGCCGGTGAGCGGAAATTGGTGGAAAAGAAGGGGAAGGAGGGGAGCAATGATGGATGTGGCTAATGGGTATGTTTGATGGTATGTTTGAAGGGCGGTGTGGTATGATGTGGCATGCGTCACGCAAGTGAGTGATTGGGTTCAAGGGTCACGAATTGTGGATTGTTTTACGAAAAGAAAGATAAGGAAAGGAAAGTCGTGGGTTCGTGGGTATTCATGTCGATTCATATGCTTTATGCAAAATTCCCGATCCAGATCCAGATCCAAAAAAAAACTCCAGATCCAAACGCCATGCAATGCAGCTTGTAACCATGCCATGCCGTTTCCCAAACTCCCCACGCAACACATTTTAAACGTAATACAAGCTTCGGGGTGGCTGCCTCGACACTCTGGTCGACCTCCTAGTAGGCAGTTGCGGTGTCTTAACAGGCTAAGTATAAACTCAGTATACAGTTTTCAGGGTACATGTAACGAATCAACGCCAGTCAATCAAAGCAGAGCAGAGCAAATCAAAATCAGAAGTAAGCAAGACGAAAAGGTAAATGCGATAAGCAACGCTGCGCGCATTACTGTACCTTTGACACAGCAGCAGCCACCTGAACCTTCTTCTTAGGCTGTGTTGCGAGACCTTTTTTCAAGAGCAAGGGGATGATGTCTGTTTCTTTGCGGCGATTGATGAATTTGCGGCAGACGGGGCATTGCGAGCGTTTTTGTTCGCCTGGGGCAGCACGATTCTCGCCAGCGATTAGTGCTTCCATGAGACAGGTGTGGCAGAAGAGGTGGCCTATTTGGTAAATCAATTAATTTTTGTGCTGAGCGAGGAACTTGGCGAAAAGACATACCACATGAAGTTGCAGTCAGGTCAGTAGGTGTGTCCATGCAAATCACACAGGTAAAAGTGTTGAAGGTGGTGGCCTTTTCTTCCTGGGGAATTTGTGCTTTAACAGCATCCTCGCGTTGTTTCTGCAGTATGTTTTGTACTGGAGCCTTGTCGTCTGTAAGATCGACCTCTTCTATTGTGGCGGGCTCGGCTTTTACTTCTTCTCTCGATGAACCGTTGTCTCGTTTCTGCCGTTTTGCTGAAGGCCCAGGTGAAGGCGAGTCTCGCTTCCTTCTCTGGGGTGGCGAGTCTGGAGTGGATGTCAAGTCGACGTAGCCATTTGGCAAGCGGGCAGGACGCGACGAAGCTTGGGCATGTGCGCGGGTGTTCGGTGGCATGTCGTCGGTGATGGTAGAGGTTCGGTAGGAATAGGGAAGGAAGCTGTTGTGGTCGTAGCCAGCAGGATTTAAAATGTTGTCGAAGAAGTTGGTGGCGGCGAGGGGCGGAGAATCGTCGTGCAGGTGGTCGGCAAAGGGATTTAGCGTGGCTCGTCGGTCAGCAGAAGGGTCGTAATAGAGCGGGTCACTTTGCCCAGGACTGGGGGCTTGTGGTGGTTGTGGTGGGGGTTGATAACTGGAGGCGTGGTGGGGAGGATGTTGGCGGTTGCGGTCGAAGAAAGCAGGCATGAACCGCTCTGGGGCAGACATGGTTGGTGGGGATAGCTAACAGCAACAAGAACTAGCAGACAGAGCAGGCAGGCAAGCAGGCAGAGATCAGGCAGTGAAAACACAAAGACGAAGGCAGCAGAGCAGCACAGCCAGCACTACATGGTCACAGTGGCACGATGAGAGCTGTCATTTTGGAGGAACAAGCGGCGGCGGTTGCCATTGGACTGGGAAGGACGTGCGACACTTAATAATTATGGATACGGCCAGCACCAGCGTAGGGCTGCAGGTCCCAGACGCCATCCGCCATCATGGCGCATAATCGCTGGGCGGCGGGCGGGCGGCGGGCGGGGATCTCGGCGGCGGAGTGCCAAGAGTTTGCGATGATGCTGCATTGAGATTGCCTTCAATGACCACATGATAATGAGAGCCATACACCCACGCAAACCACCTCAACCACCTCGCGATAATTCACAAATCCACCGCGCAATGCAGCCGCACAACTGAGTCACATGCAAGAATAATGCGCTGCCGCGAATGTCGGACGATTGCCGCGAATGTAGCCCATAGCTCACGCCCTGTTAACGCACAGGTCTCTTTTACGAAGCCTTCAACGCGACGATGCTTTGCCACAACCCAACCGACCACCCACAGAGGAGGCAAAAGCAACACTCGTAAAGAAGAGAGTAGTAGCCTCAATGGTATGCAACATGCGACACCACACATTTCTCATACATTCTCAAATCACAACTACTAACTCTCCCTGGCAGTCCCTTCAGAAGCTCGCTTCAACGAGATTGGCGTCCAACAACTCTCGAGCCATGTCCACTCCCAAGTCTTCCCCGGCAAACGCACCTCTCCTCCCCCAGAACTCGTCGCCCTCTCTCAAGACCACCTCACTCGCCATGACCTGCTCGGCAAGAATCAAGACTCCACCCCACCCGTTGCTTTCGACCTGCCTGAGTTGCAGGGTGCCAGCCTCGATGAGCACTTTCACAAACTGGGCATGGATGCTGCAGAGCCATACCTGACCATGGCCAAGAAACTCGCCTGGGCCAATCCTCCTCCCAAACCTCGCAAATGGATCAGACAAAGTGGTTGGACAAAGTACAACAGAGATGGCACTACCGAGGCAGTAGACGCTCCCAACGAGACGACGCTGACCTTCGACACCGAAGTCATGTGGAAAGAAACTTCGTTTGCATGTATGGCTTGCGCTGTCAGTCCAACTGCCTGGTACGCTTGGTTATCTCCATGGCTGTTGGGAGAATCCAAGTCAGATCGCCACCTCATCCCACTTGGGGACCCTAACCAACACCGTGTCATTGTTGGGCATAATATTGGATACGATAGAGCGCGCATCGCTGAAGAGTACAATATCGCCCAGTCGAAAAACTATTTCGTCGATACCATGTCTTTACATGTAGCATCGAATGGCATGTGCTCTGGGCAACGCCCAACGTGGATGAAGCACAAAAAGAGTCGGGAGCTAAGAGACAAGATTGCGACTGCCGAAGAAAATGCAGAATTGTCAACTTTGCTGGATTCTGGCGCCATCCCAGATGAAGAGGAGGAGCTCTGGATTGGCAGGAGTGCCGTCAATTCTTTACGAGAAGTCGCCAAATTTCACTGCAACATCACAATCGATAAACAGCGGCGTGAGTATTTTGGTGAGCTCGATCGCTCTGGCGTCTGCGAAAAGTTGGACGAACTTCTCGACTACTGCGCAGCAGATGTCGAAATCACACATCGAGTCTATCAAAAGGTCTTTCCATTATTCGTAGAGACATGTCCGCATCCTGTCAGCTTTGCTGCACTGCGATTCCTGGGGGCTGAAATTCTTCCCGTCAATGAAACTTGGGATGCCTACATCAACAACGCAGAAGCGACTTACCATCAACTCGAAGACGCTGTTCGCGAACGATTAGTAGCATTGACAGACAAGGCACTCGAAGTCAAAGACAAACCTGAAGTTTACAACAACGACCCTTGGCTAAGTCAACTCGACTGGTCAGGTCAAGAGATCAGGATGGTCAAAGGCAAGAAAAAAGATGATCCACCACGACCAGCAGCGCGGCAAAAGAAACCAGGCATGCCCAATTGGTATAAGAATCTATTTGCCAAGAATGACGGGCCTATGAATCTTACTGTGCGGACACGAATCGCACCCATACTACTCAAATTGGCTTGGGATGGTAATCCTTTGATATGGTCAGATACACACGGCTGGGTATACCAAATACCCATGGACGAGCTGTTTGCCTACCAGGCAAAAGGTTTGAAAGAAGTGGACATGTCGGAAGAAACCAACTTGAAATTGCGTGACGACGCACAACACGCATATATCAAAGTCCCACATAAAGACGGCCCACTCGCACGCTGCGCCAATCCTCTAGCCAAAGGATATTTGCAGTACTTTGAAAAGGGCATATTGACCTCCGAATATACCTACGCCAAAGAAGCTTTGGAGATGAATGCCTCGTGTTCGTATTGGATAAGCGCAAGAGATCGAATCATGTCGCAGATGGTTGTCTACAACAAAGAGGTTCCGGATGCGCCAAAATTGGTATCAGCATCTGGCAAAGGCCGACAAAACAAGGTTGGCTTCATCCTACCCCAGGTTATCCCCATGGGTACTATCACAAGGAGAAGCGTCGAGAACACCTGGCTTACAGCAAGCAATGCGAAAAAGAACCGAGTTGGATCCGAGCTCAAATCAATGGTTCGTGCCCCGCAAGGGTACTGCTTCGTCGGAGCCGACGTTGACTCCCAAGAACTTTGGATTGCCAGTCTCATTGGTGATGCAACGTTTCAGCTTCATGGCGGCAACGCTGTGGGCTTCATGACTTTGGAAGGCACGAAAGCAGCTGGTACCGATCTCCACTCGCGAACAGCTGGGATCTTGGGCATCTCAAGAAACGACGCCAAAGTCTTCAATTATGGCCGTATTTACGGTGCTGGACTCAAATTTGCGGCTACGCTGCTACGACAGTTCAACCCAAACTTGACTGAATCGCAAACATCAAAAACTGCAAACGATCTCTACCAAAACACCAAAGGCAAAAAGACCACACGAAAGGTTCTGCATGATCGACCCTTCTGGAGAGGTGGCACCGAGAGCTTCGTTTTCAATAAACTAGAAGACTTTGCAGAGCAAGAACGACCTCGCACACCAGTACTTGGAGCTGCAATCACCGAAGCCTTGCAGCGTCGTTATCTCACCAAAGGCGGTTTCATGACATCTCGCATCAACTGGGCTATTCAATCATCTGGAGTAGACTACCTCCATCTCCTCATAGTCTCCATGGATTACCTAGCGCGTCGCTACAACATAGATGCACGTCTCGCCATTACAGTTCACGATGAAATTCGGTACCTTGTCAAGGACGAAGACAAATACCGAGCCGCCATGGCACTTCAAGTTGCCAACGTCTGGACGCGAGCCATGTTCTCACAGCAAATGGGGATCAACGAGCTTCCGCAGTCATGTGCTTATTTCTCTGCTGTCGACATCGATCATGTTTTGAGGAAAGAAGTCGACATGGACTGCATTACACCCAGTCATAAAGAAGCCATTCCTCATGGCGAAAGCCTTGATATCATGGCTCTTCTTGAGAAAGGTGACGCCGCAAGATTAGACCCTAAGATCATCCCCACGGAACCACCCGCAGTCTCACAATACACCGCTACTTACACTCCGCGCATACCCGTAATGACCACACTACATGGCAACGACCCAACCTCCGCCACCGCCCTAGCCTATGTGAAAGCCCAAATATCATCCGACGACAAAGAACTCCGCGAAATCCTAAAACCACATCGGGCTCCACCGAAACGTCGCTCAAAAGCATCACAAGCTCTTGAGGAAGTGGAAGAAGAACAAGAACAGATTCAACAAAACATTATTCACTATCAACAGACAGCGAACCTGTTCCCAGTTGACCACTTATGGGCTGAGTTGTACAAGCATGCCAGTAAAGTGGCTGCCAAACCGAGAAGCATGGGCAAAGCCAGCACAGGGGTGTGGCATCATCATCACATGCACCCACGTAGTACAGCACCGCGGCCCGTGAGGTGTTGATCTTCAATGAAAGATTTTTCTCTTCGATTTTGTATGATAAAGGTTACGATGACGGCCGTATTTTGGATTCACGCTACTGTTGTATGATGAAGTGCCATGTTACGAATTGGGAGTTTCCAATTAGATGGATGATTGATTCTGGTTCTTGTATTGATAGTATAGCATTATTTACCGGAACGTTAATCTTAATATAATGTTCAAACATTTCTAATAACCTTGGACAGCACATGTCATGTTCATCTACTAAGCACGCGACATCAATAACTAAGAATAAATCCTTCCTACTCATCAACACCACCCCAAACACCCCAACCCACAACATCCAATGATCTCCACTTCCAACATCTTACACACATCCCATCGCACAACATATCACCCCATCCAACACCCACTCCCAACCAAACAAATCCCCGCGCGCATCTCCTTAGTCACCTAACACACGCGCCGATCCCTCCCCACACCACACACCACACCTGCATTCCTAGCTCCACAAACGTGCATGCATGACCCCCGAACCCACGATAACGCAACTCCCCCTCCAACGGCGCGATTCCCGGCCAGATACCTTAATCCGCAAAGTCTGGCGATGACCCTGAACCAAAGTTTTGCAAAATGACGTGTGAGGTGACACATCGGGCGGCGGTATTTGCTGTGCGCGCCGGGGTTGCGCCGAGGCCGGGATCGGTAGTTGGGTGTGGTGGGAAGGGAAGGGAATGGGTGGGAAGGGATGGGGGGAGGGGTATATAGGGTTAGGGAGGGGAGTTTACTGTGTTTTGGTCTGATGAGTAGTGAGATTTTGATTGTGGGAATTTGGACTTGATGGTGAATGAGTAACTATACGTGCCAAGATAGGTGTATGAAAAGAGTGATAAGAATTGGTAAGACATAAGAAGTAAGAGGGATAAGAGACAGGAAATAAGAACAAAAATTGTGTAAAAGAGGGTTAGGATTGAATAAGACTTCATAAATCAGAGCAAGAAGATATTGTGGGTTGGGATCGAGCGTGAGCATAAGAGAAAAGGGAGAGCAGAGAATTGAAAGGTTTTTAAGAGATAAAAAAGGGAAATTACAAGGGCAAGACAAAGAGAGAAAATGGGAGAATTCGAGCCCGGAAAGTTATTCGATGTAGAAGGGATGGTTGTTGTGATTACGGGTGGGGGAAGTGGTACGTCTACCTCATATACATCCCTTATCGCTATTCCCTGGCCCAACATGTGCCTTCTTTCAATACATCGCTTTGGATAAGAAAAGAAAAATAAGAGACACAAGGACAGAATACGAAGAGAAAGTTGAAGAACAGTAATTTAAGGGAAAAGTCGATCGCTAATACGAATATCAAACAAACAGGCATCGGTCTAATGATGGCTCAAGCCCTCGAAGCCAACGGCGCAATAGTCTACATCTTAGGACGAAGATTAGAAGTTTTACAAAAAGCTGCCGAGACTGCTGTACATCCTCCCTTCCTTTCCCTCTACCCTCACTTCCCCTTCCCATTCCCACCGCCGCCTACTCAACTACTTCAATACCTTCCCACCCACCCATTACCCCACCAACTACCTCATTCTACTCAGCTACCCCTCTAACACCCCCAGAAACATTCCAACATCCACCCCCTCCAAACAGACGTAACCTCCCTCCCCTCCCTGCACGCCGCCGCCTCCCACATAACCCAACGCCACGGCTTCATCAACCTGCTCATCCCCAACGCCGGAATCCAAGGCCCCCTCTTCTCCCCGCCCCTCCCCCCAACATCTTCCATCCCCGACTTCCTCGCCTCCATATCCCACTGGACGCCCTCCACCTTCCAATCGACCTTCGCCGTCAACACGACCGCCGTGTTCTTCACGGTAGTCGCGTTCCTCGAACTGTTGGATGCGGGGAATAAGCGGGGGAATGTGAGGCAGAAGAGTCAGGTGCTGGCGACGGCGAGCGCGGGGGCGTTTGCGAGGGTGCCGATGGCGGGGTTTGCGTATGCGGCGAGTAAGAGTGCGTGTGTGCATGTGGTGAAGCAGCTTGCTACGCGGATGGCGGGGTGGGGGATTAGGGGGAATGTGTTGGCGCCGGGTGGTGAGTTTTTTATTCTCTTTCTATCTTTTTTTTTTCTTGGTTTATTGTGGTTTGAGGTGTGTTTGAGGGTTGGATGGGTTGGTTGAGACGGATTTGGGCTGGACTGGGTTGAGCTGACGATGAATAGTGTATCCAAGTGATATGACGTCTGAACTGCTTGCGAAAACGAATGGGGAGTTTGAAAGAGATTTCATTCCGGAAGAGAGGGCTGGGTCGATTGAGGATATGGCTGGGACAGTTTTATTTCTGGCGAGTAGAGCTGGAGGGTATGTGAATGGAAGTGTGGTTTTGAGTGATGGTGGGAGATTGAGTGTTATTCCTGCTACGTATTGAGCATGTGTTCAATAATTCACAGCAAGAAGATGAGGGAATTATGAGAAATCAAGAAGAGTCATTTACTCCATTCTTGTGATACTTTGGTATCATACTTAGAAATGAACCTAGCCCGAGTACTCCAATGCCCTTCTCGCACCTGCCCAACAACAGGTACCAACACTGTTCCTTACAGCTCTCGCCACCCTTGCTGCCTGTCCGTATTGAATATAACTTCAATACCTGCCAACACCATCCTGGACCAAATGTCCGTCACATTCAACGTCGGTTCGATTGTCCCCACTGCATCAATATTATTTCCACTGTGGAGCCCAGTGTCAAATTGTGGTACATGACCCAAACTTGCACGGTAAGGTTCCATCCCCAGCAACCTGCTATACGCCGTTTGTGCCACAGACAGATAATCCACATCGCCATCGTCCGTGTCTGCGTCATCCTGAGAACCGTAGTGTGCTTCATATGGATAATCGCGAGCCAGAACATTTGCAAATTTGTCGCACCAGAGAACCACGCGCTTCAAACTCGGGTACTCGTGACGATGGTCGAGGACATGTGCAGCCCATTCGTTGAGAATAATCGTCGAATCGATGATTTCGAGGCTCTCTACATGAACGGGTATGTCGACCATGCGTTGGTGGAATGGTAGTTGATTATCGATGAAGGATCTGAAAAGGAGCTCTTGCGGTACAATAAGTCGTTTCAGATTTGCCAAACCACCCGTTCTGCGATCCTTGGCCCAAGACATGTCCCAAGGTCTGATGAATGGATAGATATATTGGCGCGCAAAATGTGCTGGACTGGGTGTCCTTTTTACCGCGACAAATTCAGGTCGGAAGTTCAACCAATCCACATCTGAGGCATCTATGGCAACTCGCATCAGGCTTGGGACTTCCAACAACATACTCATGGAACGATACACCAAACCAAACGTGTCCTGATCCCGTCTGTTAAATGTTTCTTCTGAAACATCCATCTTCCAAACAATGCGAATTTCCAAGTTCTTTAAGTTTGGAAGATATCGTTGCAATTTCTGTATGATTTTGTCCGCACCGTACCTTCTGTTACGTGTCGGACCTGCGAAATACACCTCAAGCGCCTCTGCCCGAATATCAATGGCCATCTCAATTATATGGTCGCATTCATCGTCTTCAGGAATGTCGTAGTTGCAAGGCCCTTCATCGTGACGATAGTGCAAATGCTCGAGCTCGGCCAAAACGATGTGTAGTTTGCGCAAGGTCAGAGTCTGTAGGACGGACCATATTGGAACGAATGAAGTTTTGAGGCTTGTCAAGTAGCGGAACCCCACGGAAAGAGGCGGCATCAAACATGTGTCGTCACCAAAAAGTAATTCTTGAGCCTCATGGCAATCTCCATGGGTGTTGATAGATAATGCGCTCGTCCTCATTGAACGTTCATTCTGAATGAGCGGAAGCAGGTGGAGAAGGATGCCAACAACGGAAAGCCAGGTTTCGTATTCGTGATTCATGTTGCCTGCCAATAATCGATAGAATCGATAATGACTTCGGGTCTTGCAGTTCCCCAAAGCACGCTGGCGATTCAGCCACAACTGAAGTAGATATTTACACATGCTGGCCAAGCGACCAAAGGGACACAGACCGCCGTGGTCACATAAAGGGCAAAGGGTTTTAGATCCTGGCTCATGGTCTCTGACAGACACAACATGACTTTCCAAGCATGGGTCGATGTCAACATGGAGTTCATGAACGCGGTCTGCCAGGTGAGGTTTCTTTAATATGATGAAGAAGAAGCGATGAATGCTCGTAGGGCGATAGCTTCTTTCGCGTATGCTATTGTCGACGGCCACTCTTCGGAAAAGAGCCTCTTGGGCAGGGGATCTTGCCTTGCGACATGTCAACGCGAGGCTTCGGAGATCGGCATAGCGAGCGAGGGTCGAACGCCAGAAGTCTGCATCGACGACTGTCGATTGCGCAATAACAGGTGAAGTGAGATACGTGTGTGTGTCGCGCTTGTTGCGTTTGGCTTCTTCAATAAAATGTGCTATCCTGTACAACAATTCGGCAGGAAGGTCTTTAAAAGAGGCCATGGCCGTGATGGAAAGTGGTAGAATATGGGATGGATGATGTGAGCATCCAAGCGGACAATCGAAATTGAAGTTGAAATCGAAATCAACAATCCATGAATCGGCTAGAAGGTCCAATGCTGAAGCGAAGCAGGAGCGAAGGATGGAGGCATGTCCATCACGTGACTGTGACCTGGCGGTTTCCACATTCGACGTGCGCTTTTCAACGTCAGCCGTGTAGGATGATGGTGGTTAGTGATATTCTTGAATGCCAATGCCAATGCTCTTCATGATCTTAATATTTTTCCTAACATCCAATGCGCAAATTGTAAAGCAGGCATAATCATTGCGGCAACTATTCTTGAAACTGCGTCGTGCAGCTTCCACAAAACCGTCTCTTGCAACTGATCAACATCAAGTCCACGTGCCTGATCAATTCGATCTTCTACCTGTTCTCTTAAACGTGCTGCTTTACTGGGCAATTCGAGCCCTAAGCCGAGGTACAATCCAACAATAATGTACTCCATGATAACTTGCCTGTTGGGTAGTGATTAGTAAAATTAATATTTTTAGTCAAACACTCTACATCGCAACTACAGGTAGTAGCAGTACAGTTGTCGCTTGGAGTAAGTGCAAATGTCAGGTGAGGTGGTATTGATACGTACATGCATAACTGGATCGTGACGCTGCCACTAATGACGTTGAAGCGCATGGAATCCCACGTCTCATGCGGGCCCCAATGCTCAAAAGCAAAACACATCATGTAGACAACATCTACAACAAAAAAGGGCAAGCTGATTACGACGGTGGTGAGAATCTTAACCTCATCCGAATCCGCAAGATACAGGCGCGCTGAAATAACGGTGGTAGCCCAAATAAGAACGATGAAACAAGCCAGATAGAGCGAAACGCCGGCCTTGGTGGCCTCGGTGGCAGCAAACGTGGGCCCGTCGCGGGAGTCCGGGTCGATGCCACCGGCAACGATAAGAATAAAGGATATAACGAGGGGGATGTGGACCATGAGCAGGATCCACTGCATGCGACGTCCCTTGGGCCTAGTGGTGGTGTTGAGCAAGCTGCTTGTCGTCATAAACAGGGGCGTCAATCCCATCGAGGTCAGGATGGCAACACCACTCTCCAACGACGTGTTTGCACTCGTGTTAGGAGCATACATAGTCGTAGCCGCCAAATCGATAGCCACCTGCGTCAAACGGCAGATGGAAAGCAAGGTCAGCCATATCCATGGCGAACTACGGCCCAAGCCCTGGCGGAAGATGAGATAAATAGACAGGCAAAGGTAGATGAAGAATATAATGAGCGTGACGATGTTCACAACAGCCCCGTACTGGAGGGCAGCCATTGGGATTAAGGCATGGAGAGAGGTGGGATTGAGGAATTGACGATGGAAGGGGATCAGCCCCAGTTCTACTTCTCGAGGTTCGCGGAGCTCGGACGCTTGGCGCTTCGAACTTGTCGAGTGCCAAGATGCAGCTCTGATCGGCGACGCGTTTTCCTTTCACCCATCTCCGTCATCACTTTCACTGCACAAAGACTCGCACATGTGTGTTTGCACAGCCTCGAGATTGCGTTGTTTCTTACATCCATTCATCTCACCTCGTCCGATGCTGCTCAGGCGCTGGGGTGGGGGGCATTGGTCCCAGTTCGATCATCGCATCGCATCGCCAGTTTCGCCCCCCTGGGGGCTGTGCTGACCCAGCGGACCAACGCGGAAGACCACTTCACTCACTTGTCGCTATCTGTTCTCGTACGTGCGTGGCTGAGGCATCAACAAACCAGAATCCTCATGCAACTGTCTTGACATTTTTCGATTATGGCTTCACAGCTGCCTCCCTCTTACGGGAGCATGTAAGCGGGCCTGCAGTGAATAAACACAGCCTTGCTGGCTTTCCCATGTTCTCACAAGCATCGACAATCGGAACAATTGTGCACAGGGATGCAATTAACCTTGTTTGTTTACTCTATTTTACTTTTCACCTCATGTCCCCACGCGCTGGGTCTACCCCGGACCTTCTACGATCTAGGCGCCCTACCGTTGTAATCCACCCCAGCCGTCGCAGTGTAGTTAGCGAAGCAATCATAATTGAAGTCAATCTCAGCACTGCGCTTCTGTAGGGCCGAAACAACTGTATCAAATGCGCAGAGCCCATTCGGGTCCGTCGGGCACCCTGCGTATGACTCATCAATGGGAACCACCGCGTCGTTGCTACTCCGGTTAGTTATTGTGTTCTGGTCAAATTGCGAAAAGGGGGCGCAGCTACTTACACCAAGAAACGAATCTGCTTCGTGGGCTTCATAGCTGGGCAGCTCAATACCTGCGCAGTGAAATGCGTCGCAAATGGCACAAGCTTGCTAGCCACGAAGTTGCTCTCCCTGCGATTTCCAGTTGGGCTTAGTGGTGGGCCCTTGAACAGCGCGGTGAGATTGAATGCAGTCAGCGTATCGAGCACGACAACCTCGTGGGTCGCATCAGCATAGATCGACTGGTTCAATGGGAAGTAAGTCGGTGTGTCGTCGAAAGTCTCGTTCAACGCAGAGTTGGGGCTGGGGTATTTTCCGGTGAACCTCGCAATGAACTCATCCAGGTATCCCTTGCCCTGCGCAGCAGCAACAGGCGAACCGAAACCATTGTTGTAGTAGAAAGACAGGTCGTAGAAGTACTCGTAGTTCAGGAAGTCCTCTTCGCTGAACAGGTTGCAGAATGCGGAGTAGCCAAGCGCATGCGTTTCGTACGAGCAAAGCTGAAGCATGGAGATCACATCCGTTGCGGTAAAGTTGATACCACTAACTTGCGACTGGAGACGCGCAGTAGTAGCATTGAACGCATTGGCAGCAAATTTGGAAGCCACAGCGCTTCCAATAGATCCCTTGTTCGCAACGTTGGAGTTGTTGCAGACCATGTATGGTGCGCCTGAGTTGTTCAAGCCTTGGCTCTCAACAAGAATCTCAATGTTGACCTGATGAAGATACTCGGGTACACCAAAGAATCCAGCGGCAAAGTTCTCAGCAGTCTTGACCATGCGATCTTGCGATTGCGTGCGGAAAACTGGAATTGTGCCAGCTGCGGTGAAGTTGTTGAGCAGGCTGCCATACAATTCGCGATACGCAACGCCCAGGAGGAAGTTCTGGCTGCGTCCAAAAGGAGTCAGAAGCTCGGCACCAAGCTTGTAAGTCCAATCGCTAAGGAAAGAGAGCTCTCCAGAGACGGAGAGTCCTGTCTTGGTCGCATTCGCAATCTTCTTCGCAAATGTTTCGGGGGCAGCATCGCTGGTGGGATATCTGGCTCCGTGTCTGTAGAGAAGATGCACCTGAGTGATGTCACAACCCTCTGGAATCAAGGGATTTGCGTCAGGCAAGCCATAATCGCTTGAACGCACAGAGTACCATGGCGAAAGATTGCCCCAGTACTTGGTGATATCGAAATTTGGAGACTGGCTTCCACTTCCATGTGGCTGAGGAGAAATCAGAGGGAACTGATTAGAATTGCCATCGTTGTAAGGATAAGCTTTCGCAGTCTGGATAGCAGCAGGCTCGACACCAGTGGGCGTAGGACCAGGGTAACCAACAACAGACTCCGGTGGGAAAAGCGAGGGGTTGGCGGCGGCTAGAAAATAAAAGTATCAGCCATGAGGCGTTTTCCAAGCCCAAGAGTACAACATACTACCAGAAGGAGGATACACATTCTTCGTCGCGGAACCCGCAAAGTCAGAAGCCTTAATCGTCGTCGGCGCAGCACCCACGCTGGAAACCAGCGCAAGCAAAGCCGCCTTGTTAACCATAGTCTTCATTCTCGCTGAAAAGCTTCAAAGGAAATTGACTCCAAATAAAAAGGCCAAGCTTCGTCAAGCTTTTGCCCAGAACGGCGTGTCCCAAAGCCCATTTTATATCTGCCTCTTAATTACGCTACCCGCAAACCCTTCGATCACATAGGCTTAGAGTTGTGCGTACTCTTCCTGTAATGAGCACTACCACCGGCTCGTCTGTCGGAATGCCCCGCCAATCACACCTTGCGATCGTCGCGCGTGCTGCACATTGCTACTCACCGGCATACCGAATACGAGCGCTGGGTGGAAGATGCGTGCTAGGTTGACGACTGTGGCTTGACTTAAGCCTTGATTTTAATGCACGCATTGCTGGGCTACGGGAAGGCGAAGGGAAGGTGGGTTGATAAGCTGCTGAATTGGGGTCCTGGCGACTCATTAGGCTTGAACTTACCATGAGCCTCATTGAAGGGTTCGGCGGGCTCCGCGTGGGATTTTTTTGCGGCTGGATGGTTGAAGAGGGGGTAAGCAATGGGTTTATGCATAACAACTGAGAATAAGTGTCGTGGTTGACGCGTAATGAATTTTCTTCCATATTGATGTCTTCGGAAATAAATCATAAATCACAAGTCTGCAACAAAACCCCGCACGAAAAGGTCATTCAACATGCCAGACCACAACGACGGGACGCCTTTTTCGGATCACACATCCAGAACACAGCATGATCCGTAATTCACACACCTATTTCACGGCAATTCATTCCAAAAAAGTATAGTCACCATCCCATTCCTCTACAAACCTACACTAAATCCCACACGCGAGTAGAGCCTCAACGCCACCGACCCAACACCAACCCCCCGGTTCCCCTCCCCCCGTCCACGTGCGCCATCTACAGCGTCCCTAAGGGATACACAGGCGGTACATTAGCGCGATTCGGCGTGACCACAGGAACGCTCTCGTATACCGGCACCTCAACGACTTGCCTTGCCCACAGCGGTGCTCTGCGGATTCTCGTCAATTGCTCGATTTGATAAGCAATACGCAGCAGTTTTTGCTCTTCGAACGGCCGGCCGAGGAGCTCCATGCCGATGGGCACGCCGATGGGGGCGGAGGCACTGGGCGCGCTGAAGCCTGCTGGGATGGTTACGACGGGTGTTCCTGTTAGCGCGGCGAGGATGCCGTTGCGGCCGGATTGGGAGGGGGAGGAGAGTTTTACGACGAGGTTTTTTTGCTCGGGGTAGAGGATTGCGTCGAGGGAGAAGGAGGCGAAGGTGTTGAGGAGGGTGAGGGTGAGGTTGTGGATTCCGTGTTGGCGGGAGAGGTAGGTTGTGTTGCTTGTTGAGGATGAGAGCGCTGTGTTGACGTATTCGTACTGTGAGGGAAGGACGAGGAATTCGCCATGCGATTCGTTGGTTGCTTTGCGCGCGTACAGTTCTTCCAATGTGTTGGGATGTTGGCCTGAGAGCGTGGGACGTTGCAGATACTCATTCATCAGCTCACGGTACTCGAAGCGTTGGACATCGTATGCAGCTTGGATTGCAGTTGCGTTGTAGATGGCCTCGCTGATGGGAACTAGGGTCACCCCTTCATTTTCAAGTCGAGACATCAACGCATCCATCGCATTGTTGACCGGGGTGACCTCTGGAGAGTCTGTACGATTGAAAAAGCCATCCAGCACTCCAATTCTTAGGCCTTTCAATTTAGTCTCGGCGAGCGAGGCTGCATAATTAACGCCTCGATTCGCAGAAGGTACCAAGGCAGTCATGTTGTCTGCTGCATCATATCCAGTACTGGCCATGACTGTGAGAGATACTGCAACATCTTTTATAGTCTTTGCGATTGGCCCAATCACATCATGCGTAGTCGATATGGGTATGATACCACGCCTAGTGATCAGTCCCCTTGTAGGACGAATACTGCAGAGCGAATTTGCGCTTGCTGGGCTCCGTAGCGAATTGACAGTATCAGTACCTGTGCCAAAGACACAAAATGAAGATGCTACAGCGGCTCCTGTGCCACCAGAACTACCTCCAGGTGTACGGGTTGGGTCATACGGATTGATCGTTTGCCCACCGAGAGAAGATACACTTATTCCCTCCAAGGCCATCTCGTGGAGGTTCACTTTGCCTAAGATGACGGCTCCAGCCTGTTTCAATGCCACAACACTTGGAGCATCTTCTGTGGGTTGCGAATGTGCCAATGCTAAGCTGCCTCCAGTAGTTGGCATGTCTGCAGTATCGTAGTTGTCCTTCAAGAGAACAGGGATACAAAACAGCGGCCCTGTAGCATTACCCTTTGAGAGCTGTTCATCCAGAGAGTCGGCGATGCTAAGAGCATTGGGATTAAGTGTAATGATTGCATTGGTAAGGTTATTGTGCGCCTCAATACGGGCTAAGAATGAAGAAACAACTTCGCGACAGGTTGCTAACCTGGAGAAGATTGCATGGTGAACAGAGTCAATTGTGGCCTCTCGAGCATCGAACGGCATGTTTTGAGCTTCCACAAGGTGCCCAAAAAGCGCTATCAGGGGTAGGTACGTGGGCAATATCATACTGTAGATGATTCGTTAGGGTGTTACTGAGAAATTGTGTAAGATGGCTCATACCACCAGGACACAATTGAACTGATCACATATATTCATTGCCCAGTCCCTACCATGACGTCTCCCTTCAATTGGCTGGCAAGGTACTTTGGTACCTGCTTCCGAATGTACTTTGGCTGATAACACGGCTGTAATATGCCGAGCTTATCGTGATGACTTTGCAGTCACCGATTTCGGATGTGACGTTGTACGCCAAGCTCTCCCCACACCTGCCTATCTTGTCTAAGCGTCTGATACTTGGATATACAAAAACATCAAGACTGTGAGGTCCTAAGCTATCTTGCGTGGTTCTACGTAGTGTCTAATTGCTGAATGTAAGAACTGAGGAGCTATATCTAAGGTTTAGGTCTTTAGAAGAAAGATAGAATTGTGGCGCAGAACAACGTTTTGGTTACCATCTTTCTGGTCGGCAAGGCCAATTCAGAAATTGGAGAATGAAGACGAAGACAAAGATAAATCGCAGAGAGAATTTACGTGATCTGGAGGCGAATGCTTGCCGGGGACTCTGTGTCTAGAGCACCTCTTAAAACTGAAATCAAAGACAGTGGTGAACGAAGAAAAGAACGAACAGTTGAATTTCAGATTGGCAACTCAACCTCAATAGCAGCAAGTATGCTATGCGAGTCAGATTATAATAAATAGAACACTCACCGGTCGCAAAAGTACCCCTTAACTCTCAGGGCGACACTCAGGGCGCAAAAAGAACTGACAAAAAAACTCCATGACAAAGAACATACGACAAAGTTCTTGGGAAATTGGCACAGATGCAATCTCAGGCATGAGGATGTGCTTACTCCTGCATTGGGTGTTTGGCGAGAGATGGTGTTGCAAACACGAGTCGAGAACTGCAGTGCCAAGCCAGGTTACATAATCTCGTCACCTCGACTTCAGCCTCATGGCCTCCTCCACACTCCAATCCAAGGCGTAAAACACCCGATTTTTCCGATCCCAAGCCGCATGGAGCGGAACAACAGACCGGAAGATGTGCTGGCCGGGTGGTCGCTGTTCCCCAGTTTGTTTTCGCGTGGAGCTCAAGCTCATATGAAACTGGCGGTGCAGCACTAAACAAACTTTCGTCCCAAACGAGCATCACGAAACTCAAAACCACACAATTTGGCACCAAACAGTGCGTCAAGATCTCGAAAACACTAGCAAGACCTAGCCAGTTCGGATCATGCGTTGCCGCCTGGTCATGGATCTCCTTGAACGACGATCTCCCGCTGCACGATGCAGGTGCTGGCTCAAGGTTCACGGCTTGCCGATAGCCGTCCCTGGATCAGCCACAGAGACATTCAGTCAACGAGCTATTCGCAGTTGAATACCCATTCTTGGGTGAAGGTTCATCGAGCGTCGTTCTATTGATTGCGGTAAGACTTCGCGAAGGTGTCATGCCTGCTGTTTCTCGGAGGTTTTTTTGGTTTCCTCGTCTGTCATGCATTGCTATTCGCAACCTCAGCCACGTCCAGTTTCACAAGAGACTCGATTTGAGTTGATCGCCAAGCTTTTCCTGTTCAGTCCGCTTGATGCTTAGGCATCGCTGAACGTGAATCAGGCCTCGATTAAACAATATGAGGCTAGTGCAAACGCTCGCCTAAGGTCTTTATGCCGATATCCAGTTTCGAAGAGCCGCATCCATGCCGCATATCCAGTCCTACTCCTACAGATCATCGTCTCATCACTTGAAGTGGAGCACCTCATTGGTGGTATTGTGGGAGAACATGCCGAGGCAGCCCTGCCTATCACAATACTGCTACATGTCAGATCCCCCACTGAAACGGATAAAAACATCTGTATAGAGCTATTCTTGACCATTTTGTGTTTCGTACTACCCAAAACATGTGCTAGCACGAGGCCTCGGCAGCCATGCGGTGCTTCACCACGGCCTCGAAACCTAATACGGACAACTTCACACGCCTTGGCCAAAACATTGTCACCTCAACCACCGGAATGCCCATGACCGATGCAACTGGAAAGTGTAGTCTAGCACTAAGACCATGGCTCGAGATTGTGTATAAAGGAGGACCAGACCGCGACCGAAGAAGAGCATCAGCACACAGGTTCCCAACCCAGCATCTACAGTAATCACTACTTCTCTCTTCCATTCTACCTAATAACCCTTTTTACTTCACTTAATTACCTCTCTGACCGGTTCAGACTATTCTCAAACACTTTCAAAATGTACTTCACCAAGAGCACCATTGTTTCCTTCAGCCTTTTGGCTTCTTCCTCGCTCGTGGCTGGCCACGGTGCTATCATCGCCGCCACTGGTGATGCTGGTGGTCAGGGATCCGCCATTGGTGTTGACCCCAACACTCCTCGTGATGGAACTGGCCGCAACCCCTTCCAGCAAGACTCCACCCGCTTCCGTGGCGCATCAGCTGCCTCTTGCGGTGAGACCCTTGGTGGAGGTGACAACGACGTTGCCACTGGTACCGCTCAGGTTATGCAGCTCAACGGTGGCCAGCTTCCTCAGGTCTCTGCTGGTGGTCAGATCATGATGACTGTTCACCAGGTCAACTCTGATGGTGCTGGCCCATACAAGTGCATGATTGATGCCTCTGGCACTGGTACCAACTGGCAGCCCATCACTGTTACCCAGAACTTGCCTGGTAACGACCGTGGCCGCAACCGGGATACTCAGATGCAAGATCAGCCCCTTACTGCTCAGATCCCAGCTGGCATGACTTGCACTGGTCAAGTCGCTGGTCAATCCAACGTCTGCATGGTCCGTTGCGAGAACCCCGCTCGTGCTGGTCCTTTCGGTGGCTGTGTCCCAGTCCAGATGGCTGGTGCTGGTAAGTCTACTTCTATATCCTCTACTTGACCTTCACTAACACCATCAAGCTGCTGCTGCTCCCGCCGCTGGTGGTGCCGCCACCGCTCCCGCCGCCGCTGCCCCTGCTGCCTCTCCAGCAGCAGCTGCTCCTGCGGCCGCCGCTCCCGCTGGCAACGCTGCTGCTGGTAACGCCGCAGCACCCGCAGCCGCACCCGCAGCCAACGCTGGAGCCAACACTGGAGCCACTGCCCCCGTTGCCAACACTGGCGCCACCCAGAACGCCGCCCCAGCTGCCAACGCCCAGACTGCCGGTAAGCATCCCATCCATTCCCTCAATCCATCCCATCCCATTCTAACATCCCACCAGGAACCGCCCCAGCTGGCTCCCGCCTCGCCACCGGCGCCGCTGCCCGCAAGCGTGAGGCCGCCCGCAACAACAACATCAACTCTACTCCTCGCCTCACCAACGACGACCAGGAGGAGGAGATCGACCTCCTTGAGTAAGCGCCTGCTTCACTCACTGGAGCTTAGCGACAACCACCACCCCACGGCAAGGACTTTAGAAGCAACCCCGGCATATTTACGAATGCAATGCAACAAAAGATGTACATAACTGTCTAGTAGAGTGTCCAAAGAAAAAGAAGAGAGAGGGGGGAAGAGAAGCATATAAGTCATGCCAGCGCATGGTCTGCGACCGCGCTTTACGAGTAATTTCCTTGTTTGTCTTTGTTTGGTTTTTCCTTGTTAAGTTGAAGTCAGGGGACTTGGGTAGTAACATGTAAAAGATTAGGAAAGGAGGGGGACGTGAGGATTGGGGTCTGGGCTTGGGAACCTGGATGGCTCGATCGATGGGGATGGGAATTGAATATGATACACTCCTTTAGATTTTAATGGATTTCCTTGTTAAAGCAATACTTGAACTCTCACTCTCACTTTGCTGAATGTGATGCTTGACGGCGCAGTTTGAATGGTCGGCGGATAAGCTACCATGATCCTGAGTTTAACCATACAGAACTGCCCTTCTGCCTACCGCCGCGCCCGCGCCAAGTACCAATCACGCCAATTAGACACTGACATTGAAACTTCTGGGGTCCGTAGCTAAATAATATCTCAGTATGTTTGAATAGCGTGGCTATGTTAAGCGAGCTGATCCTTCAAGAGCTGCCAGCATCGTCATGATGACTGAGGATCGCGAATCATTTATGCAGGTATCGCAACTGCTACGCCAAACAACAAGCAAACCTCCTAACTTCTCTCAGTACGGCTTTCCAAATTTCTCTACTGGACAATGGATTAGAGCTATTCCTGGTACTAACAAGTAAACGCAATCAATTTGGTGCTCACCAAGGCGCAGTATCATTGCAGTACAACGGAGCATTCATATTTCGATCACATACACGAGACCATCTTTATATGTTGATAGCTTTGTAGGCTAACATCAATTCAATCGAAGGGACCGTCATAGCAATTTAAGACATGGAAAGAGAGCCTCCGCCGATTATATTAGCGTATTTCTGAGGTATATATGCGAACCCGAACGAATGCAACTATATTTGCCCCGTAATATGTCCCGTCAGCAGTTGCCCACAACTGCAAAGTGCTTGATTTCCTAAGTATTTTCATTAGATCTGCTTTCGCCGGAGATGAAACTTCAACTTCGGTTAAATTCCAGATATTTGTATGCATTCTGAAAATTTTTGATCCATGCACATTGTGCTGGAGCAACAATCGCCGTGAACTACCTTGGCTTGAGGTTGCGCACACTTCGAACCGACTCCCAGTGTTACCAAGGTATGTACCTTGTCCCTTGGGATGACTACTCACGCCCTGATCTGTTGACACAGTCTCGAAAACAATACTCTGTATTGCAGGACCGTCTGAAGGAATGCTGACTTCGAGAAGCAATCTGGATCGCCCTTCGAGTTTCCCATTACGATCAAGGCCACATTCGACAAATAAAGGTCGCTCACTCCAGATGACCTCTCTTGAGACAAGCGGAGATACACCAAGAGGCTCCACAAAATTGACTGAGTATTGGCAAGATTCATGCCGAATTCCTTCAAAGCTGTGGCCAAACCTTTTTCTTTTCTCGAAAGGATCGCTGTAAGTGTACACCAAAATATTAGTTGAAATTCCAGGCCAGGCCAGTTTATGGATCGCCCCAGAGTTCACCAGCATATCAATTATCTGCTCGTCCCCAAGCTCCCGGGCATAATCAAGGGCCATCTTTCCATTTTCGCATGGGTGGTTCACGTCTAGGCCTTGTGAAATTGCCGCCGCTAATTGCTCAGCAAAGCCTCCTCTTACAAGTAGCTGTAGCTCTTGGGCCGTTGTCACGTTCCTGTCGCTGATCCGTGTGGAGACTACCCTCGCGAAGTCCTGTCGATTCAATACGTAAAGGAGGTCCATTGGCGATACGTCGTTAATACATGTTCTCAGGTTGGCATCCGCTCCATGTTGTAGCAAGACAAAGCTCATTTCCTCCCTGCAGTGGAAGAATGCATCCTGAAGTGGCTTCCTTAACATCGGATTTTCTTTGGAATCAGGATCAGCCTCGGCGCCACCCGCAATAAGTTCACGGAAGGCGTCATTGCAATTGTAAGTGGCCGCAAGTCCGAGCGGTGTCATTGGAATCGGATCTTGATGCGGTTTGGCGATCTCGAGCTTGACTAGCATAGGTATGAAAGTCTGAAGTCCGAAATAGACTGCCCAATGTAGTCCACTGATAAATCCTGGCTCGAAGCAATCTCTTCCCAATGAGAGTTCCTCTGTTCTATCATTCGGCACCAAAGTAGAGGCTGCTAGATAAGAGACGTTTTCATTCCAGCCGTGGGTTTCAGCTCTCAAAAATGTCTCTACCTTATTCCATAGTGGTTTTTCTGATGTTAAAATATCCGCTAAACCCCTTCCCCAGTTTTTCAGTGCGTAAGAGCATAGAGGGAAATTCTGCAAGAACTGCTCTATCGACATGCCAGCGCTAGCTTCATCGATACATCCGGGCGAGATGAACCGTAAAAGAGAGTTATGGATATGCATCTGGATGTCAGGAAACCACTTGGTTTGAGTATCATCTTCCTTGAGGTATTCTGTAAGAGTTTTGTGCGCGACACTAACTTCATCATCACGTGGATCCACAATCAGTAGATGCCCTGTCAGAGAGTCAATGTCTTCGAAAGTTTCGTCACCCGGCCGGTATTCCTTATCAGTACTGTCGACAGCTAATGCTTGCTTTAATTGGGCAGCCGTCATTGGCTCCCTAGCAAATGCAACCCAGAACAGTGCCCGTATAGCCATGCAACGGCCTTTTTGGGTAGTCGCGGATTCCTCTTCCAGACGCTTCAAGCCTCGATCGTAGGCTTCAGTTGCTTTTTTGGGCAAATGTTCGACAATTTCCGTACAGTGGTTGTGAGTTTCGGCCTTGAAGATTTCGTCCATATATATCTTGGCCATTAAGAAAACCTCGTTGCACTTCGCAATCAGAACGTTGATTAAATCCTCTAAGGCATCACCTTCTACAACGTCCCACCTTTCCCTCGATACGCGTTCGTACATGTATATTTTTAGATCCTTCTCATCAGCCTTCAGCTTAATCTGGGGAAAGTCTTTAAGCAAGGAGTTAATGCTCTTATACGGTCGAGATGTAATTAGCAGTCGACATGTCTTGCTGCTGCTTTGTATCTCATTCAAGCGATCAACAACTCCCTTTTGTAGGTCCCGTGGTAGTTCGTCGAGGCCATCCACAAGTAAGACAACAGTTCCAAGGCGACTAATGGTGTGTTTGAAGAGCCGCATTTCAATATCGTCGCTTATCGAAAGATTCGGAGTATGTTTATCATATAGTAACTCTGCAAAATCAGAATCTAGTTGCGGCTTTGGTGTCTTTCTAGCGAGTTGAATCCAAAGGCTCATGACGATCTCCATGGGGTGAAGGAGGTCGTCACGTGCTACGATGCGATGATCGCAAAAAACACGAGCGACATGATATGCTGGTGAAGTACCGGCTTCCTCTTCTAGTTGATCGGCAAGATGAACCCTAAAGATACACTGATGATTAGTCGGGGGTCTATGTAATCTGGGAATAAGCGGGGCGGGTACACTAAGCCAGTCTTGCCGCTTCCTTCTGTTTAAATGGCAGAATCAGCACGAAATCCTTATGAACATGCTTTAGCTCAAAGCTTGTGGAACTTACGCCAGCCTCTGACCCAAATTAGGCCGTTGCTCGAATTCTTCCAGCTGAGGAATGTAGTCTCTTCTAGGAATTTTGTGTGGAATTTCTCATTCATGAAATCGATCCGCGCGGGCTGTTTATTAAAATCACTGGCCAACGATGGCTCCCATCTGTCGAGAACCCGATTAATGATTCGCTCTGCTCAGCCTAGGTCAGTATGCATGCGATTTCCCAGTGAAACGAAAAGCATTGAAGCAAAACTCGCTGCCTTATGCCAGTAGCTAGGCGAGATGGTGATGTACATAACTTCCTGGACTTACGTTTCACATCGTCCGACATATTGCCGTGAACATGTGAGACACCATTTCTGATCTCGGTGCTGAGGATGAGCTGTAGCTGCTGGTTGAGGCGTCCAATCTTTTGTTGGCCCTCTTTGATTTCGTGTTTGTCTTTTATCCACCTAACCTTCTGCCAGTATTTGGATCTGAAACTTTCTTTCGGTTGCAGCCGATCTAGTAAGTTCGTGACACATTTACCTACTCCTCCCAGAACTCTTTCCATCTCGCTCGGACCTTTGCCCGTTGTTGAGTAATTGTGATGTGATATTTCCGTGAGGAGAGATTGGAGGAGCTCAAGTTCCCGTCGCAGCTCGAGCATTTCTGTGTCAGCACGGCGGATATCCTGCATACATTTGACAAGTCCAACCACATCCTGAATTATCTTCCTGATATCTCCATAAGACGTCATCTCGCTGAGCGGGATCTTACAGTTATTATGCGCAACAGGCAACAGGGACGACAAATGTATCGCTAACGGATGAGAAAGCAAGCTAAATAAGGATACTAAATTATAGTGGGTTCACAAATGTGGATCATAAACGTATTTCAGCACTGAAGTGGTATTTATCTTCAGTTGTATCAATGCATGCTTGTCTCATATGTGGCGTAATCCACCACCAGGTCTGACAGTCCCAACGTGGTGCTATTAGCAACTATTCGCTGAAAGCTGTACCCACACTTCCAAAAGCAAGCATGCACGTCGTAAGAATCACGAATCAAATTTAGACACGTCCTAGGTTTTGGTCCTTCATTCCCCACACACGAGCGATAAAAATACAATGCATGCTGCTGCGCCACGAAAATCATTATATCTGACTATGATTGGTGATGGATAATCAAATGGTGACTACGAAAGCATATCTCGAGACGACAGGGATCAAATTCGATACACATTCCTTGATTGGACCGATACTGTATCCCATAAGCGAGCGCCTACTTATACCAAGACTATACTAGATTTAAGTAATAAAATACTTTAATGTAACAACGTATAGTTGAATTATATAAATCTTAGATATAGCTTACTTTCTAGGCTTTAAAATAAAGCCCTAACCTCTTACTACGGTAATCTATAAAATCTTAAGAAGAACACTTACATAGAGAATACTTGCTACGTACATCTACTTGCCGCTCAAGAATAGATATTATTGTGCCGTGGCCAATATGGCTACTGGTTAATGGGCGGATTGTGCCTATATGGCATAAAGGTAGATAGAACGGACTCTCGACAACCTTACCACCCTTCCATCCGATAATACACACGGTTTTCGAGCATCAACTGTTCCAACAACATTTTTTCAGTATCAATTGAGCATGCAAACCAGCTTTCCTCCACCAATTGCCTCCTACTGTACTAGTTCTCCAACCCATCTGGAGCTAAATCAAGCAACCACACTCCACTCAATAGCACAGTACAGATGTTCTCTTCCACAACACAACAAGCCAAAATATCCATGGTAGCTTTGCGATACACATTTCTTAATTTCTTACTCACACGCTGGATATTAACAAGGCAAAAGTCAGACTTCATCACAATCCCCTATTTAGTATCCAGCAAGGTCTCGACAAAACTGTCGATCAGTATAAAAAAGAAACAAATAAGCCAAAAAATCCAGCCTCGCAGCCTCAGGCCTCGCAGTCCGATTAAGCTTTGATGCCAGACAGGGGCAAAGGTGTGGTTTTCTTGGGTGTTTGGTGGGTTGTTTGGGGTCGGTTTCAGGGGTGTTTTGCGCTGGGGGGTGTGGGTTATGCGAGGGTGCTATGTATAGAGATGGGCTAGTGTTTGCGTGGCGCAGCTTGTAGGCGAGTTTGCTGAGGTAGGTGTGCGGTTGGTGTTGGGGGGAATGTGTGGTGGTGGAGGATGAGTGGGTGGGTCACGTGCTGGGTGGTTGTGGAGTTGTAAGGAAAGGGAATGTAGGTGGACGGCGAATTGAATCATGTTTTTGAACTGAAGGAAGTCGTAGATTGATTTAAGCAATGATTTTGATGGTTCTACTTTAAATTCAATCATTCATGTTTAGGTATTGGGTTGTAGTGCGGTGATGTTGTTACTCAGGCTTTTTAAAATGAAAACAGAACTTCAAAACAACCAAAAAAATACTTACGCACCACACGATTTAATATCGCATGTTCAAATGTTCCTTCAAACAAAGCACAATGCCTCAAGTTAATTATAAGAAAAAAATCAAAAGTCCTCTTTCAAGTTCTGCTCACCTCGAAATACTCATATATGCATCACACACAAGTACATATAGACATCATCATTCAACCTCTTCACAAGTCTTCACGTTACGTTGCATAACTCACATCACCAACACAGAGTACCGTATCATAATAAAACCTTTTAAAATGTATCTGATTCATATCCATCAAGAAAAAGTGATAAGCAAGCGCCACCACACATATCCATCGTGCAACGCCGACTCATGCAATATACTTTCATCATCCCATCATCCCATCATTCCACACCCCACTCTAAAGCTTTTCACTCCAGCAAATATAAACACGCTCATCAAACAGCACGCTATACTCCCACCCACACTACAGCCTAGGCCTGGAATGGGGGTCCGAGCGTAGCTACTCCCTCATATTAACCACGCAACGCACGCAATCACCCGCCTTCATATCATTGAAAGCCTGGTTAATCTTGTCGAGGGGTTGTCTATGAGTGATAAACTCATCAACCTTGAGGTCGCCATTCATGTAATCTGCAACAAGGCCTGGAAGCTGCGTGCGGCCCTTGACACCACCGAATGCACAGCCCTTCCACACACGCCCGGTAACTAGCTGGAAGGGGCGGGTGGAGATTTCCTGGCCAGCGGCCGCGACGCCGATGATGATGGACTCGCCCCAGCCCTTGTGGCAGGCCTCGAGGGCGGCGCGCATGACGTTGACGTTACCTGTGCAGTCGAAGGTGTAGTCGCAGCCGCCGTCGGTCATTTCGATGAGTTTTTCTTGGATGCTTTGCTTGCCGAGTTTGGTGGGGTTGACGAAGTGGGTGGCGCCGAATTTCTTGCCCCATTCTTCTTTGGCGTCGTTGACGTCCACGACGATGATCATGCCGGCCTTGTTTTTGGCCGCGCCTTGGATGACGGAGAGACCGACGCAGCCGGCGCCGAAGACGGCGACGTTGGAGCCGGCTTCCACACCACCCTTTCCAGCAGTGATGACTGCGGCTCCGTATCCGGTGGTGATACCGCAGCCGAGCAAGCAGGTGCGGTCCATGGGGGCCTTCTCGGTGATGGCGACGACGGAGATGTCTGCGACGACGGTGTATTGCGAGAAGGTTGATGTGCCCATGAAGTGGAGGAGATCCTTGCCCTTGCACTTGAAGCGCGAGGTACCATCAGGCATGAGACCCTTGCCCTGGGTGGCTCGAATCTTGCCGCAGAGGTTGGTCTTGCCAGACTTGCAGAACTTGCACTCCTTACACTCTGGTGTGCTGTGTGTTGTTAGGTATGGCTGGTGGTAGAGGGGATGTGAAGTGACATACTATAGTGCAACGACGTGGTCGCCAACCTTTACATTTGTGACACCCTCACCAATCGACTCGACGATACCAGCACCCTCGTGACCGAGGACGATGGGGAAAGCACCCTCGGGATCCTTTCCAGAGAGTGTGTAGGCATCTGAAATGTGTTAGCCAACACGTCATTTCTCGTGACTTTTTGAAATCGAGCAGAGGCAATGCCACCATGTATCTTCGAAAACAGTCAAAAGGAAAGGAAGGGAAACACACCTGTGTGGCAAACACCAGTGTAGTAGATCTGAATGCGAACCTCATGTGCCTTGGGAGGAGCAACCTCAACATCCTCAATGGTCAACTCCTTGCCAGCTTCCCAGGCAACAGCAGCCTAACCACAAATCAGCAATCGAACATTTACTACTATTCGGCCCTCAAATCTTGTTGGAAAACACCCTTGCAAAACCCACGCAATGCATTGCCATCTTGCGGGTCCGCAACGCCAAGCCAGCGCGCAAGCTGCAAACATGACGCGATTACGAGGCCTTTTTCCATCCAGCTGGAGGCGTGTTGTGAGAGCAACGTACCTTGCAAGTAATAGTCTAAGAAAGCACTCGTTAGCAAAAGCTCATCCCATGTAAGTTATCGCTGTGATGCAATACAACGCTGTACAATCTGCCTCGCCGTAAAGCAGACAGTATGCAGAGCAGTCGATAAGAATGAAAGCAAGCACATACCTTTCCAGTAGTATCCGACATCTTGACTCAACTCAATCAATCAATCAATTCAGATAAAGGGTACCGTAAAAGTTCTCAGCAAAGCAAAGCAAAGCGACAGAATTTAAAAAAAAAGAGAGAAACCCCTCTCGTCACAAAAGCGCGGCTCCGCGCTCCTATTTATTACTTTTGCTGGCTAGCTAACACATGTGGGGTAAAAAATTGCCCCTCCTTTGCCCGTCGTCATTACACACAACAAACCCGCCCCTCCATAGCCAAAGCTGCCGCAACCTCCGACTTATCCCCCGGCCGCCAAACTCGCCCTACGCTCGTGCTTCCTTCGGCGCACTCGGACTTAGCCCTCCGTATCCCATCTACGTCGCGAATCTTTGCGCCTTCTAGACGTCGCTTGAGCTACGGACCAGTCAAACTAACTAACATCTTGAGCTAACGGCGTACCCAGGCGGAACGCTTTTCTGCAACAGGGACGCTGGAGGCAGGGCTTGGCGGGGGCAGCGCTGCGGAATGGATTGCCGGATTGGGCAAAGGGGATGGAATGGGGGTGCTTATCGTGATAGGGTGGGTTTTTGTTGAAAGGCCGATTGTAGGCGCTTGGATGCGTGTTAATTCCCTGTGTGTATGGGGTGCAAGGTGGCAGTTCTGGACTGGATGAAGTTTGCGAGGCGATGGGATTGGGTGGTTGCGTGGGTGGTGCGAGGTACCCGAGGCTGGAATCGGGTGTTGTTCACGTGGTGCGGCTTGGGGGTTGGTAGTGGGAATTGATAGATAGATAGAGGGATGGGAGGCTAGATTCTTGGAAATGTTGACTGGTTTGATTGCTAAATAAATACAGATTTGGAAATGCAGATTCAACGCCTCGCTGCGCTGTCCAGCTAAATTGCCATCGCCCTGAGTAGTGGTATCATTCGGTCTGGGTATCACATCACATCACCTCCCTCCTACGCCGCCGTCTCCTTTGCAATGGACTTACTTGCAGTCTCTTCTGCTCTCTCTTCCAACGTCTCTGGCGTCGCTGTCCTGTCGCCTGCCTTTTCATTCGCCTTGCCCGTCTTGCTCTTGCTTCTAAACCTACTCCAGCTCATACTCCTCCTCTGAGGCTTGTCATCTCTGACATTATGACTCCATCTCTTTCTCAGTGGAGGTTTTGTACCATCCAACCCAAGCATCTTCCTGGTCTTGGTGATTTCGGTATGGTCTCGCGTCGTTCGCATCCTGTGTGCCCATGTACACTCTCCATTCTCAAAGAAAAACTCGCCTCCCACTTGCTTGAAGTCTCCACCCTTGAGCGCCTTTCGACCCGACCCAAGACTCTGCATGATGGCCTGCACTCCCATGATCATCACGCTGGATTGTTGGTATTCAGGCTTAGCGCCTAGGTTGAGGGTTCGTGTCATGCCAAGCACATCGTACAGCTTGCGAGTCGGGTCGGCGTAGACTGGGAATGGGCAGTTGGTGGCTTCAATGTAGAAAGGTATGAGTCCTGGCTCTCCACAGCCAATGATTGTTATGAAGGTAGGGGTTTCAAGAGCGATGAGGTCGTCAGGTGATATCGATGAGGACAGCGTTCGAATGTATTCCTGGCAATTCTGTATCTGGTCAGCGCAACGCTTCTTGCAACCACTGAGAGGGAGAGACTTACGCCACAGAAGAAGTGGCGGATGAAGATAATCAGCTGGCGGGGCGCCGTGTGCGGGGCGTCATATAGCTCCTTGAAAGGTCTACTTTGACCTTCAGCATCTAATACCAGTAATTCGCCAGCCTTGGTCAGGTCCTTGCTAGTTGGCAAGTTGTCGTTGACGTCTACGCTGCCATCAAACTCCTCCTGTTCCTTCTGAAGCACTGGGGTCTGGCTAGAAGGTGAGAATGGAGGAGTGGAGACATCTGGCGCGTCTGTAGTTGACGAGACCTTTGGCACTGAATCTGAGAGTGGTGGCGATGGTGGTGCTGCTGTTGACTGTGGTTGCGCGGGAGCAAGGGTTGCTGGTGCAGTAGGCTTTGCTTGTGATTCCTCCATATTGTTTGCGTGAGAAAGAGCTCTGCAGCAAAGAATGGGTGCAGCAAAAAGTTATGGAAGAGCGCTCAGGGTCCGGAAGAGGGTGTTGCCGAAGCTAGTCGTGCCGTCTTCGTTGGTGGTTTGTCGATCGTGAAAGGGAGGCGGCGATGGCGGCGCAGTTGATGCAGGGCAAACCGGAGATCTAGAAGGGTTGGAATGAAGTAGATTAGTTGTGCGGTCAGTCACAGGCCAGCTGCTGCTATTAATGAGTGGGAATTTCTTTTCCCTGCATGCGTGGCCAGCTCGTGGGCCAGGCGCAACAAGTTTCAGAAATGTGCAATGCAGGTACACGCTGTCTACGTCAGCGGCTCTCGAAACTGGCCTAAGCGCCGTTGTGCTGTTAGTGCAGGCGATTAAGTAGTCATTGATCAATCCAAACACTGCGCCTCATGCGACCTGTTCATATACTCAGGTCTTGCGCGTGGCTGTGTCGAGTCGGTGGAAGATGCTTTGGTGGTGGTACTGTTCGCTGTGTTGCCTCAAGTACGTCTCAGCGTCTTGCATGGTGTTGGCGCTAAGCGACCAACATCACATCACTCAATGACACAACTGACTCCGCCTTGATACATGTCGTCAATTATCACGTGGGTTTCTTTGCTACATATTGCTAGCCTATGTGGCCCGCTCCATTATCCTGATTCATCCATACCCAAAATCAAGGCAAGACCAAGGCAAGACCAGGACTGGCCTCCATCGCATCACTCCTCTTCCTCTGCGAGCTTGGCTTTGACACGCTGCACCACTTCCACAAAACCGTCATGCCCTTCGGAATCTTCGCCTTGAGACATCACCTTAACTTCCTGTGCCATCACCGCCGCCTCCAAAGCCATCTTGTAATCGCCGTTGGCTTCGCAGACGAGCGCGACATCAACCAACCTACTCCCATTAGTACGACAAAGATACAACAAAGACGATGAATGTACTTACACGCCAGCCAATCTGACGGTGTAGTCTCCTTCTGCTTGATGCAGCGCCGCCATTTCGAGCAACTTGGCAATGAAACTCTCCTGTTGAAGGCCTTTATGGAGGTTCTTACCGCGGAATTTATCAGTCTCCTGGTCCAACTCTGACAGTCTGAAACGCCTCGCAGCACTCTCGCGCGCAAATGCGTTCTCAGCAACGTTCTCATCCCCACAGGCTGGACAGTCGCAAACGAAGTTGTAATGCTTGAGTGACCAGGACCGCAACCTCTTGTCGTGAGTCATGTCGCAGTAGCTCAACGTGATCTCTTCACCTTCCGCGACATCCTGAATGATATGGATGGTCTCCTTGCCGATAGCTGCGTTCCAGGAAAAGGAAGCGTTTGGGTTGCAGCAGTGATTGAAGCGCGATGAGTACGCGAACACTGCTGCTCCCGTACCCATTTCCATGCAGTTGGTCTGGAATATGCTGGTGACTGATGCTTTCTCTCCTGTCCGAGCGGCATGCTGCTCTAGTATGCGCTGCCGCTCGAGAGCAGGTACGGTTGGGTGGATGGAGGTTGGCCACATCCTCGGGTCCTGTCCATGGTTGGAATGCAGGGAAAAGTAGAGTCGTTGATCCTCTGCAGTCAGCTTGTTGTATTCTCCCTCAATTTCACTAAGAAGGTACTGTGTGTCGTAGATGACGAGCAGAGGCTTTTCATCTAGTATTCTCGTCCCCTGCTTGAGCGGCTTCAGTGCAACGCAGCCGAACCCTTTGCGGGCGACTGTGCGCACTTCGTAGAACTCGTTCACTATGCACTCGGTTAGGGTCATTCCCTTTCTTTTTGATGGTTTTACCATTTACCTGGACATTTAGGAATTGTATCCGACGAGGACATGGCAGCAGGAGCCTTTGAGGGTGGCTGGCAAGGAAAGTCGGTGTCAAGTAAAGGTTGTCGGTGAGTAAGTTTGTATCCAAGTGGCGAATATAGCAAGCGCGCTCGGACGCCGGGACGTTGTTTGCGACTGCCTGTGTTGTCCCGCCCACGATAAAATCATCATAAACAAACAATGACTTCAGGCAAGAGCTGTGTTCGGACTCTGGTTTGGTTTACACGGAAATCACGTGTATATATCTGAGCCTAATGTTTAGTGAATTTTGCTAACGTAAGGATATCAAAACCCTCAATTTAGGCTTTTCAGACCCTGCGAGCGACTTAGACCTATGTCTCGGTAGAGGATGAGTCTATTCAAACACTCATGTCAGCTTTGACCTTCACCAGTGCCTAGCAAAATTTGAACAGTCACTCTTTTGGCCATACACCCAGTCATAACACAGTGGAGTAATGCTTGTAGTGGCTTTACAAACGCTCACTACACGCTCATTCCCCCCTTTACCTACGTCATCTTTCTGTCTTGGCCCTTGTATAAATACCTCTCTTCTTTTTTTATAGTAGCTTAATATCGACCACATACACATTGTTACACAAACATCATATCACAGTAACACCAAATCGAACGAACACCATATCAAGCAAATACTGCTCCTCAAACCTACCAAACTCAGCACTTCACAAGAATCTTCTACAATGCCTAATCCAAATTACCCATACTTCGATTCGACAAAGTCCACTGGACCCGATGAATTCAATATTAGAGGCACGACGAAGGCGGAATTGATAGCATTTAAAGAGCGCCTCCACGCAAAGAATTTGATAAGATTTCAAGAAGAGCAAGCCCGAAACTCGACTACCAATAAAGATGAGAAGGGTGGGAGTGGAGCTAGGACTGGCCAGGAATCTGGGAAGAGTAAATGATATTCCATGAGAATAAAAGGGCGGACCTCTGTAGGATATTGTCATGTATAGATAGAGCACGAGTTGATAAATCCATGTCAATGTGACACATGTTTATCCAGTCAGTCTTTGACTCACACCCTGCGCCTTATTGATTGGGGCGACAATTAATATCTATTGACTGCACAGACTCACACTACATTGACTCCTCCCTCTCTGCGCATCACCCTTGTTTCTTCATGTCTATATAAACGCTCTTCCCCCTTTCTCATCGTTGCCCACCATCTTCACTATCTAACATCACAAATTCTGAACACACAAACATTAAAATCCAAATAAGCTTCCTTCCTCACAATTGCCAAATTCAAGCATTTTCGAAGACGTTGCTACGATGTCCGAACCAGACCGCCCATACTTCGATATAACAGAATCTACTGGATCTAACGTACTCAATTGCCCAGGCATACCAAAGCAGTACTTGGTGGACTCTCTCGGGTGCATGTGCGCAAATGATAATAATGTGCCTGAAGAAGCCTTAAAGGAAGCTTGGTTGAAGTTGACTACTACAAAAGAGAAGAAGGATGACAAGAAGGATGAGAAGAAGGACGAGAAGACGGATGATAAGAAGGATGATAGCGGAATTGGGAAAAGCACTGAGCCCAGTAGAGGTGATTGAGGTGTGCAAATGGTGAATAGGATGGATTTGCTGTGGATACTGTATTTTGAGTCAACGTAACACAAGTCTATCCAGTCAGTACCTAGTCACGCACCGAGTCATAGAAATTGAGGCGATATCTTGTGGCTGCATGCAAACTGACTCTTCCTCTTTATGCGTCACTACTTTCTTGTATCTATATAACAGCTCCTCCCTTCCTTGTAATTGTTCAACTTCTAAACACTACAAACCACCTCTTACAAAGACTGCAAATCATACATATCTTCTTCCTCAAACCCTCCACATCCAGCACTACACCAACCCCTTCTACAATGTCTGGTTCAGAGCACAACAAGACCAGCCCACCATTACAAGAGCCTTCCGAATCGACGGATTCAGGATGTAGGGAATTCGAACCACCACAAAACGAGTCTTCTCAAACACCTGGTGCGGAGCAAAAGGAGACGGACTCACCAGAAGCCTCTTCTAAAACGACTGATTCGAAGCAGGACGAAGCCAATCCACCAGCAGAAGAAGCTTCAAATAAGTCTCTTGATGGACCCATCGTAAACGAGGAGGACGCTTCAAAGCTCAGGCGAGCCATGGATTATATGAAACGACCTGTGTATCATCGTTTGGATGGTAGTGTGGTCGAACGTAGAAGTAGGCGAAATCATGAACGTAAGAGGAGTATTTGAGATGGCAGGGGGGTAGACACGTTGGAGTTGTGTGTCATGTATTGTAGAATACCTAGGTATCAAAAATTGTACGATATCTCCATCTTATAGTGACACACCATGTTATACTAAAGTGAGATCATGCTTGCTGAACACATTCACACTTCAATCTGCCATGTTACCCCTCTTTGAACTGTTAGTCTCATCTAAAACCTCTTAAAATGCTTTCCATGCTCATCTCCCATGATCGGCCAACATACATACACCCAGCCATCATACATATAAGAATTTTCTTGCCACAACCCTGCGTTTACGCCAACCGTTGCTTCGATCCATCCCATAGAATCGGCCATCTCCAGAAAAAGAAGGGATGGAAAGGTGATGAGGAGAAATGATTCTGACTTTGGAACACGTATGGGCAATACATGATGGACCAAGAAAGATGAATCAATGGACGTAAACATGACACACCAACACCCTACACATACCCCGAGTCCGACAGAAGGTCATCCGGCCAGTCCTCACTCACACATTGATACCAATCATACATTCTTGACTCTACTCTTACATACTCACCGTAACACTCACCCTCGACTCACCCTCCACACCTCTATATAACACCTCCCCTTCACCCCCTTCCTTCCTTATTCCTTACCCAACACCCAAAATATCCCAAGCATCATCTCACTCAAGCCACTTATCTTAATTACTTATTATACAATCTTCCGACCAAACACCCCCCTCAAAATGCCCCCCTCCCCCTCCAAAGCATCCAAAGCAATGTCCAAAGCCCTCGACTCAATACAGCAAGACACCGCATCCCAAGACAACACCAAAGCCATGATGGCAGAACTAAACGTCATTAAAAAAGACAACGAAGCGAAAGATGCGGAGGACTCGTTGGCTGATTGTGCGAAGAAATTGACGGTGTCTGATGGTAAGAAGGGTGGGAATGAAACTGGTAGTGGAAATGGGAAGGGGAAGGGGGGCGAAGCTATGGACTTGAGTTAAGGTCGCTGTGTATGTGGAAGGGGGGAAGATGGCATGGGTGGGTGGAAGGTGTTGTATGTTGTTAGAATGCATGAAGGCGGGTGGGAGGATGTCGAGGTAGTGTAGGGCAAGACTGTAATCTTTTAATTTTTGAATAATTATGAAACATAATTTTTCCCGCTTTTGGCGCGATTGGGGCGGCGCGGTGTTTCAGCCTTGTGTGTGTTTCACGGGACGAGGATTGAGGACTGTGTAGGATGGGAATGTGGATGATGTGAGATTAGAAATTGTTGATGCTGGTTTTTGAGGGTGAGAGGTTTGGAAGGCCTAGGGATTTTCGATATAGCTCGTCGCGATGTGTTTCAGATTCTAAGGGGTGGGAGTGCAACTATGGGGCTGGGTAAGCTTTCTGGCCCCGTTTCTTTGCTGTAAGCATTGATCATGTGGCCTGTGGGGGTTGAAGGACTTGAACGGTAAGAGATATGTGGGTAAGCTTCGAAATTATCAGAAGGGCTATTGATGATTAGCAGCTCCTTTGCTGCTCGATCTGATTGCGAAAAGGCTTTAGCGAACTGCACGATTAGTCTTGTGGATGAATGCACGCTGTTCGTGAACGGGGTAGTTTGCATTGCGCAATATTGTATTAATGCTTCTGATTCAAGGCCTGACCAAATGATACCGTAAATATTACTAGCGCGTAGGGTCAACAGGAGAGATCAATCAACTGCGCCATAGGCTGTTAATCTTCTTCGTATATGCAAGCATCATATTAAATATGGATAAGGCTGAACGGCTACAGGGGCTAGTGATGACAGCCAAGCATCCGAACATGGATTAGATACTTGTATAGCATTGTGTCTATTTCCGCGAATATGACAAGATGTTCGGCTCAATATGCCATGAATTGGCTTCTCTCGGCAACGCAGCAAGACTAATAAGCAATGGTACATATATGAAGCTCTAGTGAGCAAGCTTAAACATATAGAACACATGTACCGTTACCTTGGACCACGATGCATACACTTGACATCGTATTCGCTGCATTGATTTTGACCAGCTTGTCGGAAGCTGCATGTTACTTACTTAATGGAACAGCTTATGAAGACCCAGGAACTCAGGCTTGCTCCACGGACCCTGCTAATGCGCTTCATTCCGTTTGCTGCCATGGAAAATGGGATAATTCGCCTGGGAATGATATCAAAGATGGTCCCACCAAAGATGAATGCCTTCCAAATGGGTTGTGTCGGAACCAAGGCTTTAGTACTATTCCTGGCCAAGAGTTTCCTGCCTGGACGCATTATTACCGCGTGTATTGTACCAATCATGATTGGAGTAATTGTCTTGATATTTGTGATGCTGGAGTAGGTCAATCAAGTTTTAATTGCGCGGTACCTCGTTAATCAAGTGTTAGTCGAACCCCGCCGATCCTGTCCAACTCACACCATGCGATGGTACAAGTACTTCTGAGAAATGGTGCTGCGGTGATACGGTCAATTGCTGCTCTGCTAGAAGCAACCAGACAGTAGTCACAATTCCCCAAATACTCGGAAGAACATCAAACTCGACGTCGGCATCGCCTTCACTTTCTGGTACACGCACATCAACAGCGGTTGCATCGTCATCTCCCCTGACCTCTGGGCGGCCTGAGATCAATAACAAGGAAGACAAGAAGAAGATAGATATCGGTATTGGAGTTGGCATAGGAGTTGGTGTCCCCGTGATTCTGATTCTCCTCTTATGGACCCACTGCATGCGACACAGCAAAGAAGAGGCTGCAGGATTGATTGTTGAGAGGGCCGCACCTGGGCATGAAGAAGTTCATTGCCATGTGGCGGAGCTGGATGCGCCGCTGGCTGAGCTTAGTACCGGAAGGGCTGATCAAGAACTACCTTGATCATAGGGCGTGTATTCTCGATCTATATGTGCATGGTGCTGTTCATATTTGGTGTTGCACGTGGTACCATTGAATCTCACAATTGCATTACTTCAACAGTACCAAACTCTGGAGGCCGACGGGCCAGACTAGTTAGGTCGAGGTCGGTATGAGGTCGATCCCTTCATTATGGCCAAGAGGAACTTGTAATGCTGCCCAGCTCTGATAGAATGAAGTAGTGTGAAGAACAGGATGTGGACCTAACTTCCAGTAATACAAAATATGAAGAAGAAGTCGAGACAAAATCTTGATGCGCAAAGAAATGTCCATAGGTTCACAATGGTGCGTCGTCGTGTCATGTTTCAGGGACCGGAGCGATGAATACGAGCTGGTTCGCCTGTTATGGAGGGAAATGATCTAGCGTGATGAATGCAACCCGGCCATGCGCATAATTACGCCGTGCTGCCTGAACTAGCGGTTAGCCTTGGTAAATGTCACCCGTCTCTTCACCTATGGGCATGTATTTCATCTGAATCGCCGCCCACAATTCACAGGCACCCTTCAGCTGCCTGATTTAGCGTCACTGTGCTTCAACTGATCTCCGCCGAATGTTCTTGGGACGCAGACTACATAAAGCCTGGGGCTTTTGCCTTCAACAATTCAGCACAACACCATCAGTTGATCGACCATTCGGAACATCAATCATGTCCACTTCGCCGGAGACTGCACCAGCATTGAAATTATATCCAGGCCTCGGTCTGCCGCTACGTCACTTCGAAGATGATGGGTCATACCCGAGTGGTGCGCACGCCACCATCAATGGCTCGACCACAGAGCTGCTTTACATCCGCGAACTAGCCATGTTAGATGTGATGGAGAAGCTCACTGACAAACCAGAATGGCACAAGAAAGTTTTTGACGAAGAGATTGTGTCAAAATGGCGTAACGAAGCGCTTGCTATTCCCGACGATTACTTTCGACAATTGGCCGTGGCTGGAAAACGTCACGGTGGAGGGGATGACAACTATGAAGGCATTATCGAAGTTGAAGGAATTCTTGACGAGCATACATTGGATACTGTAGGTGCATACTTTCCATTTTTCTCCAAACTCAAAATTTTATGCTGACGTACTTTCAAGTGTATCCAAGAGCTCCGTAGCAAAGCAAAATATTTCGAGAAAACTGGAATCATTCCTGTTCTTGACGCGTGGGCTTCTGTCGCCAAATCAGATAGCCTTGTGACTGCAGAGCTCCAGCAGACATTGCGCGAGGCATTTGACAAACTCAAGACCGATACTGCAGGTAACCCCGACTGGCATCCTTGGACCAACAACAAGGTGCTAGACTTAGTGCATCCTTCCATGTATCCTTTAGTTTACGGACGCTCTCGTGTTTTCAGAGAAGAGTGCGTTGGTGTTGAAGATGCCATTGAGCAATGGGCTGGCAAAGGCAAAATCATAGATAAAGAAACGTCTGACGCAGTACCTGGAGCTTGGGGCGTCTACCAACCCAGGAGCCACTATGTTCCACCGAACTTTTGGTCCGAGGCGTACCAGTGGTTGCCATCCAACATTGCTTTTCAAGATGACGGAAGTATCAAATTCACGAGCTACATCAACAATCTGCACCCAGGAAAGTACCCCGAAATCTACCGAGCGATTGAATCGCTTATTCAAACCGCCCTTCCCATGTGGGATCAATGTCTTTCTCCGCACGAGGCACGGGGAGCTGGGCGCAAGGAGCCTCGTATAGATCCGGCAGAGAATCCAGCGTAAGTCTTTATGGCCCTTTCCCGGTCCGTTCTGACGGTCTATAGTGATGATCATGAGGCGAATTGGCTACCGAACAATATGGCAGAGTGCGCTGAAATCGAAATGAATGATGAAATCAGGGAACTAATCGAGGAAGAGGGAGGATATGATTCTGGAGACGAGGTTCCTGAAGACTTTGTGGTCGAAATGAAATGGCATTCAGTACGGAAAGCGGTCTTTCCACCCCATTCGTTTAAAGACGTGGACTACACGCCAAAGCCTAATGAGCTTCTCGCGGAGGTATACCGGAAAACTGGACTACAGGTTATTGTCAAACTTGCTTCGATCGAATTAACTCCAGAGAACCCTGACTTTCCCGTCGGCGGATGGCACGTTGAAGGACAGATGAACGAGCACATATGCGGCACAGCACTCTACTACCTTGATAGTGAGAACATTACGCCAAGCAATCTGTCATTCCGCATGCAAACTGATGACTTGTCGGAAAGTGATTACTACATGGTGGGTCAGCAGATGTTTACCTGGCTAGAAGGTGTTCATGGTACATCGCTTCAAGGTGGCAACTGTGGCTGTTTGCAGAACTATGGCCAGGTCGAAACGCGCCAGGGCCGTCTACTCGCATTCCCAAACGTATTGTGAGTATCCTTCATACTCGGAAGAAGTAACACTAACTGGTTTAGCCACCATCGAGTGTCGCCTTTCAAGCTTATTGATCCAACCAAACCTGGTCACCGACGCTTCATTGCTCTCTGGCTTGTCAATCCAAATCAACGCATCATCAGCACCGCTAACGTGCCACCACAACAAATGAATTGGTACGCTGAGTCTTTGCTTGGTGGAAATGAAAAGTCAAAAATCGAGGTTCTAAACAAATTACCTGCTGAGTTGGTAGATATACTCCAAGAGAAAGGCGCAGTCTCTGTTGCGAACAGTGTTGAGATTGCAACCAATGCCAAATTACCAGCCGAGCTCATGGAAATGGTGAGAGGCCACTTCAAAGAGAATGGAGACGCTATGCCCATGACGCTTGAGGAGGCTAAAGAGCATAGGGAGAAGTTGATGAAAGAGCGGAGTTCATTCCAAGAAGATGCGGAAGAGGAGTGGCAACAGCAGACTTACAACTTTTGCGAGCATTGAGCAATGTCTTAGGCTTAGAGTGTGGTAGATATTCAAGTTAGCAGAGTTCGTTAGCCACGCCCTCGGTCTGATTTTCTTGCCCTTGCAATTTTGTAGCACATCTTTCATACTTACGTAGATACGAATCTGTGTTGATTTCAGTCAATTGAGAGACGCTGGGTGTATCCATGAAGAGTAATTATTCGAACTTTTAAGTTTCTACCAGTACTGCAATTCTGAGCTCACTTATCAATCATTGAAATCTAGGTTGTCATGTTACGCACTACGAGAGACCACGCCAAGCAATCTTCGCCCCACAAATTCGAGCCATTCAAACAACTAGTTCGGTCACGCATTGACTTCAAACAAAACGAAGGACGTTGTTTCACTTGGCATCGCCGATATTTCGGTGCTTAAAACTTCAGAATGTACAACACCATCCTTGCAACAAAAAGGCTCGTAACTTAAACCCATGGCAACAGGTCCCGAACATCCACCCGGTGAACTGTTGTGCCGACTCGATCTGCATTTATGAACGCCGCATGGGCGAAGCATTGGATTTTGAACCACAAAAAGGCGTCCGTTACCAGATAGATCCTGGTAATAGTTCTTCCGATATCTTTTACTCGGCTTCTTGGTATGTCGTGCTTTGCTCGTGGAGGCGATGATCTCTCGTGTATGGCACCATCATGAGCACTACCAGAAAACTTTACGTGGCAGGTGTCCAAAAGTTTTGCACTTCTAATGATGAAAGCATGGTTGAAGCTTGACAACAAACAGTGCGCGAGCTGTCAGTGCGGTCACTAGAATATAAAGAGTGGGAAACATCTCGATGATTTTCAAAAGTCCCATCATTGAAGTTTATACACAACAAACAATCTCTCACCAAGTCATTCCTTAGTCAATCTTTACAGCATGCAGCTCTCCAGCATTCTCCTTACTGCTTTGTTAAGCACCACATCCATAGCTTCTCCCATTGCTCACTCCCCTATTTCTCCAGGCCTGACGCCCAACTTTCTCAACACCACACACATCACAAACACTACTTTACCAACCTTCACACCAGTTCCTGTCAAAACAAACAAATTCGGTTTCGGCGGCTTCGCCACTCTCCTCGATCTATTCCTCCGTCTCCCCACCACTATCCTTCCTGGCTCCACACCACCGCCACCAGCTCCAGCTCCAGCACCGGCACCAGTACCAGCACCAGTACCATCAGCAGTAGCGCCTGTAGCACTGCCTGTAGCAGCACCACCTGTAGCAGCGCCACCATCACCAGCACCCCCAGCAGCCCCCCTCCCCAAAGAACCTCTCTCCAACAGCACCCAACCCAACCCACACATCTCCGCCCGCGCCGCCCACCCACAGCTCGCCACCCCTCCCAGCCGCGGTCAAAACCGCCCGGTGATGAATGCCTGCGCCCTAGAAATCGCCCGGGCCATGGCCGACGGCCGCATCCCCGCCGACAAAGTCGCGAAGATCAAGCAGCTGGTCAAGCAATCCGGCGGCATCATCAAGGTGGCGATGGCGATGATGAAGGCGGAGAAGACGGACGATTTGAAGCAGATTAATGGCGCGATGTGGGAGTTGGCGCAGATTTTTATGAGTGTACCTGAGGTTTCGGGGGTTTGTCTTGGGAGGGTGCAGGGTGGGCTGGTTGGGCAGGGTGTTCAAGGTGTTCAGGGAACTCAGGGAGTGCAAGGTGTTCAGGGAACTCAGGGTGTCCAGGGTGCTAATGGGACTCTTGTTTGATGCGGGGTATGTATGATGTGAGGGGGAAGGTTAATGAAAGAATTTGGATTTGCTATGTTGTTGTATCTTCTGTTTTTGAGTTGGAAGTGGTTGGAAAGAAGTTGAGTATGGTAATGGTAATATGATGTGTCTTGATGCTTCTTCCAAAGCTTGGAAACGGATTCCGGGATTTGATTGTGCATTTGTGGTTAACAAAATTTCTTTCGACTCGTTTCAGTATATGCCGGCGCATGTTTATCGCAAGAATAACTCCATTTGGGTGAAGAGAATGACTAGACTTTGGAGAGTCCGCATGGCGTCAGCGTTCCTTCAGCCAATCTGATATACGTTCTGCAATCTCCAAATTATTCTTTTCCATTGAAAACATATGCCCGTTGCCATGAATGCCTGCCTCGCCCAATTGAAGATGGTTGACATGGACGCCAGCTTGTCGCAGGTACTTTACTGTGCAAAAGTCATGTGTGGCATGATAGCTTGCCTCACCTGTGACTACTAATACCGGTATCTTTGCCAGGTTCTTCAATTTCTTTGGTAGACTAGATTGCAGGATACAGTCCGTTTGGCTATCGTTTTTCGATTTGATGGTAACAGTTTGGAGTAATGTCGCGTTTGGGCCTGCAGAAGGCTCGTATGTGATTTCGTGGTAGGCCAGGCCCCATTGCCATCGCTTGCCCTTGAATAAATGATACGGTTCAAATGGTGGGCCGGCTGGCTCCAAAGCGACAATGGATTTTGTAAGGGAAGGGCGTAAGTCACCAACTCGCCATCCAAATGTGCCAGCCTGGCTGTGCGTCATTATATGAGCCGCCCCAATTTTGTCTAAAAGTGCAGTGTATGCTTTGCCATTTTGATCTTCCGTGATAAACACATCGGCTAAAGAAGGTACTTGTGAAGCATAAAATGCATCAAATATCGGGTCGCCAGTTGTTCCTGCTCCTGGCCATTGATTATGCAATTTTGCTTGTGGCCAGAGATTATGTTTAGATATCGCCGTGAAAATCTTCTCGACAAGTTCTGTGCTTGGTAAGGCCAACGAACCGGTTGAAGGGTGCCATGGAGATCGACCCCTAGACGGCTGGTCACTGAGATAGACGATGTGGCCTTTATCAAGGAAGAAGGAGGCCCAACCTGGGCGCCCATCCGGCGTTGTGAGAAAATTCGTCCCAGTTTGGCCAGATCCGTGAATGAAATCGATGGGATATCTTTGTGTCACTTTTGATGGAGTGAGCTTCTCGACATATATTTGACTTATTTTATAAGGGGCGGTAGTATCTCCCATCTTTTGACTTAGAATGAAGACTTTCAATTGATTCTTGTGCTTACTGTAATATTCTTATACTCTCCACCAATGTAAAACACATCTCGTTGTGGCTCTTTCCATTTATTCTGTGTAAAAGCTAGATAACATGCTGTGGTCAATCCTGCAATCACCAAGGTCTCGAAATGCATGGTTGTGGGCCTCAAGTATCCCAAGCAAACAACTGGAGAGATTTGGTTCTGGGGGTGCGATGTGGTCCAGGTCCTTGATGATTGCTTAGGTAGCACGGTACCTAGTGCTTACTTCGTCTTGTCACGCCAAGCTAGACCTGCAAAGCCTATCAACAAACCTTCTTGATCTGCAATATTACATGGCATATCCCTTGCGTTTAGCGAATATTATCGCAACGAAGAGTGCGATAATCCGCCATTACTCTTACATTGCTCTTGTCACATGACCGTGTGCTTGATATCATTTGCAATGAAGCAATTATCTGTACGCACTGACTTCAAATTTTGTCACGCCACATGAGTAATAGCAGATTAGAAAAAGTACCTTTAATTCATTCAATGATCGTGCTCCTCAAGAGCTCATCAAGGCACCCCCGCTTTCAACCCGGAAATTGGTAGGGTGAAGCCTGCCGGAGGCCTACTTTAACTATATACAAGAATTGCGCAACATTGTGCTGACTGAAGCCCGACCTCTATGATGTGAATATGAAGCTAAGATGTTTGAACAAGCTTAGATGAAGTCACCCGAGCCCTGGCAGCGAGATAGAGGGGGGTTGTTGCCCTTCTTAATGCAAAGTGATCTTGCACCAGCGATCCATGGGACACCATTGTACTCTCCAGTTCCACGGTCGTCGGCCATCCATGTTCCTTGTTGCTGAAGTTGTCCCACGCATCCCTTCATCACCCTTCCATATCGGCGAGTAGTTGTTGGCTTCCAGATCATGACACCGCAGTTTCCATCAGGGACTGTTCCTCCGACTGATGTAGATGCTTGAGTCGTCCAGGTCTTTCCGAAGTTGATTCCAAAGGTGGTTCCAAGCATGTCCTTGACAACCTTCAAGTCCATACCAGCACTAACAGTAACGGAATTTGAGACCATGTAGCCGTCGGTGACACTGATCGTCATCGGGCCAACAGCGCACACAATAGGGGACATTTGCACGTCCCAATCGGTAAAGGTTTCGGTCTTATCCGTCACGAGTACAGTATTCCAGCAGTCAGATTGACGTTTGGCAAGTTTGACGTTCTCCTCGAAATCCGGAGACTGAGTGAAGTTCAGATAATCGTAGTCGATTGGTGGGGGCTCAAGAAGAACACCAGCAGCGACAAGCTTCGCTTCATATTCAGCTTCGGTCATATTCATATCTGATAAATGATTGTTAGTTAGATGAATCTCCAATCTCCATCAAATACTCACGATTGAATCCAACGAGCGCGGATTTGTGCTCCTTCGCATCACGGATGTCGATAGGAGAAGCGAAAGTCGCAGCGATGACAAGACAACTGGGTAAAAGATAGCGGAACATATTGAAGATGATGGAGAAAGATGAAGGAGAGAATCGAAGTGAAGCCACTGAGAAGGTTGAGAAGGTCAGTTGCGGCGTGGTAGATTTGTTGGTCAACACCCTCGTTATTATACCTTTCCCTTCTACAAAGTCGCGATAAGACGCTACAAACAAGGCACCAATCATCCACCAATGAAAGATTGGGCAGCAAGGCTATCACTCCTTTCTCCCATCTTCTGCAGCATGAATGAGTCGTTGTTAGTCGAGTGGGGTGACATGCATGATGCGAGTAGGTAGCTTGTGATGACCCAGATTGTGGCAATGCACATGGGCGATCAACAGATACGAGTTTGAAAACATAATGTTAGCTGGGGTATGCTCCCTGCGGAACACTCCATTGAGGCATTGTTTCGCGAGAACGTGGGTCCGCTACACTGGAACCTGTCAAACGCCTGGAGTACCGTGGGGAATAACGGATGTCATGTTGGTGTGTAGTAAGAACAGAGCCTCGTGTTGAGCGTGGAAGAACCTCGTTCCATGAAACAAATACCAAGAAGTACCAGTTCGGACTAGATCGGTGTAAGTATTTGAATTCAGCTAGTTTCATATATATTTACCAACTTGAGTGACTGAGGCATGAGCATTGTGGTCCAAGTGTTGGAGCTAAGCATGGGTCTTTCTCCACGGTATTAGCAGAAATGCATGGAATGCGGGAAGGCTTCGGTAGGCTTGCCGAGATAAACACGAAGAGATCTCAGTTTTGATACAGGAGATAGCGAATCAAGCGTCGCGAAGCTTACACGCATGACCGATATTGCTTAGCCATGATGGTGCTAAGATCTTGACGTTTGACGCCACTAACAACGGACCGAAACGCGCCTCATCTTCGGCGAATTTTTGTAACATCCTTTCTTATGTGTTATGCAAATAGATTCGAATACTACCAATCGTACTCTTTTACATTAGAAAGGTCATGATCATCGTTCCGAAAAACTATCCACCCCCACCGTTCTTGGGTTGCATCCATACCGGAGCCTACCGAACTGGTACCCTCTTGCGAGATCGATGAAACCTTGAACCAGGTATTCGCATGTTCCTGTATACGGAAAAGATGATCATGTGCCAGGAACACGCATAGTAACTTCAGATTAATAACACTGGGACTTGGTGGCTTGTCAGGTAGTAGAGGCACAGGGGTCATGCCACGCTCACGATACCCTCTACAGCAGATTCAAGGGTCGAATTACTCTTGACTATGCAGTGACAATTTGAGATTCCTGAAATGGACATACAAACACGAGTTTGGTGAAGCATAAAGACTGCGTTCAGTGCCACTCCAAAGTTCCATCAACAGCATTCTGCAATCTCTCAACAGCCTCACATAACACAATACCAACTACCTCTTCCCCTTTTTAAAGCAAATCCCTTCAAAGCCTTTCATCATGCAGCTGATCAACTTTGCATTGGCTCTTGCCCCTCTCGTCAGCTTGTAAGGCATACCGCAACCAAGAAACAGTACGGACTGTTCGCTAACTTTTCTTCTGTTGATAGGGCCGTTGCGGATATGCACAACTATGCAGTCTGTGTTACTGGCCGCAAATACAGCCCCGTTGGTGGTACACCCATGAGCCCCTCGCAAACATGGGCAAAGGACTTTGAGATCCTTCCCGATGCCACCAAGTGCGCTTGTAAGTTGAAGCTAGATCAGAACTTTCAATAGTGCAACTGTAACTGACGACGCCTAGGCGAATATTATAAGCGCCGTAACACTGGGAACAAGAAATGGGATACGTGCCCTGACTGCACCTTTGTAAGTTTGCTTATCAAGTTTTCGTTGAGAATGTCACTAATTCAATGGTGTAGGATGGTCTTCAGTGCGTTTCAGCTGATTGGCACATCGGAGGTGACGAGGTAAACATTCTATATTCATGGAAGATTTAGGCCAAAAGCTAATGTCACCGCCAGATGACCTACTACTGCGAGAACAAGTGCGGCGCCCAGGGTGCGGAAGGCAGCCCATCGTAGATTTTCAAAAGTCTTCGAGCTTTGCACGTGGGAAAGACCATTCAGCTGGGCAGATTGGTCCGACAGAAGCTGGCGCATTTGAAAACACTTTTGACCGATTCAAAAGCTAGCCCCTTTTTTCCTGTATATACTTACTTTATAAAATTCTCGGTCTCTCGATGAATCTGCCACACCAAACAACTCTTTGCTCCGTGAGACCATCCCAGCTCGGTGCATGGTCAAAAACTCTGACACACCATGAATTATTGATCAGGACGATCTAGACAGTATATGAGTAACGTGAAAATCTGCGCAATTGGCGCGTGCATGCTTTCCCCTTGCGTAAATTGTATCTTGCCGAAAAAGGCAAGTTTCTGGATGCTGTGGATAACTGATGACGCCCCTGATGTTCAAGGCGAGAAATTTGAAACCACAACCCCGCACACACGTGGAGCGATACACACGCATACACCCACACCATCACACACGTGATCTCTGAGCAAAGTAACAAGACTTGTTGATTGTTTTTGGGACTTATTCTGGTATTCTAAAATTTCACTATGAAGATATGCAAGACCTCCTCCAAGTGTTTTCGCAATCCCAAACCCCTTATTTGCTATGTCCTGAATCAGAGGTAGACACGATTGTGAGCTACTATTTGCCATAGAAAGTACTCATTCGGTATTTTGTTTCGCCATCGTATTGTGCCAAATCAGCCAAAGCTTGTTCTCCTTCTCGTACAATTGCTTGCCTTATTCTTTCGCTACGCGGCTTGATGCTTACTTTGAAAGGCTGCGGTCGCATGTTCAACCCGTTTCTGGTCCCAAGTTAGTAGTAGGACCTCGATCAACAACAGCAATGACTTACGTGTAATCGAAGATATCCACTGGAATCGGCTTCCCTTGAGCATCAAGCGCTGGTTCAATCTTGAATCCCCACACTAGCCGCGCAACCGTCAGCCACGTCCCTTGCTCCGCCAGCGCTTGGCCAGAGCAGACACGCCTGCCCCAGCCAAATGTCATGTAACCTCGCTCGCCGGGGAAGGGTCGTGCATCAGGGTGGTTCTTGAGAAATCTGTTGGGATTGAATCGGTCCGGGTCTGGGAATTCGCGGTCATTGTGATGGATTGCCCATACATTGCCTTGCACCCATGTTGACTTTGGAATCAGATAACCGTTGTAGTAGTCATCTTGTACGGGGGCATGAGGCTGGCCTCCGATGATTGCCACTGAGCGCCAACGGAAAACCTCTTTAACGAAAGCACGCATGTATGGCAAATTCGCATCATCGTCAAATGTTGGGCTCCTGTCTGGGCCCACTACGCGATCAAGTTCTTCCCATGCTGCTTCGAGGGCCTCGGGAAATGCGCGCATAGCAAGAACAGCAGTCACCAGCGTGCTGCTCGAGGTATCAGATCCAGCGCCAAACAAATTACCTGCCAATGCAGACACTTCTTTTGTCTTCAGACCAAGTTTCTCTTGTTCCTTGAAGAGCATTTTCGCATAGCAGTCGTCGTGCCCGGGCTTCTCGTTCGCTTCAACTGCCAAGGAGTAGAAGAAGTCATGGCCGCGGTGTGATCTCTTCTTTGAGCCTAGTCCATGCTTCCAGGGTGCGTATTCAGTTGGGACATGGGCAAGTGCCGGGAAGGTCTCCATGAGCATTGGGAAGGACTTGCCAGGTACATTCAAGCTCGCTGCTCTATGCATAACTGCAATGACTTCGGTTATGATAGGGTCTGTTGGGCTTGCAACTCGACGACCAAAACCGATGATGGATACGACGCTTGTGGCATAACGTTCGAAGTGCGCTACATAATCATCTGGCGTGGTCAACAAGTCATACGCTACGACCTTGCTCTCGTCGTTCTGGAAGTCTCTGTAGCGCTTGACTTGCTGGATGCCTACACCCTGATGTGTAAGTTTGCGGAGTAGTCGAAAACGATCTCGCTGTTCGGTTGTTGTTGTATACATGTTCACAAGGTTATTTTGTCCAGCTCCAAGTTCGGCGAACACCAGCATTCGTGGACGAGAGCAATAGATGCCAGCCCTCTTGTCAAGAAGTTCATTGGCTGTCCAAGCATCGTTGATCCATACAGTCGGGTTTCGGCCTATCCAAAATGTGATGATTGGCGAATTGAATTTCTTTGCCAGTTCCTCAAAGTAAATCCAGGGTTTGTTGTCTGGAAGCTGGAAAGTGTTGCCGATAATTGGATATGGAAACGGTCCTGGTGGCTACGAACATTAGGATGGCTCCCACGAAATCTCCCCGAAGACTTACCATCTTTGACCTCAAGTACAGCATCCAGGCATAGTCCGCGAGAACACCAAGCGCTACAGTAACGAAAAGAGCCAAAGCCACATTCGCCCCACCGAATTTGGAGATCCCATGTTGTAGGTAGTGTAGCGGCAGGGCCTCGAAAAGCTGCTCAATCGCCATAGTTGGTGTTTTGCTTGCCAGCTCTTTGTGGTGTGTTCAGTAGGAGTGGTGTCGTTTACCAAATCATCGCCCTCGTAAGATGCGCTTGGGCTTCTTCATCAACTCCCGGAGCTAAGTGATTATGAAAGACCGAGGGTATCACTATACGAGGCGCCGAGATCTGATTGTGACCTCATGAATAAGGAATCGGCCATCTCACTTTCGAGTTTGACAGGACTCCGACCCCAGATACCCCACATTGTAGTGGTGGGGCTGGGACAAACATGACCAGTCGGCCTCAACCGAGCGGCAAGCATTAGCCGACGCATGTTTGCTGCCGCGTAGACTAAATCTGCATGCGAGTTACATATGCATCCTTGAAACATGGAGATGTGAGCCAGGGTGGCGTCAAGCTAATTGGACGTGATAGGAGTGGTCGATCAAGACGTTAATTATGTCAGCACCTACGGTGTTTGTACGAAGTTATCACTTCAAGTTTCTATGATACGACTTCGTAACCTTTGCCCCATCATCTTTCCATCTTGCAAACATGCATATGCTGGCTCATGACTTGTTCGAAGATTTGCCGTCTAGTCAGACTTTTGTCCCTGCATTTAAGTGCAGAAGTTGATTATGAGCCTTGCTATTGGCCACTTTGCATCGCATTGCCGAGGTAGAGGCTAAGAGTCACTTCGGTACTTGTCCATGAACGCTAGTGTCGAAAAGGGAAATGTGCTGTGTGTAACACGAATAGTATCAACACTGGACGATACGATAAATCAAGTTTCACTTAATACATGTATACTAGGTATAAATGCTTTCAATCATGTCCTACGTACCACCTTATTCAAAGTTGACACCACATACATCTTGAATCTGTAAAAATCAAGATGGACTCCCCATTCTACACCATATGGGACCGTTTTCAGTTACCATTCAGACGCTTCCGAGACCGCCGGGATTCTAGCTAGAGTTCTTGACCGAATCGGTTTATCGATCAATGGGCGGCGACAGAAAAGCGAAGGTGAGGATGTCAGCTCTGGATGCCGCACCTGAAATACGCATTTGCATCATAGATAGACTGATAGTAAAAATCACATCCGGGCAGGATAGAGCAGCATCTACCGGAGATCTTTAGAGACGGGAGTGCAATTCTATGCTCCTATGCTTTTGTGATTTAATATTAGATCCAGCGAGGAGCTATAAGTCAAGGCAAATAATTATTCCTCTAATTTCCTTTCATCCAAGTCGTATAATCGTATCAAACAGCCAAGCAGGGATGATCTAGATTATGGAGAGGTGCACCAATGGGTGAGTACATCATTTAGACTCCGAAGCCCCATGTTGTTGTTTTTTTGACTCAAGCTCCTGCATTATCAACGAGAACAGGTGCCAGGTTGGCAGATACAACTTATCATCTTGCCTGTGGATTTACCTACTTTAAATTAAGGGGTAGCCTCGGCCAGCTTATCTCCTAAATCTGAGCCCAACATTAAACATGCCCTTCTGAATTGACTGGCACTTAAAGATATCAGTAGCCCAGCGGTTGTTGATACACTATTCACACAACAGGCGGAGCGAAGCTTCATGGGGACTATTATGGACTGCACTGACTGAATCGAGATATGCTTATCGAGAAGAGCACATAAATGATGTTATCGCGATGTTATTATTGGCTCAGTATTTTCCCATCCTAAATTGCGCGGTTTGTCACAGCGCCGGTTTCAGCTCCTCTGGAGCTCGCGAGGCCTTCACTGTCTCTCCAAATTCATTGCAAATCGTGGTACTCAACCATGCTGCATCCAGACCATATTTTCTGGTCGCTTGTTCTACACGTGTTCACACCCTTGATGCATTCTAGCATTCTAGCGCAGCCTCTAAATCCTGTTTTGTGCAGCTTAATCGAACAACCTCCACAAACCGATGCAAGCTGCGCCCCTATCTCCGTGTCACATCCTTTCATTGGCCCTTGAACGATATGTTGATCAATTCCCTTCTTGCTCAGGGTTTCACGGTGTTATCACCCCGACAGCGTGGATCTGCCGTTTAGCCTTTCCAATCACTGCATGCCCTGATTTGGTCAATTTTCTCTCCCCTTGATGCATGTCGCGAAGTTGAACCTAAAGAAACACAACGCCTCGATCGATCTTTCGCTTACACTCTCGAGATCTTGGAGAAATTGCACAGATGGCATTTGATTTGACTCGATCTACCGCAGCGCCACCTATTGTAGGCTCGTGACTGTGCCATCAGCACTAATTCCCCAGCATTACTTTCGAAGCCGCAAAGACGCAAGTATCTACACGCCAATATCTCCCCAAGGGGCATTAACCAAATATGAACAGTCTCCCCCGCAACCCCACACCTGTAGATAGGTAAAGTATGGGGTAAACCGAGCTAAGCTTTGTGTGGCGGACTCGGCATATATTAAACCATAGGGTAAACCTGGGCAATGATCTGCATATGAGTGTGGACGAACGGCCTAAGTTCAAGGAAAGAATACTATACACCAAGGCCACTTGTACTTGGACATATTAACACCTCTTCTGCCTCTACTCCACTGGAGAGATACCCTTTCACTCACATCATACGTATACAACCTTCATCATGGAAGTCCGATCTGAAGTCACCACGACTCTTCTCCAGAATTGGAAGTGCGTCCTTGCATGCACCTTGGTTTCCATGAGCCCATTCCAGTATGGAATTGACTTTGGTGCTATTGGTGGTCTTCAGGCTATGAGAGGTTTCCTAGAAGTGCGTACACCTGGTATAGCGTTTCTACCAAAGTAGCTCACACATATCAGGTCTTTGGACATCGCGACCCAAGCAGCCCAACTGGTTACAACATCTCTCCTGAGCGACAACAGCTAATTTCATCTTTGATGACTCTCGGCGCTTTCCTCAGCTCTTCGACTGCAGGAATCTTTGCCAGCTACATGGGCCGAAGGCAATGTCTTTGGATGGCCTCTGCGCTTTGCTGTGTATCTAACGTGATCATGATGACAACAACGAACTTAGCAGGACTCTACGCTGGACGACTCTTGATTGGTATTGCGAATGGATGGTACATGACATTCTCCCAGCTATATATCCAGGTAAGACATTCGTGAACTCGTTCAAGCTTGTGGTATTGATGCATCACAGGAAAGTGCGCCCGCCCGCTATCGTGGTCTTCTCATCTCCGTTTTCCAAATCTGGACATCGATCGGCTCCCTCGTTGGTACTGTCATCGATAACGGCACACACAACATGCCGGGCCGCAATAGCTACATCATCCCTCTGGGTACGATTTACATCGTTCCAGTATTCATCTCGATCGGACTGTTCTTCATTCCTGAATCACCTCGCTGGCTCATGCTCATGGAGAAGCGACAAGAAGCCGAGAAATCGATGTTCTGGATGCGTCCAGATCCCAATGATGTTCCCAAGGAACTGGGTGAAATCCAAGCTGCGATTGAAGCCGAGAAGGCCGTGAAGGAAACAGCAAATTTCATGGATATCTGGCGCGACCCTGTTGATCGCCGTCGCACGTTGCTTGCTATTGCGGCTATCTCGACGCAGGCTGCTTCAGGTGCTATGTTCATGATTGCATACGGAACCTACTTCTTCCAGATGGCTAGGGTTGGCAGCCCCTTTATGAACACTTGCATTTTGACGGCAGTTGGTGTGTTGGCCATCACCGTCAATAGTTGTATCATTTCGAGTATTGGACGTCGTCGTGTGTTCTTGATGAGTGGTTTGTCGCTTTGCGGTATCTGCCAGCTCGCTGTGGCTGCAGTGTACCACGTCAATCCTGGAACAGTGAGCACTGGAAAGGTAAGTCCATCAGATTGAAGGTCTCGAAAAAAAGTCTAACATATAACAGGCTATCGTTGGCCTTTCGGTCATTTACATTGTTGGATACAATGGCATGGTTGCGGCATACGCTTGGCTTGCTGGTGGCGAAATTCCATCGCAGCGCCTTCGCTCATACACGTTTGGCATCGCGGCTGCGGTCGGTTTCGCTGGCGCATGGCTTGCTACATTTACAGCACCATACTTTATTAACCCCGATGCCCTCAACTGGGGTCCAGAATACGGTTCGTCCGACAAGTTGAGATGGCACATACAAGCATTTAAACTGACTTCTTTTTTAGGCTGGATTTGGGGTCCATCTTGCTTCGTCACCGTCGCGTGGGTTTACTTCTATCTTCCTGAGATCAAAAACCGCACTCTCGAGGAAATCGATGAGATGTTCGAGGCTAGGCTGCCAGCGCGCAAGTTCAGGCAGTATGTCTGCACTGGTCACATCAATGCTGGTGATGGGCAGGTAGTCCAGAGGAAAGATTCAGACAGCAGTGAAAAGGGTGAGGTAGTTCAACAGGAAGTCGTTAATGTGCAGAAGACGGCTTAATAAGCTCACTGGGAGATTAAGCACAGCTCAGCCCTTTGAAGCCAGTTAAAGGCCACGGTTATCGTTGGTTTGGATAGTGGCGAAGAATACGGGAATTAGTGGCATGGTGGACATCATCATGTATGATGGCACTAAATGATGGGAAATTGGTTAGCGTTAAATGAATTGCTTTTCTACCAAATCTTTTTGTATGAAAGTATCCGTCTTGAGTGATCATATCCTGCCAGTCCATTAAAATATTGGTCTTTGAAATTAGGATGAACTTGGCGCTTCAAGTTTCACTTCGTGCTAATAGTCTTACATACGCCCCACCACAGCAAGACAGTTATTAGCTCACAATTCGGTGCATATCGACTATATATGTATGAGCGGTGCATTGCTACTCGCTCAACATTTCGACTTTTACATGACATGGTATGCAATGGCAAATTTGATATGAGAAAGTCATGTATGTGTAATATTTATAGCCAAATTCTATGAGAACAAAATAAGGTGAAATTTGTATTTGTATCTTTCAAGCAGCAGCAGCGGTAGCTTTCTGAATCGCTTCTGGGCCAAACTCCTCGGCATGCTTCTCAGCATCAAACTTGAAAATCCAATCTTCTCTTGGGAAAGCAATCGAAGAAGGATTTTCCTTGACCTTCTCCCAATCTGTCTTGTGCCACATATCACGAGTTGTTTCACCAGTCTTCTGTACAGCTTTGACGCGCTCGTACCTGATGTCTTGGTACGCCCGCAATGCGCCACGGACGTTGTCCTTCCCGGCTAATCGTAGCAACACTGCTAATGTGACACCATCCTCCAATGCCTGAGTTGCTCCTTGCGCACTCGTAGGTAAGAACGGGTGTGCAGCATCACCAAGCAGACAGATTCTTCCGTGACCTGGTGCTGATCCATATCCAGATACCCAATTTGGTAGCGGGTCACGGTACACCAGCTTCCAATCGACGAGCTTTTCCTCAGGCGTTTTGGATACGATCTTCCAACACATTGGGTCCCATCCCTCAAGCACCTTCTTCACGTCTTTGAGGTAGCCTGGGAAGGACCACGACTCATCAATGTCGTGCTCATCACGATGTGTGAGGACCCAGCAGCAGTCAGATCCATTTTTGATAGTCGAGAAAAGGAAGTGTACATCTGGACCTGATCTACGGGTTAATGCAAAAGTCTCGAAAACGATGAATATGTGCAAACTCACCAATCCATCCATTGAAGGAATCACCATTTTCGCAGAATTGCCGTGTCTCGGGATCCGCAACCATGTCTTTGTTTGAAAACCAGGATCTCCACACTGCATAACCACTGGATTTTGGCTTATCCTCGTAGCCAAGGACAAGTGTGCGTGCCTTGCTTCGAACACCGTCACTTCCAATCACGATGTCTCCTTCCACCTTTGTGCCATCCGTGAGCACAATTCCTGCTTTATCGGGCTCTTCAAAGTACTTCTCGACCTTGTGACCAAGATTGATTTGCACACCAATGCTCTTTGCATAGTTGAAAACAATCTCGTGCAATTCGCCTCTATGGCCATTGAAATTGGGTGCTGTCTCATCTCTGGGCGGGTTTCTTTGGTTGATCACAATCTCGCCGGTGTCCCACTTATGGATGTTGAAACCGTACGAGGAGAGATCGATTGAAACTTTGCGCATAGCTGCTGCCACGCTGCCATTGGACCAGCGGTAGAAAATGCGGCCACCATTGGGGCCGAAAGTTATGATATCTCCTAATACTTTGAGAGAAGGGAAAGATTCATAAATGATTGGCGTGTGGCCTTGACGAATGCATTCTATAGCGGCTGTGAGACCACCAAAACCTGGATGCACGGTTAGAATAGCCTGAAAAGCCCCGAAATTCAAATCGTACCTGCTCCGATGATAATGACCTTGATGTCAGTTTGTGGCTTCTCGTACTGGGGTTCCAAAGCAGTCATCTTGGTAAGTTTTGACTCGTCAATCCTCGCCCGAAGCGGCATGCGTCGCGTATATGGATGGAAATGAAAATAGAAAACAGTTTAAGGAAGAAAGAAGTACAACGTAATGTAGAAATTAGATTGTAGTCTCGCTCAGACAGCGTGGGGCTCAGCGAATCCCGGTATTCACCCGTTGGGGTGGCGCAATTATAGGTCTGGTAGCGCATCATAGGCGCAATACCTCCGATTCACAATCCAAGAGCCGTGCTGAAACAAAGGCAGCATCTTGATAACCTCGGAAGCTACATAAGCCCCGATGCGTAGCATCTGATCATCTGCGAGATAAACAAGTGGCGGGGGAATTCTAGAAAGCTAGGTACTTTGATGTGGATCGTGGGATTGGTAAGGCCCTGACTGAGTTGCTGCCCCACAAACGCAACGAGATAACCCCGCCATGCACCCCGCTTCCTTTCTAGTAGCATACCATACCCTTTTCGTTCTACCTCAACCCCTGCCAAACTCCCGTCCAAACTGTACGCTACCAAACTTCCTAGCATCATGTCGGATGAAGCCTCGGTGGAGCTAAAGCCATCGGTAGTAAATGGCTGCCGAGATGGAATGGACCGAAAACAAGCATTCGTGGGGTTTCCTCTTGAAAAGTAAAAGTACTGTACTGCTCTTATTTTTGCAATTCTACTTATACCTTATTATTGGAGAAGTTACGAAAAGCTGTAGAAAATGGCTTCTCTTACGACTCACCCTGAGTGGAATCAAGAGACTGGAGGTCTTGAAGTTGCAAAAGCATTTGCTGACCAAATTCGTGGCAAGACTGGAACGTAACCCTTACTCTGATCCAAACCTACCAGTGCTAATCCCATGTAGCCTTGATAACTGGTGTATCTCCAGAATCGATTGGGTCTACAACCGCGCTCGGCATTGCGTCTCAAGCCCCTGCCTTGCTGATTCTTGCTTCTCGCACGCAATCAAAATTAGAGGAGGTCTCAAAAGCCATTAGCAAAGACTATCCTGATGTCAAGGTCGCCGTCGTATCGCTGGACCTCATGTCACAAGAGTCCGTGAGGACGGCAGCCGCTGAAATCGCAAAATTGACTGATCGCCTGGATGTCATCATCAACAATGCTGGTATCATGACTCAAACACGCAAATGGACCAAAGAAGGTCTTGAAGCACAATTTGGCGCAAATCATATCGGCCATTTCCTCCTCACCACCCAGCTCCTGCCTCAGCTCCTCAAGGCTGCACAATCCAACAAACCTGGTGAAACTCGTGTAGTCAATCTCACCAGCATCGGACATCGTATCAGCCCTGTGAGATTTTCTGATTACAATCTGCAGAAAGCCGAGGTGCCAGCAGATGAGATGCACGGCCCGCTAGCTCCCATGTTCGCAAAGACCGCCGAGGATGGCTACAATGGTTACATAGCATATGGCCAGGGAAAGACAGCCAATATTTTGTTTTCAGTCGGCTTGAATGAACGCTTGCGTCAAAAAGGTATTGTCAGCTATGCCGTCCATCCTGGATGTAAGTCTTCAATGCCCCATTTGCGATAACCAATCAAAGTATGTTACTGAATCTCTTCAGCGATATGGACTGGTTTGGTCCGTGACCTTGATGCAGATGGTGAGGCTACAATACGCAAGACCGGTTCGTTTTGGAAGAACCATGACCAAGGAGCTGCAACTTCGCTTGTTGCCGCCTTTGACCCAGCATTGAACGGTGAGATGATCATTATTCGTCTTTCGAATTTCTGAATAATTCTGACGGCTGTTTAGACTCAAAAATGATTATGTTGCATGATTGCCAAATGTTCGAACCCGCGCCATATGCCACGGATCCAAAGTTAGCAGAGAGGCTGTGGGCATTGAGCGAAAAGCTTGTCGGTTGATGTATATTTAGATGAATATCAGGTTGCTTGTATCATCGCTACGACTGGAGCTAGAAGTAATGAGATAATTGTTCAAATCTTGGAGTGCAAAACTCTCTCCTCTATCGATGTGAGTGCATGTTCTTTCGAAGGTAAGGAGTCACGAATATGTACAACTTCTTTGCAAAGTCGTTGGTAAGTCGAAATCTTTGCGTCGTATTCTACACGTATCGCTCTTGTGACTCGCCGGCAGTCATATTGCTGTTTTGATAGAGTGTTAGCCACATGGTAGAGTCTTAAAACCAGCTGAGGTGACTAAGTGACTAAGAAAAAATGTTTGTTTGACGTGTATCTCAATGTTGTGCATGGTGTGTGTAAGTGTTGGCCGTTTGACTGTGAGCATTATCCAGTCATTCATAGTCGCGCCTGGTCCAAGTGTTGGCATGACGAGGGACAACCAACACTCTGACTTGGGAACTGTACACTCATCAACGCTTGACACTTGCTGAGTTGGTCTTTAACTCGGAGTCCTACTTTAGAGTCAAACCGTGAAGTCAAACTTGAGTATAAAGCTCTGCATGAAACATGCACTTTACTGTAGTATTCCTGTTATCCATTCACACGAACGAACAACTCCCCAAAAGCGAACTTCCAACACCAAGACTCATACCTCACTCAAATCTCCATAAGATGTCATCCGAATCCGATAAGGCATTCTCTCCAGATTCTCATTATTATGGGTATCGCCCTAATGCCGAGGGTAGCCAAGCTGCAACCAAAGACACAAACAAAGAATGGACGCATGTTCCAACAAATACCAAGTCTGTGAAAGACAGCGTCGCAGCCACAGACGGCAGTGGCAATGAGAATGATGGGGGACAGAAAGCTAAATCGGTATCAAGTAGTGTCGCAGGGGAATGCGGCAGTGATGGAGGTGACGCAGATGTGGCCAAAGCAGAGAGCAGTGGTAACCCGAAGATCAAAGCGAGGCTGGTCTCTCCCGAAGACCCCATAGCCACAACTGAAACGGGCGAGAAGTATATGAGGGGAAAACTACGGCTGAAATCTGAGAAAATCTCTGATAAGTGATTTTTTGGACTGTGGTAGCTATAGTACATACCATATCTACACAGGCCTGCATAGGAAACCAAATAAACTTTGACTAGTGCGTCCCGCCTCTTTTGAATGCATTACCAAGCTAAGGCTTTAGGCTTTCCATACTGACCAATACATGCCCCTAATTGACTGATCTTCCGTTCAGAAGCTTGCATTTTGTGTCTGCTTACGTGCGACAACGCCCAGCCTACTCTAAAACACGCTAGCGCTGACTTGCGTGTTCGTAAAACGAACCATTTTCGATCAAGACTGGGACAATATTCGAATACTAAAATATGGATTCCTTTCTTGGTGCTTCCAAGAAGCGGCTCAGAGGTACACAGTCGTTAGTGCCATATATGAGGCTCGGAAGGAAGCACAGTAGATAGGAGTGAGCTTTGTGTATTTAAATCGCCAATCCCCACCGAGTCCACATCGTGCCACCAACTATCACAATGGGTTCTATTCAACAGGAATTTGATGCATCACATGTGCTCTCTGGATATGGTGTTGATGTCGGTGACATACTGAAAGATGGACAGACAGTGGTATGTACTACCTTCCCCAATTAAGCCCGCAATTTCCTCAGAGTAGTCAGACTTCCTACTCATGTCCTTCCCAAAAAAAAAAACAGCAGCTTGCTGGTAATTCCATTGCTGATGAATGTAGGGCGCAGCAATCACGAGCCTCTTCCCCAAGCAGATCCTCAAAGGTGTAGCCGACCACGAAGCCTGGAGCAAGACACTGTGGTCCTCGCATCAACGAGTTGCCAAACCCTCACTTATCTTTCAACCTGCATCGGCTAAGGAAGTCGCAATTGCCGTCCTTCTATGTCGCCATACGCAAACCAAATTTGCGGTCAAAAGTGGTGGCCATGCAGCGATGAAAGGCGCTTCCAGCATCGATAAGGGTATAGTGTTTGACCTCAAGAATCTGGACTGTGTGGAGATCAACGAGGACAAGTCCATTGTGCGACTCGGGACGGGTAATAGATGGGAACGCGTCTTCGAAATTATAGGGAAAGAGGGACTTGGCGTTGCCGGTGGCCGAGCAGGCGATGTAGGAGTTGGCGGGTATACGTTGGGAGGCGGAATCTCGTTCTTTGCATCTGCAACGGGATGGGGTTGCGATACTGTGCGCAAATTCGAACTGGTAACCGCAAATGGTGCGATATTGAACGTCACCCACGAAACATACCCAGACCTATTCTGGGCATTACGTGGTGGAGGCACGAATTTTGGCATTGTCACAGCATTCGACTACGAGACTTTCCCTCAGGCGGATGTATTCGCCGGTAGCGTGTTGTACGCTCACGAAGAGGCAGATGCAGCCATTAAGGCATTCACGGCTTATGCACACAATGCAGACCCAAAGGCTGCAACATGGTTTACGATTGCCATGTTCGAAGGGAAGAAGCTCATATCTGCACTCGCAATGTATGCAGACCCAAATCCTGACGCTGAATTCCTCAAACCCTACCTTGCGATTCCATCGTTACACAGCACTGTTAAAGTACGCAGCATGGCCGACATGGTACATGAAGTCGCCGAGGTCAACGTGAAAGACCATCGACAAGACTACACGAACCATACCTTCAAGTTTGATGCCGATTTTGTCTCCTGGCTCGCAAACTTGTACTGGGAGGTAATAGGGCCATCCTTGGAAAGCTATGAAACCAAACAAGGTGCCGCGCTTGTATTACAAATCTATACGAAGGAGTCGGTTGCAAAAATGCAGCGCAATGGCGGAAATTGTTTGCCACTGCGCGAAGAAGATGCACCTTACCTGAATGTTCTCACTCCTAGCGCATGGCTTCACGAAAAGGATGATGAGCTTGTCTTCGGTCTAAAATCCAAAATCCATGAACTCGCCGTCGAAGAGGGAAAGAAAAGAGGTTTGTATGTCGACTTCAAGTACATGAATTATGCAAGTCGCACTCAAGATGTTCTGAAAGGCTATGGGAAGGCCAATTATGATCGCCTAAAGGTAATTGCAACAAAGTACGATCCTGAAGGCGTCTTCCAGACGTTAATGCCAGGCTACTTCAAATTTGGTGGCGCGCCCGCCCATTAAAGGCAATATCCGAGAATACTAAGAAAAATATGCGAACAACGAATTCGAAAATAATGATTAAAATCGCCTTTATTCTTCTGCCTTTTGCGATTGGTGAACCAAGTGCAGTTGCGCTCATGCCAAAGATCAGGAAGCTGCACCCTTTATGCCATGGCCATTGTGAAAGGAGCTGTTGTGTCTATTCGGCCTTTGAGCACGAATGCTCAAAATGGCCGCCGTTGTCCTTTCTTTGTTCTAGAATGAAGGCCGCGGGCTGGCTTTGTTCGCTTTGTTGGCTCTGTTGTTCGATCTGGACAATGCGATTGTCCATCAAAGCAGGTGTCTTCCTATACAACTCCATGGGTTTGCCCACTCGGCATCCTCAGTACCATCATTACTTAACCATCAATTTCAAAAAATGGATCGCTTGAGCCGCTTGGACCGACCGTTTAAAACGGCGTTACCATACTTCAAACGCGACGCAAAAAATTTCTGTACAAATAATCGAGCGCATTGGTCGTCCGGTAAGTCAAGCTGAGGAAAAGAAAATTGGCACTTACTAACACTGCAAAGATAATATCACACATACTATCGATACTATCTGGTACGGTGACGGCTTAACGAAGGACTACTATGAAGCACGCAAAGGGAAAAAGAACTTGCCTGGACTGCCTCCGAGTCGTGATGTAATTCCACAGTATCCTTACACCCAAGAAGATGTCAACACCGCACGTCAGTCTAAGACATTACCTCCACGTCGTGATGTAAACGGATTACCGGTGGTGGCAATTGTTAACGCACTCGCGCCTGTCCTTCCTGTGGTAAATATCGCTCCTCAATTACCCCAACAGCCCGCCGTTACTCGACCAACTGCTCAAGAAGAACAAGAACTTTTGAACCCCGATCAGTATCCATTCAGCTTTTGGCCTCCCAGGCCCTGGGAAAGCATCGATGCAAGGACGGACAGAACAGTCAACTATAGCATGAACCTGCAGCAAATGCAAGAAAACACTGCGTTCCAAGCTGCGTACCTGGATTCGCATACTCACCACAGGCCTATTGATGCCAAAGAAAATTTCAACGAAAGTCAGTGGAGAGGTAGCAAGTTCTTGGGGGCTGGCGGGTTTGGCTGCGTAGCATTATGGTGCAAAGTGGATGAGAATAACAATGTTCGAGATGTGAGTTGAACACCCGATATAAATTCATCTAACATGTCTTATACTGACTTGCACTTAGCATATGGCCATCAAACAAGCAGAAATCCGACGTACCTATAGATATCACCCAATATATTGGCGCAGCCGTCTTCCTCGTGAGATCGCCATTCATAAACGTGTAGACAAGCGGCGGCCCCAGGGGGCACAGACATATAACTTGATACGCGCCCGAGCTCATCGTCTGATGATGAAACATTGGCGTTACCGTATTTATCTGGACTATTATCCTGGATTAAGTCTGTGGGATGCGTGGAGGGAGCATATGGATAACTACGACGATTGGGGTAAAAAGTTTAACGAGTGGAAAAAAGAGAGTTCAGCAGGGGATCAAATTTCACCAGATGCAATGGATTCGCAACACCTGACTGAATACGGAGAAAGCAACTCCAAGGATCCTCAAACCGCTGGAAAAAAGCTCTATTCAAAATTCCGGGAAGCCTTTCCCCCAAACCCTCGCCAAAGCCCATTCCCAGAGAGTTTCATATGGCATGTAGCAAAATGTCTCATTTTTGCATGCATGCAATTGCAGAGTGGAGGCATCGAAGTTCCGAGGGACGACCCAGATGCCAATAATCCAATCTCCCATCTTGACATCACGCCGGCAAATATTTTCCTCAAATTTCATGATCCCAAGAAGGCCCTTGTAAGTATACAGCCCCTCGGCCATATCTGGATGGATTTATGCTTGGACCACATACTAATTGTTTCGATCAGTATCCGGATCTCATCCTAGCCGATTTCGGTTTCGCGAAATATGATCTAGCTGGTGAAAACCAACCGGCAGATGCTCCTCATGATAATCCACTAGAGTACTGTTTGAACACGATGGACGAAGGCCGCTACGCACCGGTAAGTAGCCGACCCATCCCGAAGCTCACTACTTTAAGTCACTGCAATTAACTAAAAGCTGTTGCAGGAACACGCAGGAAAAATTAGACATCAAAAAATCGGGGAGAAAGCAGATGTATGGCAGATAGGCAAGTTACCCCTTATGGAACATACATACTGAGAAATCACGGTTAACACTTTTCAGGTGCAACGCTTTGGTACCTTATGGCCAGTAATTACAATTTTAAAGGCCCGAAGATGGTACAGAAACGCGAAGACAATGATTTTATAGATCGAAGGTTGAGGGCCGAAGATATCGATATGACAGCTTGGCCTAGTATGATGGATGGAAACTACTCAGAGCAGCTCAAAGATTTGGTTGCGGGGTGTTTGACCCCTCGTCCTATCCACAGGCCAAGTTTGGCGGAGGTAGATACTATGATAAAGGACTACAACGAGTCAAGAGAAGGCATGAACGATGACGCTGATGTCAACTTTCTCAGAGACCCGGGAGATAAATACAAAGTCGGAGAAGAGTGGCCAGGGAATGAAGTGCAGAAGATACTCTCAGAACAGAAACGGCTACAGCAACAATATCGCCTACGCCTAGAGCAACAACAGCGCGAACGTCGACTACAACAACAGCGCCAACACCTACTGCAACCCCTGCAACAGCAGCAAAACGCACAACAGTCTCTTCAGCAACAAAACCTCCCACAGCAACCTCTACAGCCACATCCAAGAACACCAATACACCTACAGCACGAAGATAACGACAATGCAGATCTTTATGAGGATGCTAATGGGCAACTAATCGAGGATACCCAAGCTAGCAATAATGACGGTAACTACAAAAGCGATTCGTCATATATTGCGTAGAGCATTTCTAAGGTAAATATAGAGGAAGGTAATTAGCACACATTTTTTAAAGTTTAATTGTAATTTTAATGTCACCTACTGCATCGCGAGACACACAACGTCGCGGGACGCGTTCACATTGCGAGCTCAAAATATCTCTCTATTATCGAGGAATTAGCTCTATACACATTGCAGTATGATTCTATAGCTTGTAATGAGAACTCCGCTGTGATTGACTTCGTCCTTATGTACGAGATAACCAATGATATTACATTTATCAGTGATGTACTTTACAATATACAATAAGATAGCGGTTTGCGGTAATGATAAGTTGTCAAGACGCTTGCATATCGTCATCCAGCGTGCGATATGCCCACAAACATGCTATGGTCGTTCACCGGTTTCCCAAGCAGGGCGGGCCAAATAGTCCATCAGATACTAGGCAATCCCCTCCTTTGGAGCGATCCCATAGGCCACGCCGTATCCCGGAAAGGAAACTGATCTGGCTGGCAACGAGTTCCTAGATCAGGCAAAGTTGCGTCCTTGAAATAATTCTTGACATGTCCGTGGGTGCATTTCGAGCCAGCTGAAGTAGTAGCATGCCCAACACTATCTTGGACAAGCAACCGCGCCCCACCAAATCGTGCAGTCATCTTCTCTGCGTGCCGAAGGGGCGTTACAGGATCAAGTTTGGTTGACAAGAATAATAGCGGGTTGCTCGTCTGGTTCGCGCTTGGATAGCCATGGAAGACCTGGGACGCCGGAGCCTTGATCTTCAAATTTCGACAGATAACCGCAGTGCTTGCTGCCCAAAATTCGCCCATATACTTACTGGATTCGATCAAGGTGTTTGCATGATCGACCCAAGCATCAAAAGTGTTAAGGTTGTTGCGGCCATTGGCATCCGTGCATGCAATGAATTGGCGCGGCTCTTCATCCGGGTAGATGATTGCATTTGACTGACATTGATCCTGGCTTTGGCCAATGCCTGTCAAACGAACTAGAGCCGTGGCATTACGTTTCTCCAGTCCAGCAAGCACGGTGGCGAAGACGGGGAAATATCTGATCGGGTTGTAGGCAATTGCGCTTTGGAACCTCTTCAAGTGAGCTATTGTAGCAATGTCGGGTGTTCCCGAGTTTGACACGGGAATCGGGTCGGTACTGATATCGTCAACGACGGCTTGATAGCGAGCTTTGATGGCCGATGGCGATTCTGCCCAGAAAGTGCAGTTGCCACCTTTGCCAGCTTTATAGCAGTCCTCAAAAAAGGTCTCAATGGCCTCGTCAGCATCAACAAGATTGTTCAACCATTTGCCCTGGTAATAGTCTTCGGCATCTACAACTCCATCCACAGCAATGCGTCCAACTCGATCGGGGAATAAGGATGCAAATGTCGTTCCAAGAACAGTTCCGTAAGAAATACCGTAGTACCAAAGCTGCGATGTTTGAGGATTCTGGCCCTTTGATTTAGCTAATAGTTCCGTATAGTGCAACATGTCAGTTGCTGTTGCAACTGTGTTCGCGTATTTCGCCGCATCATTTCCTCCATTATGAGCGGCTGTACAGAAATCGCCTAATGCTGCAGCCTTTTGGAACACTTCATGATATGAATAAGTGTTGTTTGCCTCCATTGGGCGATAGTAGTCACGGTACAGTCTCGATGTACCTCTTTTACCAGGGAAGCAAGACAGGCTCGGCCCTGAATTATTCACGCCTCGTGGGTCGAAGGAAACGAAGTTGTTATCAGTACCCATGGTGGCCTGGATCTGAGGAAGGGAACTAGTGAGGAAAGTGATTCCTGATCCACCTGGACCACCCGGATTCATCAAAATATCCTGAGTAGAGTTGGCAGTTGTCGAATTGCTGCTATATTTGATAAAAGCAATGTGGGTAGTTCCTGCTGCCTCATCTTCATAATCCAAGGGAACTTCAAGCTTCGTACAGGTGAACTTGTCAAAGCACGGCCTCCAGTTTAACTGAGCAGTGGCTTCGATCTATCCAGGGAGTCAGCTCCGCTCTTGTTATGCACTCAGCCAAGATGGCTTACCTTGTCGAATCCGTAGACCATTGGAGTGTTGCTCTGTCTCTTTTCTGCAGGCGCAGCTCTAATTTGAGGGAGACATAGCAGCGCTGAGACAGCGGCTGTACGGACGTACAACATGCTGGTTGCGAAGGGAAAATGTCTGGAACCGTGTGAGAAGACCACGGTTTGATACAGGATATTTGTGCCATGAGCTCGGGGAGCTGCTCTTATATAGCTGAGCGATCTGTTTTCCGCGCCATAGTGAGCACTTGGAAGTCCTCGCTATCCCCTCTAAGTCTCTGTTGTCCACTGCGCCTTTCCAGTCGTCAGCTTGAGCATGATATGTGGAGCACATGCACCGAACACGACAATGGCTTGGACTTGTTTGCGTTCTATGTGCCGAACTACGCTAGATGCCAAGGTGGATTGCCGGAAAGATGTAGCCTAGTGTAGGAGCGCAGCGGACCGCCCCGAATGTGCCTCAATCGGCAGGCCGGGCAACTGGTGACGTCGGAGAAGATGTTGAACATCGATATGCGCGCAGATAATTTTCTCTTTGTGGAATTGCGTGAATCCTGTATGAGTGTCGCAGTGCTTGTGAGGCCAAAAAGGTTTCGCACGAACCTCCAAAGTGTTCAAGGAATATTTTCGAGTTAATGATGTAGATCTCGTACGTGCAATGCGTTTCGTATCCACGTCGGTTATAATTACGCAAATCGTCAATAGTAACGCTTACTTTACTACTTGGCGCAACGCGTCCTCATAAGCCTCGAGCACACAGATCCAGATGTTGCTTTCGGCTGAGAAATGATGAAAATTATCAATCGCCGCATACAATCGCTGCATAGAATCCACTCGGTTACGAGGTTGGTCAACGATGGCCTGATTGGTGGGCACTACCGTAGACGATTGGTCAATTTGGACACCACGTTGTTGCACAACAAACTTGCCCCAGATCATACGACTGAATTGAGCTCCGAGATATCGCTAAACTTCCCATTTCGGCTTGGGCTTACTCTTTACGCTCGCTTGGAAGCCTGGTCCGGACTTGGCATCAGAACTCAAAGTATTTCGGTCCTACCTATACTACAAGTCTATATTACTTTTGTTAAGCCTTCAATCGATGTGCCACTAGCACTCTTCACGCTTTCTTCTCTTCGGCCTGTGTTATGCTCAAGCTCGTACGCGAGACCACTCTCATGATGATGGATGCATTCTTCAACCACTTGTACCTACTTTATAACTGCCGAAGATGGCGGAGAATGTCTGCTCGATAATGGGCCAGAAAATTGGCATTGATGCGCAAATGATTGCCAGGTCGATCTCAATACTCGATAGTATGATCATGAGTGGGCTCCAGGTGAAATCAACATAAGTGTATGTTGCAGCTTAGTTTGCGGAAATGCAATAGAACCACCACACTGATGTTGTTACGACGCTGCAAATATATTAGCATTAGTAGTTGATATTACGGTGATTGAAAACCTATATGTTTACTTACCTTGCACCAAAGGCAAAAGCACCAGCCATAGCTAGCAAGGTTTTTCTCTTGAAATTAGGTATGCTAAACAAGACCAAGGGAGTCAGGAATATCTATAATATGGACAAGACTGGGGTTATGCTCTCTATACTTGGCTCAGTTAAAGTCCTTATAGGTAGGGACGACATACGAAAATACAGGGGCGCCCGAATTAAGCGCACTACTGTTACTGCTGTAGAGTGTATAAGTGGTGACGATATGTGTCTAAGTCCTATAATTATCTGGTCAGCTACTACGCATCGGAATAATTGGCCTACATGTCCTACGCCTAGGTGGTAATTTGCTTGCTCTAGATCCGGATATACTAATCCTATATTAGCCTAGAACGGCTTAAGCAGATATTTGACCTAGAAACTAAGGATCGAGCTAATGGTAAGCCTAGAGTCTTAATCTCTGATGGCTTCGGCACCCATAAGGCGCCTGAGGCTCTTCAGTTCTGCCTTGAGAATAACATCTTGCTATGTCGTCTTCTTTCTCACACCTCTCACAAGCTCCAACCCTGCGATGTAGCCGTCTTCGCTCCACTCAAAGCATCCTATCGTGATGAGGTTGAACGGCTGGAGCGTGGTGGTGTTAATACTGTAGGTAAAGAGCATTTTCCCTTACTTTACAGCCGTGCAAGAAGTAGAGCGTTCACTTCGAGGGACATTCGAGCAGGGTTCTCTGCATGTGGCCTGTTCCCGCTCAATCCAGATAGAGTGCTCCGAAGAATGCAGATGAGAAGAGTACATGTAGCTCGTAGAAGAACGTTCGAAAGCTGTCGAAAGCTTCTCACTTGGCCTTTTCAAAGTGTATCCTTCAACAAGATCAGATTCGGGTCCTCATGAAGATCAACGACGAGGCTAGATCACGCTTTATTCAAATATTTAATCATAATTTTACTTGGTAGAAGTTATACTGTTTTAATAAAGTCAATCATGTTGGTTTCCAAATGAAAATGCGCGATTAGTGGGGTGGTTGTGTTGAGATTTGTTGAATGGACAGTGCTTGAAAGGTTCTAGTTGACTTGGATATCGTCAACAAGGATTAATTAGAATGCTACGTTCCACGCATGTATTTGTGTTGTCGCTTGGTGTTGGACAAAGATGGCATTTCTTGATATGTGGATACCTAAGTCTCTAAGTCTGGATCTTGCGAAAATTGTGCGCGCAACTCTTTGAGCATCCTTACGGACAGAAGCCGTGAAGGGTCACCGTCTCTGAATACTCGCGCTTTTATAATGGCTACATGCTCAAGCAGCTTTATTGCCTCATGGACCTGCCCGTTAGCCCAGTATGCCATAGCAAGCTCGTGCTGTGATGCTAGTCGATTTGGGTGCTCTTCTGCGAGCACCTTCTCCCTTACTGTGACTACATGTTCGAGAAGTTCTATTGCCTTTTTAATCTGGTTATCCTTTAGGTATGCGTGAGCAAGCTCGTGCTGTGATGCTAGTCGATTGGGGTGCTCTTCTGCTAGCACCTTCTCCCTTGTTGCAACTACATATTCAAACAGTTCTATTGCCTTTATGATTTGGTCATCTTCTAAGTATGCGCTGGCAAGCTCATGTTGTGATGCTAGTCGATTTGGGTGCTCTTCTGCTAGCACCTTCTCCCTTACTGTGACTACATGTTCGAGCAGTCCTATTGCCTTTTTAATCTGGCTATCTTTGAGGTATGCGCGGGCAAGCTCGTGCTGCGGTGCTAGTCGGTCATGGTGCTCTTCTGCTAACGCCTTTTCTACTTCGACTACATGTCCAAGTAGTACTATTGCCCTTTTGGTCTGGCCATCTGCGCGGTATGCCATGGCAAGCGCACGTTGTGATATGTGCAGGATTGTGTGCTCCTCTAGCCGCTGTAGTATTGTAACGACATGTTCAAGAAGTTCGATTGCCTTCTTGATTTGGGCATTGGTAAGATATGCATTAGCAAGCCCGTGCTCTGCGTTGAGTCGGTCAATGTCGTCCTCGTCAAGATTATTTCTCGTCCATTGATGACACATTTCAAGCCATGTTACGGCTTCTCGGGGTTTGCCATCGAAAAGTAAACAGTAGCCTACCCGATAACTCAGCCAGGACTTTACTTTCAAGTTAATATTATGGGTGCTTTGCAAGACTCGCAGCGCGTGTGGCATGTATGCTCGCCATAATGCACGTTTCTCCCGGTTATACGATGGAAAAACTTCCGTGACATGACCTAGTGCTTTTTCTGCCGTGTCTGCAACATCGTTGTGCCTGTTCGCCCAGATACAAATCGCCAGATGAACAAGTCGATGCATATCATACCATTCTTCTCCACCCTCTTCTTGACTCTCGTTCTCGCGCAATGCCAAGAAAGAGTAACCACAAAGAGTGCCAATAGCAGCCTCCATGCGCTCTTCTGAATCCACACTTGGCAAGAGCGAGCGCGGTATCGCCTTCCATTCGATGCACGACATGAATGCCAAGAGGTCGGCTGCTACTGCATCGCGTTCGCGAATTTGATTAAACGACACCATCCAAGTTGTTGCCACCGCGTTCGCTGAGCCTGCATATCGCGTGTTGTCCTGGAATTCTTTACTCATCAGACTGACAAGATCCTGCTCCGTGTTCTGAAGCAAGCGCAGATACTTTGCTATAGATGACGCTTTGTTGTTATTCAGGTAGGCAGTTGCCTGCCTGATCGCTAATGGTAGGCACGTCAATTCGTCCAAAAGTTTCGCCTTGGCCATTTCATCGTCAAGCAGACTCTTCCTGATGAGCGATTTTCCAAAGAAGTCCTCTGCATCTTGTCGGGTCATTGGCCCCAGCTCCATCACATCAGCGCGCGTCAGCGATACAGCAATTCCTTGTACGCGTGTAGTGTACACGATTATACCGTGCTCGCTCTGAGGAAGATTCTCGACGATGCCCGGCGAATGTGCGGTTCCAAACATGATGTTCCGGTCGTCAGCGTTATCGAGCACTAGCAGCCACCGCTGCCCTCTGTCTAGGGTACTCAAATACCGCTTAAAAATTTCCTTTGGGTCTTCTCTCTCGCTGCCCTGTTGTATACGTAACGCTTTCACAATATCTGTGCAAGCCTGTTCGAAGCTCGTCATACTAACAACAGGCAGCCAGAAGACTGAAAATTCTGGTCTCGTCTCCTTGACCATGTATGCAAACTCAAGTGCAACTTGTGTCTTGCCAGTTCCTCCCAGTCCTACAATAGACATGCTTTGGCACTCTTGATGGTCTATGAGTTTCTGCTTTAGCTTCACAAGTTCGTTGCTCCTTCCAACGAAGTATCGATTCTTCGCAAAGGGAATGTAGTGTGTCGTCTTGACAACTGTACATGTATTAGTATAGAGAGCACGACAGTTGCGTGATGGCAGCCAACCTTGAGAGTTTTGCAAAATATAGCGAGTTTGATACTCCTATACAAGCTAAGCATAATTGCCTCACGACGTTTGAAAAAATAGCTTACGCTAACTGCTACATAAAAGGACGCTTCTGTTCCTCCTACTCTTCGTCAGCGCTATGACTCCCGCCAACTAGGCGAAGTTCTCGATATACACACTCTGCTTTTGTCTCAAATTCTGAACACAATCCCGCACTCGGAACTTCTGAGCTTGATGCTCGAGGTACTCATCTGTTACTACCTCCATTCTGCCCTGCTCTTTGTGTTCAGCAAGGCCAACATCCTGAAGTCCTTGCTCAACGTTGAACCGGAAAAATCGCTTCTCATCAAGGTGCTTGGCCCATCGCGCTACAAACTTCCTTTCCGTCTCCTCTGTCTCCGTCGCGATTGCAACCAGATTCTTAGACAAGAAGCCTAGCATGTTATCTTCTAGCGCCTTCTTTCCAGGGTTGCCAGTTCCAATCGTTACGAAACACTTTACGAGAGGCTTCAAATCGCCATTTCCAGTACTCCAGATATTGGTTGCTTCACCCTCCACCTCGTCTACAGGATTATTCGCCCCGAGCGCACCATCGACGAAATGCCGCGCACCAATCGAGACTGGATCGAAAAAGCTCGTCGCCGCAGATGTCGCAAGCGCTGCCTGACAGATAGTGGCAGGGATTGTATTTGCGTCTGGCAGAGTATAGCTCCTCAAGCGTGCGACGCCTGAGGTCTCCTTGGCCGTTGCGCACACAAACCTTTGTGTTGTCAATAAAGTTCAGCACCTCGATCTGTTGGACTTACGTGCGGCAACCTCGATCTACTCCGTCATTGAAAGCGTCTGATGGCGAAGCTCCTTTGCTTTTGATCACGTTCTCCACAGCTTCCTTCAGCTTTTCTGAGCTGAATCGCGGCTTCATTTTACCTCTCCAATCCAAGGGCGACCATCTGGACTTGGAAAAAACAGCCTTCATCAGCTCCGTGTACGCCGTAATGCATTCATCTAGATCCATCTCGAGCCGGCCGAGCATTATGGCGATGAGACTATCATATCAGTATTTACTCTAGCTTTCAAGCTAATCACGTACCCGCCCGTACTAGTACCTCCAATCAGATCGAATACTTCGCACGGCTTTACAGCAGGGAGGTTGTGTTTTTGTCGTTCATTGTTCAGTTGGGTCATGAGCCCCTTGAGGATGTAGAGGGTCGATAAACCGCGGACACCACCGCCATCCAACGACAGCAGACATATCCCTTCGGTATCCAGTGGGTTTGGCTGACTTCCATGCTGTGTGGTCTGCGACTGTGCCATCTTTTACATGTTTTGTGGCTAGTAAAATATGCTAAAGGATATACGATGACGAAGTAGTGGTAGAGATTAAAAAAAAAAGCGCGCAGATTCGTTGACAGAGTTTCCCTCGCACCAGGCATCAGGCTGAAGAAAATGGGGGGCTGAGATCTCATGGATGAGGCATGCATGCTGCTGCAGTATTGGCCAGTCGATCTGCATACTGTAGTGCCAACGCAACAAGATCAGCCAGCAATGTGATTGGTGCTGACAATTTCACAGCTCGCGCAAAAATTGCGAATACCATCAGGCTATACTTTCCCTCATAGTAGCGCAGCACAGTACCCATAATGAGGCACAAACAAACACGAGGCTAGGCACTGCAAAAGATGATATAACTTATCTCGAAGGCAAAGATCCAAGCGCAGCGAGTTATAGAAAGGCAACTGCAGTATCGTGCATCTGCATATGTTCTCGCAGATTGAATGGTATCGTCACAACAGCGTTAAGTCACGGACCCCTGCTCACACATCAAATAATGGACGTCAGCGACCGATTACCTGGAGCACGAACCAAAGCTTAGGATAGCCTTAGTTGGTTGCTCTTATAGGAAATTTATTAACGCAATCGTTTGACTTCTCTGAAGTGTAGTTCTACCTACTAACACTTTCCCCACCCTCACAGCAACATACAACAACTAGTTGCTGCTAATCATTTCGAACCCAACGCATACTCATCAACCACGCGCTCAATACAAATCGATATTGCGTATGAATACCAAGATCAAAAATACACATCGAAAGCAGGATCAAATTGCTCCATCTACAAATCACCAAGCACCGCGTCCCAAAATACCTCCCTCCCCGCGCGCCTAACAATTGGGTATCATCGCATTCGTAACATACAAAGCAAATGCACGTCTTGCGCCACACTGCCACACAGATTCGTACACGCTACGCGCGTCCGAAGATCAAACCGGGAAAATAACCAAGCACGATTCCGTCTGATCCGAGTATACGCGCCTCAGTCTTGGCCTTGCGTCTCAGCCACACTGGGAAGTATACTCGAGCGACAAATGAGACAAGAGACGGGATGAACGAAAGATGAAATAGAAAGCAAAAGAGAGCGAATATAGGATAAAAAAGAGAAAAAGAAAACGGGGTATCATTCATCATAACATCGTAAAACATCCACACACTCTTTCCATCCAACACGAAAGACTTTTCCCTAACACACACATCCTTCACGGTCGACAAACATCATAATACGCCCCCAGACACACATCCACACACTCATCAAACTCCCTCGTCAGCGCAAACGTCGCGCGATCAACGTGCTGCTTCTGGCACTCGTCGAGGCAGGGTGTGGCGTCGAGGTAGAGGGCGCAACATTCCGGGGTGCCGATTTGCTTTGTGCAGAATTGTTGGTTTTGTTGGATATGCGAGGATATAGAGTGGATGAGGGAGTTTGGTGCGGGGGTGAAGGTTGGAAGGAGGTGAAGTTGGTAGAGAGAGATTGGGATGAGGGCGCAGAGGAGGAGTATGAATAGGGTAGTGGAGACGGGCCGAATGCGCGAGTGTGGCGTGGGGTGGAAGGTTGGGAGGCGCATATCTTTTGACATTTTGGTTGCTTCATCCACGGATTGTTTTGCTTGCGCTTTTTGTCTCGGGCGGGTTTTTGGTGTTTTGGAAAGAGGCAATGACGATGCTGATAAAGATGTAATGCGGGGACACACGGCGGTCTTATGTGCATGCACGCAAGGCGCAGCGCGGCTGAGCTGAGGCCGAGTAATAGTGCACCGCCGAACGACCGGCTAGACTGGACGAAAAGCCTCAGATCCAGGGAGGGGGAAATGAGCAAGTGAGTAAAGTGCACGAGACCGGATCCTGAGAGATGGAACGGTGGGAAGGAAGAGGGGGAATACAAATACGTTGTAAGGTAAGCAGGTGTTGCCCCTCGGGTAAGTAATGCTATGTATGCCATGCGCTTTCAAGACGGGAGGACGGCAGCACTAGCTTAGCGGAGCATTATGGTGGCTTTGTGATGACCTCCGTGGAACCATGACTGCCGCTTAACAGCTAAGCTTGAATATGCAAAAGGTGACAGCCACGAATGTCGTATTGGTGGGCAATGCCCAATGGCGTGAGTGGTCGTCAGCATCGAGCTTACTGCCAGCTGTGAACGTGGAGTTGGAGGTATTATACCTCAACGATGATGCTAGCCAATGGAAAACAAGCGGAGCGAACAATTCACCGGTAAGTAGGGGCCTTACAAATCCTAAGGGTTTCAGGATGGGTAGCCGCTGTTGCGAGGTTGAACGGCGACGCCACGACCAACTAGTTTGGCCAAGTCTAGGTATGCCGTGCCACATGCAGAGGAACTGGAAATTGATGTGTGTTCCGCAGGGCTGTAAGGCGTTACGCGCTCGATCTTCAGGGATTACGGTCTGGGCATAATCTTCTACGCGGTCAGACTTCGCGCCGAGGAAACTCAAAAATGTTCTGATTTAGCACAAATGCTGCGCGGATTGATCGTGCGAGAGTTGGAGTTTACGAATTCGGCAACCCAGGCAAGCAATGGACGCCTCGCAACCCGTCGCTACCAGAAAGTTGCCGAATACGGGCCTTCAGCAAATTGCATACCAACTTACGGAAAGCCCTTGGTCAATCAGCCTTGCAGATATTAATGTGCAAAAGGAGCAACCCAAATTCAAACTGAACAATATTCCAGTTTGAGCACAATGTAAGGGCGATCCTGTGAAATACTGCAGACTTGCGTTCGCGTGGTTGTGCAACATATGAAGTGCACGCGTAGAAAGAAAAAGTGGCTAGTCAAGTAACCAAAAAGGGCAGTCTTCATAGTGTTCGTAGTCTAATTGGCAGCTCATACATCCGTGTTGAGCGTGCTCTGCTTCTATGAAATCCAGACTGCGCCGTATAATGCGGATCAACTATGTATGTTGCAAGGTAAGATGTGATCCGAACCATCCGATCAGCTCAAATACACAAGGGTTGGAGTATATTGGAAGTTCCTTTGGAAACTTCATTCAAGACCAGGATATCCTAATCTGGTCAGTGACATCCATATCAGAGTGAGAAGAAACTTACGCAAGCATGATACCAGCGCCCGCAAACATGGCCGCAAACTGGGTCAGTGTTTTTCGGATCTCCTGGCCTTTGTTCGGACCGGTCTCAAGCAATTCGGGTATGACAGCAACAGTTCCAACATAGAGGAAAGTACCGGCAGTGAATGGGAGCAACATATCTCCCCATTGCAAGCTTGTCCCCATAAGACCCGGGCCATTCACCTCTGCAGATGCAGAATTGCCTCCGAACTCTTGCACGGCGATACCAATGCATGTTCCAAGAAACGCACCTACAGCAGTGACGAATTGGGCACCCATAGCGGCCCGTTTGCTGAAGCCAGATTGAATAAGCAGCGCAAAATCACCGACCTCGTGAGGGATCTCATGGAAGAAGACAGCAACGGTAGTTGTCGCTCCAATAGTAGGGGATGCGTAGAAAGAGGAGCTCAAGGCCAGTCCATCAGTGATGTTGTGGGTAAAATCTGCAATGAGATTGAGATAACCACCCAACTTGACGCTTGCATTGATTTCTTTCTCGGGCACAACTGGGGTAGTGACGGTAGAATCACCATTTGCCGATTTGCGGGAGCGCACTGAGTCTTTGGAGCCATTCGTCTGAGCGCCTGTTGTCTTCGCAGTTGCCTCGATCTTTTCGTGGGAGTGTCCGTGCGCGTGTGAATGGTCGTGTCCACCCTCTCCACCAGTTGCAATCCTCAGTCCCTTGTCCATTGCGACGAATGTAATGAAGCCGACCATAATCGCTACACCCAACAAGAGGTTTTTGTTTGGTTCCACCATGACAAATTTGACCGAGTCATGCTCATCCTCACCCAGGAAGATCTCTGGCAATAGATGGAACAGTGTATCACCCAGTAGGCCACCTACAGCAAAGGCAACCATGACTGACAATGACGAGGGATCGATGTTGGGTGGGCATAATGCGAGAAGGAAGTTGGGTGGACCTGAGATGTAGAGGGTTGCGAGGAGGGCATTGACTGCGGGGCTGCCAGGAAAGAGGAAGGCGAAGATTTGAGAAGTAAGAGATGATGTTGTAGGATTTGATGCGACTTTTTGCTGGTTCAGAGCTTGCACGAGAGGGCATTCCTGGCTGTTGTGTCAGCAAATACCATAGTGGACACGCGACACATTGACATGCGCAATGATGCTATTCTAGATCTCCAGAACTCAACATGAAGCTCGTCCTATCTCTTTTCGGACGAATACCGCTATTGCTAAAGGTAATAAATATTTTTCATACCTGCAATTGCTCCTCAATCTCGTGGATACTCAAGCTCCCCACTGGCGTGCCAGTCTCACCCTTGACTGCGGCTGCAGCGACATTCCAGGCCAAAACTCCAAGAAAAATCGACAAGGACAGCAAAGTCCTGTTCCTTCGCGAGACCATGGTGGGCGCGTGATTTGCTCAGTGAATAGCCGGTATATTGAGGGCAAATGCAGCTGTGACGTCTCAGGGGTCCCTATGGAGAGCCGAAGTGCCCGCCGCAATGTAGCTTCATTAGTTTGGGGCTTATCGATAAGCCCAACTAGCGCGGTTCCAAAATTTTGGCAGTCGCGACCTGCAGGTGCAATCTTTCTTGGGGCAAACCACACCACACTTCCCCACCACTTTACACCTCACTCTCTCTCAAATCAATATGGGTCGCGAGCTTCAGAAAAAGAAGAACAAGTCTTCCATACCGAAGAAGCGCCAGAAGGGTCCTTCCAAGAAGAAGATCCTCCAGAATCCCATCATCGCAAAGCACTGGTACATGGACCCATATTGCACTGATATATTCACAATCAACTTACACACGTCACAGGAATCAAAAGGAGACTCTATCGCAGAATTACCGCCGTCTTGGTCTCACCTCGCGCCTCAATCACGCCGCTGGTGGCACTGAAAAAACCATTGCTTTGCTGGGTCTCAACGATGCAAAGTCTTCCCGCGCCGATACAGCCGCCGGCAGTACTGCAAACGCTTTGAACATCGTCTCCAAGGCCCCGCAAGTCGTTGAAGTCGAAGAACTAGAGGTTGAACGTGACCCAGAAACGGGCGCAATCATTCGCGTCATTGGACAGCAAGAGGAGACAGACAACCCGCTCAATGACCCTTTGAATGAAATTGAAGAAATTGATGGTGAAGAATGGAATGGTTTTGCAATGGTACCAGAGAAGAGAGAGGGCGAAGAGACCAACCCAGTAATACAACAATTGGAAGAGGCTGCAAGAAACGGAGCAAGAAAAGCACCAAGATCACAGAGTGAAAGGGAAAGAGAGTGGCTAGAAACACTCGTCTCAAAATATGGCGAGGATTATGGCAGGATGGCAAGAGACAGGAAGCTAAACCCTATGCAGCAAACCGAAGCTGATATCAGGAAGCGAATTAAGAAGCTGAAGACATCTAATGCAAAAGCAGTTTGGACTTGAGTTTTAGCTGATTGGACATAAGATTGCATTTTCAGGCGCTTGGGTGGGTATCATCGAATGACCGCGGCGTGTCCGGCGTTTTATTATTAAGCAGCAAGACAGATACTGCAATTGGAAGCCTCCGCACTGCCGGATTCTCTTGAGATTTACATTGCGGATAGATGCGCAATGAGATGTAGATGTTGGTACCTGATTAGTATCAGACTAACTTTGAGATCTTTATTGTAGTTCTATGCTCCTTGCCTCCCTCAAAAAAGCGACATCTAACACTGTCAACCTCTACAACCACTTCAAGTACCACTTCGTCACACGCTACTGCAGCATCTCGCCCCTTCCATTTCTGTCTCCATGACTCTCGCCACAAGCTAAGAGGTAGAAACTCGGCACAGACCTTCGCAATTCGCATTGTCAGCGGCGGAAGTATTGCAATTTTTGTTACCGGCAGGTGACGAACCAACTTTCGTTGCGTCGTTACATCGAACCCAACACCACTTACGTCAATTCTCGAGGCCTTATGCAATCATTTTAGGAGCTCCCACTGGTTCATACAATTCCCCTCACCGTCGCGCCACGAGAGTGGTGGGCCGGAAGTACGCGGAGGACCAGGGTACTGTCAAAGAAGCTTTGGACCCTGGCTAAGCTTTCGATCAGTAAGATGCACGAACCACCAAGAACTAACAAAGAAGCTTGGGCGTCAGTGTAGCATCATACTTTGAACTGGCAATGGTACCTGTGGTTTTCGCCTTGGGTTTCAATGCGTAGCATTCCAAAGGCTATCAAACACGCCCTATGCAAAGGTCATAGAGAGCAATATTGGAAGGCCTAAAATTTGCAGAGCATTGTCTTGCAACTTCTTCATCGCGAGACATCTCCGGATGTATAACTATCTTCAGTAATCATGATGCACATCTTGTCAAAGCGCGTGATACTCGTTGCCAGTCAGATTACTTCTCCGCGCATCCGCAACCTTCCGCCCCGCAACCGTCCCCAACATCATGCAACCCAAACTTTTGCCTGCAGGTTTACCTGACCTCGTGCCATCGGGAGAATCTTTCATCGAGGTCAGCACGGAGCCTCCGAGACCCCGGACATCCTGAGACCCTTCAGTATATAACGTGCCTTGCATGGCATCCCATCTCACGGTGCTACTTTGGATCCAAACTTTAATCGACTTCGTCATCGTTGTAAGCTAGAATGAAGTTCTCGAATCCACTCGGCGAATGGCGTCGTAGGAATTCGGTGGAGCATAGTTCGCGCTGGGTGGGCGAACATGCAGGCTACGATAATACACCATTACCCAGGCTCACATGGAAGGGCTTCTGGATGGGAATATTGGTCTCTATGGGTAAGCCGATCAATGGCGATTTACAGGAGCATACAACTGACATTTTGCAGGTGGATTTGTCTTTGGGTAAGACAATGAAGTCATCTTGCAAGAATCTAAACTAACCGTAACAAGATATGATACTGGTCAAATCAGTGGCTTTCTTGGAATGAAAGATTTCCTCAGACGCTTTGGTATGCGACACGCCGATGGCACTTACTACTTCTCCAACGTCCGATCTGGTCTTATTGTCGCTCTACTCTCCATTGGTACCCTTTTTGGCGCCCTCATTGCTGCTCCAATTGCAGACTGGATTGGCCGAAAGAAGAGCATCATCTTCTGGTGCGGCATCTTCTCTGTTGGCATTATTGTCCAGATCTCAGCCACAGACAAATGGTACCAGGTCATGATGGGCCGTTTCGTTGCTGGTCTTGGTGTAGGCGCGCTTAGTTTGCTTGTTCCCATGTACCAAGTAAGCTTCAATTCACGTAATCACGTCACACTCTTACTAACCACGACTAGGCTGAAACTGCTCCCCGTCATATCCGTGGTGCCCTTATTTCCACATATCAGCTAATGATTACATTCGGTATCTTTCTTGCCGCTGTTTTCAACTATGCAGCTGAACGTCATCAATCTGGCAAAGCAGCCTCGTGGCAGATCACGCTAGGTTTATCATTTGTACCTGCAGCTATCTTGGCGGTTGGAATCCTGGGCTTCTCAGAAACTCCTCGTTACAACTTCCGCCATGGCAAGGTTGACAAGGCTACTGACACCATGGTCCGTGTGTATGGTGTACCTGCGAACAATTACAGTATCCAACTTGAGCTCGAAGAGATGCGAGAAAAGCTTGCTGCTGAATCGAACATGGGCAATGCTTTCCAGGAATGGATTGGCATGTGGAAAGCACCTAAGATGGCATATCGTCTTGCTCTTGGCATGGCCCTGCAGATGTTCCAACAACTGACTGGTGCCAATTACTGTAAGACAACTCGTGTCACTTAAAATGTACTTGCTAATCTAATTTGAACAGTCTTCTACTACGGTACTGTCGTTTTTGCCGGCACAGGTATCAAGAACTCTTTCGTCACACAGATGATCTTGGTAAGCTTTTTACAGCCCTACGTTACTTGGCAGAGTACTGACTTTGCTAGAACGGCATCAACTTTGGCGTCACCTTCTACGGACTCTACATTGTCGAGCACTACGGACGCCGCAAGTCTCTCATCGCTGGCTCAGTTTGGATGTTCATCTGCTTCCTCATTTTTGCATCCGTTGGCCACTTTGCCCTCGACCGAGAAGACCCCGAGAGAACCGAAAGCGCAGCCACGGCTATGATCTGCTTTGCATGCTTCTTCATCTTTGGCTTTGCGACTACTTGGGGTCCAATGATCTGGTAAGCCAAGGTCAATCTGAATCGCTTATCATGCGCAGACTAACCCGCTCTAGGACTATCTGTGGAGAACTCTACCCATCTCGATATCGCGCGAAGGCCATGGCGCTGTCAACCGCTTCTAACTGGTTGTGGAACTTTCTGCTTGCCTTCTTCACTCCATTCATCACTGGTGCAATTGACTTCCGTTATGGCTACGTGTTTGCCGGCACCAACGTTCTCGGTGGTTTGATCGTCTACTTCTTCGTTATTGAAGGACAAGGCCGCACTCTTGAAGAAGTCGACACCATGTACCTTCTGGGCGTCAAACCTTGGGAGAGCAGCAACTATGTGGTACCTGGTCTGGAAGACATGGACGGTAAAATGAGAGAAAGGCTCGAGGCTGGAAATCCGGAATTGCTAGCCAAGAAAGAGACTAATGCAGATGCGCCCTTGCATGCAGAGGGAGGTGAGGGCCTGAGGGCAACAGAGAGGGCCGGAAGTGAAGAGGCTGAGGCAGAGAAGAAGGAAACTTCCGTCTAATGGAGCGAGATGCTGTCGCTCAGGTGTAATGTGTGAGCCATAGGTGAGCCGGATCACACATGTCTTCTGCGTTGTCTACCTTAATACCGCCCTCTCTCATCCCCAATCACGATAATGTCCATAATAGTCTAATGAACCTCCCCCCCTGTCTCCCGAGTCCCGACATCGCATAATGTCACCACTGTGAAGTTGTGCCCAGCGCCCAGCCTGCACCAAACACAACAAAGTTTCTCAGCCGCAGCACCAGCAACCAGTCACACAAACGTTCGCGTGTCACACGCCGTGTAACCCAATTCCCCAAGGCACAATCTCACCAACACGGCAACGCCCCCTCGTCAAATAACACATCCACACATCATCCTCATACTCCCGTATGTGAAGAGTCTTTTCAAACACAATCACTCGAGTCTGTCCGTGTCTCGCAAACAAACAACCCTTCCCAAGATGGTGACCACGCATATCCATCGGGGCAGCTTCGCAGCCACTCCTGACGTAACCCAAGCCCCCAGCCAAGACCCCGGATTCCCATCTGATTAGATGAGCATTCCCAGCTCATCACTCGAGTCCTCCACACGTGCATGCCGCCAATTGCATGCATCAACGGGGGGGGCGCCCACCCAGTCCAGTCATACCGCCGCACCACACCCCCATCGAGTGGGACTTCTTGATTTTTTTTTTCAGGCGCGCAGCCGGGCTGCCGCAAACGTAGCAGTGTAAACGAGGCAGTTTGGGGCATTTTGGGCGGATATGCAGTTGCTGTGATGATGATGTTTCTGGGGCTAGGCTAGCTTACTCCGGGGTTAGCGTGGTGCGAGTGTGTTCGCATGCAGGATGGGCCTGGATGGATGGGGGGCGGATGGCCGATCAGATAAAGTGGGTGTGTGGGAAGTAAGGTTTGAGTGGGGAATTGGCATCTTATTTTTGTCTGTCTGGGGAGAGCCTTGCTCTTTTGTCTCCTTCAACTCTTGTGTTGTTGGGGTTTTTTTTATTCTTCGATTCAAGGATTGTTGTGTGTTGAGTATAGCTACTTGATATTTGGGCCAGCTCGCCGTTGGTAGTGTGATAATGGGACTCCTCTCGACGAACCCGTACAAGGCTGAGACTCCAGCTGATCGCACCACGCCGGAGAGTATTAGCAAAGATGCGCAGTTGCTGGCGAGTGATGGCCAGTTGAGCTGTTCTTCGAGCGAGACTGGAGAGAAGCAGGCTGGTGTTAAGCGCATTGAGGCGATTAGCAAGAGTTGGACTACTGCCAGTTTGGTGATTGCATATGTCACGTACGATACGGCTGAGTTAGGTACTGTTGAGGTGCTGAACTGACGCATCGTAGCCTTATGATCATCGCCAATATCACGTCTCTGGAAATTCAAGTTACGGGCTTGCTAACGCCGTATGCGACGAGTGCTTTTAGATCGCATTCACTGATTTCGACGATTGCTGTCGTGCAAGGTGTTGTTAGTGGTAAGTACACCATTTCAATGTATGTGACATCCGCTGACTGGTCTTGTAGCGGTGATCAAGCCTCCCATGGGCAAGATTGCAGATGTGTTCGGTCGTTTAGAATCCTTCTCCATCAGCATCTTCCTCTACACCATTGGATACATCCAACAAGCTGCATCTCATAATGTTCAGACTTTCGCAAGTGCGCAAATTTTCTGGGCAGCAGGCTTTAACGGCCTTCAAGTCCTGCAACAGATTTTCGTAGCCGACACATCAGACTTGCTGAATCGTGCGTTGTTTTCGACCATCTTCGATTTGCCCTTCTTGTGGACTGTCTGGGCCGGTCCAGAGATTGGCGCCCAGATCCTCAATACAACGACCTGGCGATGGGGCTATGGTATATGGGCTATTGTTCTACCGGTTTGCTTTATCCCACTGTTCATCAGTCTGTGGATGAATCAGCGACGGGCGAAGAAGCTTGGGTTTGATGTCCCTAGCCCCTTCAGAGGACAAAGTGTTGGTCAAATTTTCAAGAACTTGTGGCTCGATCTCGACTTCTTCGGCCTTATCTTGCTTGCCGCTGGAGTTTCCCTCGTCCTGCTTCCACTTACTCTTGCACCTGGTGCAAAGGGCGAATGGAGCAACCCAAGCATGATCGCCATGCTAGTCGTGGGAGCAGTCGTATGCCTGTTCTTCCCCTTCTGGGAGAGAAGCAAGAAGCTTGCGCCAAAAGCTTTCTTCCCACCCAATCTTTTCAAGAACCGAACTGTCGTCGTTGGTTGTTTGATCGCATTCTTCTACTTCAGTAAGTCCCCATCAACTCCTTTTCAATAAAATCTAACATAGCGCAGTGGCCTTCTACATGTCCGTCTTCCCCTACTTCTACTCTTACCTCATCATCGTCCAAGGGAAATCCATCAAAACCGCCGGAAACATCACCCGCGTCTTCTCCTTCAGCTCCACCGTCTCCTCAATCGTAGTCTCCTTCATCATCAAATACACCGCCCACTATAAATACTACGTCACCTTCGGCTCCTGCATCTACCTCATGGGTATGGGCCTAATGGTCGCCTACCGCAACGCCGACGCCTCCAACGCCACTCTGATCGGTACCCAAATCGCAGTCGGAATCGGCGGAGGCTTCCTCAACGTCCCCGTCCAACTCGGCGTGCAAGCCAGCGCTTCCCATCAGCAAGTCGCTGCCGCAACCACCATTTGGCTCACGATTCTCGAAGTCGGCGGCGCGGTGGGTGCAGCTATCTCAGGCGCGATCTGGAGCACATATGTACCGCGGAAATTGCAGACTTACCTCCCTGCTGGAACGGACTACCTGCCTATCTACTCGAGCATCGGTGTTTCTGGAAATTATACGCTGCACCCGCTTGGTTCTCCAACGCGTGTGGCGATTAACCGCGCGTATCAGGAGACCATGCGGTATTTGCTTATTGGCGCATTATGTGCGGCTGCGCTGATTGTGCCGTTGACTTTTGCGATGGAGAATTATAAGCTTGATGAAATGAGGCAGCCTGTTGAAGGAAGGGTGGTTGGTGGAAATGTTGAGGGAGGCCATGAGGGGGAGAGCCCAGAAGTCAGGAGTGAGGAGAGGAGGGGATGGAAGTTTTGGAAGAGGTGAGGAAGCCTTGTAGAGAAGTGGTTGAGTGATGTCACAGGATTCACGGCGTTGGAGTCTGGCAAAGGTGTGATGTTTTGTGAACATGTTGATAGGATACTTGATGTTATGATGTTATAGATTTGATCTTATGAATCATGTACTAGAACATAAATGATTTTCTTGACATGTTTTATTGTACCTTCAATTGTGTTGTACTACTGAACATCGCACGACACCTTCGAGATGCGCTAGAACCAAGTGTTCGCATAAATCAAGCTTTCCACTACTATGTTCTGACAGGTGTCAGTAACCGAGCACTGCATATCTCAAGATAATATAATTGGTGGAACAGATGATACAAAGGCTTTAATGTACCGATGTAATGAGCATGAGGGTGGTTTTACTTCAGAGTGTTTCGCATCATGCGCGATCGGCACAAGGATGATCGAGATAAGCACTCAATTACACAGGACAAGCTTTTTAGAATGATGTGAAGTGACATATTGCGCATTCCAAAACTTCCCCTAACGAATCTATTGTCCAAGTCTTCAAAGCTGCGAAATCCTCTTTTTCGCGCTTGTGGTTTTCGCATCAGTCTCACTCACGCCATACACCATTTCAACTCTCATACGACCATGCGACTCGGTCGAACTCGAAACAACTACGCGCTTTCCCAAACACAAAGCATGTACGCGCGTATCTCACACTCACTGCGCAGTTTCCGGTTTGCTGAGTGTTTATGTTTGCACGGTTCTTGGCCTACCATACGCCACATTTCAATGGCGCAAATAATGAAAGGATATGTAGTTTAGTATCAAGGGGATATGATGCCGTAGCTACGGCGCCCGAGGGGTTATCTCGCATGACATTGCGTTCAAGACTACATATGTATATAAACAATCTTTCAGGTCAATCAAAAGTTGGTAGTTCAATCTTTTACTCTCTTTCTTCGTCACTCATTTCATTCCTATTTTGCCTTGGCATATTACATTCTTTTCGAGTCTGGTCACTCATTTAATCATTCATCTTACGCTTTACTCAAGCTATCCAATTCAGCTATATCCAATATCCACAATGCAGCTCCTCTCCTTCGCCATCTTTCTCCCTTCCCTCGCTCTCTCAGCTCCAACATCTCAATCCGCGCGCCAAGCCTCTACAAACCTCCAACCCTTCACCTCTGGACTTGCTGGTATCCTCGCAACGCCCGTCCTGGCCTCTGGGGATGCCAAGCGTCCTTTCTCTGTCAAGGGCGATACCTTTGTCAACATTGCTGCGGCACTGGCACGTAGTTGCGATCAACAATTTAACGCGTGTGCGAATGCTGCGAACGGGAAGAAGGCGGATATAACTGTGCAGAGTTGTACGGCTCAGAAACGTATGATTTTTTATGTCCTTCTCCATTGCTAACTTTGGAACTAATGATTTGGTAGAGCAATGTGATGCTGCTGACAAGGGGGTGCAAGCCGGTGGAAACAAGAATGCTACTGCGGCTGCGAGTGCTGCAAAAGACGGAAAGAAGGATGGAAAAGGAGGAGCGTCGTGTGGGAGTGTTGCCCTGCCAAAAGGGGAATGAGGCGTAGAGAAATCAAGATTAGGAAGGTGCTATCAGGTTGTTGCTGGAGTTTGTGTATAAGAGATTTGTTTTGAAAGTATATATTTTGGTTAGGATGTTATGGCGAGACGAAAGGGTATATACTGATTGATATGAGAGGTTCTTCAAATTCGAGCGAACATGCGACCAAGAACGGAATTTGATGTTGGTGACTGAGTGCGTAACGTTCATTGATATCATTGGATGCCATTTGGCGGTAGAAATTTGCTGTGCCGTTGAAAAGAAGCAACAGCATCAGTATCCACACAACTGATACCCGTCACATTGAAATAGATTTATCGCGGCTCAGTCCGGTACATGCAATGCTATTACATGTATTTTCTGTCCAATGGATGCATCTTCCAACCCGCTAGCACGACACCTGTGCAACATTGGGTTAGGCAGCCACGAAGTATCCGACTTCACAAATCAGCATTGACCGCTTGTTTTCAAGGACTTATCAGACTCAACAACAAGCTTGAATTTATCTAAATAACTCATAATGCCAATGTGGGTGTGCAACTATGAAGGCTGCTCAAAACCTGCAGTCCGCACTGAAGATTGCATCTTGTGTAATCGTCACCTTTGCTCCATCCATCTACAAACTCCTTATCATCAGTGCCCCGCCTGGGAGGTATGTGCCAGACTCCAATACCATATCGCTTATTAATTCAATTTTTGGTAGGATGCAGAACAATACGGCCACGCAGCCAAGGAAGCAGAAAAGAAGGAGATTGAGACTTTACTCTTAAAGATCAACAAAGGGGCTTTGATTGCACGTGCGAGTGAGCTGCGGAATGGTATTCGTTGTTCTATCCCTGCATTTCAGTATGGTAGAACTAAACGAAGCTCTATCATGGGCGGTATGAATTACCACATTGATATTCAGTTCGAGGATGGTGTTTTTTGGTTGGCACGCGTTCGCCGTTTTAACGCCACTTCTCCTCCGCCTCATTTACGAGACTACATTTTTCAGAGTGAATTCGCTACAATGAAGTTCCTGGAGACAACTGCAATACCAACTCCAAAGGTTTTTGAATTTGCCTTGGAAAGTCATGATAACCCGGTCGGCGTTGGCTATATGTTAATTGAAAAGATGGCTGGCAAGTCACTACGATGGTCACTTGCTTCTCCAGATCAAAGGAAGAAAGTTGTAGAGCAGCTCGCAGATATCTTCATTGAGCTTCGAAAATATCCATTCGAAAGAATGGGCTGTCTCGGAACTTCTAGCTCTCACCGTGTTGGGCCATTTGCTCGCGAATCTCTAACGGATTTTGATGGCTCGCAGATGTCACCTCTTGGCCCATATAACTCACTCCATGACTATCATACTTCTGTAATCAAGCTCACATTGGACTTGATCATGAGGAAAGAGATGTACTCACAAAATCCCATTGATGCATATCTCATTCATCGTTTTCTCCTCGATCTTATTCCATCGGTTCTTCCGTCGCATGATGTTTTCAGCCAGCAATTCTTTCTTAAACATGCTGATGATAAAGGCGACCATATCTTGATTGACGAGGACTACACTATCACCGCTATCATAGACTGGGAGTGGGCTTATACCGCTCCAGAGGCAATAGCATTCAAGTCGCCCATAGGACTTCTTCCAGTAGGCGAATTCTACGATGGTCTCAACACACTAGGAAAGGAGGAAGAACTACTGGCTGATATATTGGAGAGAAAGGGCGAATCAAAGCTTGCGCAGATTGTGAGAAACGGTCGGTTGCAGCATCGATTCGCATTTTGCTGTGGGTATGACCTATCTGATTGGAAAGGATTTCTGGGTCTGTTCAAAGGGCTAAGAAATGCGGTTAATGTGGATGCGGGATTGGAATGGGATGAGTGGAAAAAAGTCGCATTGGAGCGGTATGATAATGATGATGGGTTGAGGCATTTGCTCGAAAAGCATGTACTTTAAACAGAAGCGTTCACTCAAACCTGGTGTTTGGACTCTTTCATTTATTGCTGCTTATACATTGCCAATATATCACTGCGAAAAGTCCCTGTTTAAGTCTCCCAGTACTGCATGGGCAGCTTGGCGAAAGAATTGTCACTGCCTGAAATGCCTCGACCGCAGAATCAACCGACAATTTGCTGGACGATATTTACTACTCTCCTAATTGAAAATGTAGATGCACAAATCACGGAGAGCTCCGTATTAAAATTTCCATTAGTCTAGTATGCATGTGGAAACCCCGCATTTCTTTCAGGTTGCAAAATTTTCCACACCATCTCACTAATCGATCTCAGCGCCCCCACTCCTCAAAGAACACCAGATAAGCCATCATACTGCTTCATGCAACCATAATACTCAGTATATATACTTTTCTTTTTGTCAGGTCTTCAACAAGATCAGCAAAGATCAAGTTACAACGGCTCGGTGGTGTAGTTGGTTATCACGTCAGTCTAACATTCACACATGTTCTCAGGACACTGAAGGTCCCGAGTTCAAACCTCGGCTGAGTCATTTCTTTTTGCAGTTTGGAGCGATCTGGGTTGCGTTGTGATCTTTTTGCTGGCTGTGGGTGTGTGTGTGGGAGTATGTGGGCGAGAATACCGCCGGCTTGGCGGAAATGGGTGTTGTTGTCTTGAAATACTTGTGAGCTGATTCATAAGCTGGTCAATAACATCATTATTGGGTGGAAGAAGAAAATAGGGTTATTTTTGGCTGATGGCTGTTCAGTGTTGACTTCTAGCAAATGGACATTCTGAGCAGGGATGCAGGTCACCACTCGCTGCGAAATGGAACACATTGTTAAATGACTCCTTCGGCATGAAATAGACAATTATCCAAGATTAAATCAGACATCGAAGAAGATGAGGGATAGCCCTATCAAATTGTACTAGAACTACTGGCAGCAAAGTGCAGACACTCCAAGCTCATACTTTACATACATACCTTGTAAATGTCAACACATTAATTCAAATACTCGCTGACAAATACTCTATTGCCTCAAACTTTCAAAAGACTTTAGGAAGTTTGGTTTGTTCATTTTTGACTTTTAAACCCGACTACTAGATTCAAACGCTATTATTACTATTCACGCCGAAAACGCTTTGGCACTACACATGATACGATAAGCACGCAGTATACAAACACACTCAAGACAGTCACGCATTCTAATGAGCCAAGCACAACAATTCCCTGGTCGACAAGTTCGCAACGCAGGATTCCAGACCCAACCCATCTTCGCCCAATACTACCATTCTCCGCCCCCGACCTCACTTCTGAAGCTCCACTATGCAAACTACACACCCCAGTCCAATAGCCAACGCGTACTCATGCTAAAACAGGCATGCATTCACCGGAACCTTACGTGCGCTTAACTTTCCGATCCCGCATGGCCCCCTTCCCGAATAAATCACTCCATGCGCCTAAGGCCCACCACTCTCCCAACCAGGCCATGAAATTCTCGGCGCTGCTACCAGACCCTCCTCGTCGCGCAGTGCAAAAGCATGCATCGCAGCAATGTCGCCGCCCCAGTCAGCCACTCTAGTCCATCGAGCGCGCCATTAGAACTCATCTCGCTTCACCAGCTTCCACACCAACGAATCTAGCGGCAAAAGGAGATTAACGCCTATTTCTGTGATGGCAAATCCGAAAAAGCTACGCGCTACGCGGAGGATCGCGAAATAGTTCAATAGTTTGTAGACCTAGATTTTGGGCCCCTGGGGTTTCCGCCCCACTGCACTCCGCTGTTTCATGCTCCGCGACGAACCCTGAAGCTTTGCCAAGAACTACAAGACGTCGCTGAGACCTCGTGGGGACTTGGCGATAGCTTGATGCGGACGTCTTTGGCGGCGCGGTTCCCGCGAAGCATGGGGATGCGGGTGAAGGAGTAGCGTTGCAGTGGGGGGGGGAGGTCATGCGCTGCGATTCAGTGAGTCGAGGGTCTTGTGGGAAGGTCTGGCTGCTGGAAGCGTCACGGTGAAGGGAAAAGGGGCGGAGGTTTGATCACTTAGTCGTTTATTGAAGTCTGACTTATCGCTCTAATAATAGCCTGGTTGCTCGCTAATCCCGTACAAGAAGCTTCTGCGTCTACCCGCACGTCTTCTCGCGAAGCAGCGGTGTTCAACGCCAACATCTACCCACACGTCTCTGTGGAGAGCAGTGGTGTTGGATGCTGGAACGCCTGCTCACATCTCCCCGATCAGAGCAGTGTTTGACGTCCAGAGATGATTGCATACAAAAAAAATAAGGTGTTCTAAATTTTTGCACCCTCAAACGCTCCGCCTTCGTATCTTGACAATGGTGAAAGAAAATCCGTGCCTTCTCTTAACATCTTTTTGGGTATCGCTCATACTTCAGTGATGGCAACCAAGGTCATCTTGGGGTTCTCGGACTCTTCAACGACCTCGGAACGCTTCTCTGCCTTGGGCTTTGAGCCAGCTGCTGCTGAGTTGGCGGGAACGTTGACACCAGGGTTGACAACAATGCCAATGCCGGCATTAGGTGAGCCAAGCTCGACCTTGGGCTGGTCCTTCATGGCTTCACGGGCGTAGCTAAGAGCGGCGTTGAATCCTTGGAGATCACGCTTGATCCATTCCATGGCAGACTCGACAGCCTGAATCTTCTCGTCGGCTGCGGGAGCAGGGGCACGCTTGCTGATGAAGTCGTTGATGGCTCGGCGGAGCAGGTTCGGGGCACGTTTGGCTGCTTCGCCTTCAGTTGGTTGTCCATTTTCACCCTCGGCCCGCTGGCCTCCACCTTGTTGCTGACCTGGTCGTGCTGCTTCTGCGCCTCCAGCTTGAGCTGCGCCAGATGCCAACGTAGACATCAATTCTGATGCTGATTTCGCTTCTCCGATCGCAATTTCACCATCACCGACTACCAGGGCAGGAGAGTAGGCACCCAAGTTGATGTTAAGCGGAACGGCCGCACAGGTGGCAACGAGGGCCAAGAGGACGTGTTGAGGAAGCATCTTGAATTTAGGTTGGGATAGGACTTGGTGAATTAAGTCAAATGTTTAAAGAGGCAATAAAGACTTCGTGATCTGATTAAGCTGAAAAAGGAAGAGTCGCTCGCGACTATGCTTCTAATAGTAGGTATGGAAAGGAAGTGAGTGACCGGACTGGAGAATCAAAAGAAGTGGGCTGATCTGGGTCTTATAAGCAATTCATCAAGCTTCTAATCGTCCGATATTGGATGTCCAAGATCGTGACTCGCCAAGAACGTCCCACTGTTTTGAGTGAGGTTGAAACTTCTTTGAGGCCTTGCCAAGGACCCGCAAGCAACGCATGGCAGACATGGCAGCCTGTTCTTCGAGCCTCGTTGCCAAGCTTCTCCCGCTGTTTGAGCCCTGCTCGAAACTTTTATGATGCGGAGCCAAGATAGTCTTGCGTAGAATGGACTACCCTGCGTAGAGCAAAGCACAAGGAGTTGCTACGCTAAGTGGAGCAGAAGCCGTGGTCTGGAGCTCTCTGAATGGTCGATGCTTAAGACCAGTCTCAATAAGGCTGCTGCTTATCTTGAGATCCAATGATAACTTTGGTTCGCTCCTGTTGACAGGGTCACGACAAGAGAGTTGCATGTGTCCAGGTACTTGTGAGGAATCTATTTTACTCGCAAGTGAGACGGCCTAAGTGAATGTAAATGCCTTTGAGAAGTACTACTCCACAACCTTGAACGGGGTCTTCAAGAAGGGCCTACTCAAGTCACACGCAGGAATGCCCCACGATCCCGTGGTCAAGCTCAATCGAAGGGCGACTACATGTGTAGCCCCAGCACTGACAACGCTTGGAAGCCCAAGACTGTCGTTTCCCCCGTAATGCTGTAGATGCCAAGTACAGAAGGGAGGTCGGCTGGAATAGCCTTCCACCCAGACAAGCATCGATCTTCGAGCCTCAGGCTCGGCTGCGTGAAAGGCGAAGATGCATCTCTTGGCGACGTTTCTCTACAGCGTTCGTCTGGGGTTAGCGCGTTCCACGCGACGCCTGGGCGCTTTTGAGCTTCAGGGAACCAAGCTTTATCGCGACAATTGGTGTATTGGCGTAGTGGGCACTATCGACGTCTTTGAGCCGGAAAGACTGGGATGGCGGCTTAAGAAACTGTGTTTGGTGTTTGAGAGTTGGGCCAAATTGGCCACTCCGTGGAAAATCAAAGCTAAGCTTCCTGATCGGGTCAAGCCTTCCAACAGAGGTGCGACGATTCAGTTCTTGGCCCGCTCTCTTGTCACTGGATCTGGGCACGTCTCTGCAATCTCAAATCCAAGCTCAAGGATTAAGGCTTGTTATGAGTGGTTGGTGCGGGAAGTATAGGGCAGGAGGCTGACGCTGGTCTGTGTGAAGCCAGTCTCATCGAGCTGTCACCAACGTAGTGATTCGCGGCCTGGACAAGCTATCCCAAATCAAAAGAGGAGGAGGCGAACATTGAGTCGTCAAGATTGGCTGGGATGTATTGATGAAGCTGTGATTGTCGCGGTAGACGACGCTGTCTGGTTGCAAGATGCAGTGGTTGAACCCCTGAACATCGGCACTTTTTTGTTCTCCTAATTCCTACTTCTCCTCGTCAGTACGATGGCAGGCAGCTGTTGTCCTTATTGGACAGATGTTGCAAACGAGTCACTCAGTACAAGATACCGAGGTATCTTCACTCTGATTCTAGACCACTGTGGTTGTCGAAATTTACTCGATTTTGTTCCCTGAATATCAACACCAACGAACACCAAAATTCGATAGTGATCGCCCAGCTGTACCAAGCGCTGCCATCAACGTAGTTCAACTGGCAGCATGTCGGAGTGGAGACTACCCGCCAGACAGCTGTCCTCCGCAAAATCCACTTTCAACAGTCGTCCAAGATGTCAACGTTCTTGGTAGGAGTTGAGGTCTTGGAGAATGACAAGACTTTAGCCCGACAACCATTTGCGGCCAAGTCGATGTCACTGCCACTGTACACAGTAGCGCATGTGTGCGCCTCAGCACTTCAGTCTCTCCAGCCACAGCGTAGGCGAACAAGCAACATCAACAAATACCCCACCAAAGATCGACCTGAGCTTGCCAAAGTATCAGCATGAACACACATACGCACAAGATTTCCAATTTACGATGTCGATTCGGGCTCGCTTACTCCAAGCCTTCAGGATACGCTCATGTCACTACTTGAACCCTATTCCGACAGCCCTAACAACGATAATGAAGTCAGGGGAGTGACATCAAGGATTGGTCGGGAAGGACGAAAGTTAGGTCTAGAAGAATGACATGATACAGTAGGTAGGATACTTTATTGTATTGGGCCACTAAGGTGTCTAGACTTTGTACCTCAATCTCCCAAGCCTCGTCCGGTCTCGAAATTGATCGAGCAAAGGGATTTAGTGTATCGCGACCAAAGGCCATCCATTGGGTAGCGATTGCTTTTCAGTCGATAGCAATCAGTGTCCTAAAGCCTGAAACGCAATCCTCGACTTGTAATGTACAATAAGGCCTTGTTGAGTGGACAAAATCCCTCGAAGCTGCATCATCCGAATATTTGATGACCCTTTGTATGAGCTCGGTCAAGGGACTACCGTATCGAGTGTGAACGCTGTAACTGGGAACGAAACGATGTTCTCCTCTCTGTTCATATCTCTTTCCATATCCTTCCGTATCCATTTCGCAAGGCGCTCGTCTTTCCGCTCCATCTCAACATCAAGCTCATCCTCAGCTTTGCGCTTCTGCACATACTTCAATCCGCGATAATGACGGCCGCCGTACAAATGCCCAAAGAACTGCCTTTTCGTGTCAAAATGCCGCTTACACACTGCGCATGGCGACGGATTGAGAACATCCAGCTCGTTCTCATCATAGTGATACTGTGGAGGAGCTTCGGCGCATCCACGAATCCTTAACTGAGCTTCAGGCTCGCTTGGAGTGCTAGACTGCTTCATCACGATGTCCATTTGAGCCTTCCGGCCGTGACCAGCTTTCTTGACATGTTTAATGAGGGCGTTCCTATTAATGAACTCGCTGTTGCATGTTCGACACACATTACCTGGTTTCGAGAAAAGTCTGAGCGCAATTGCAGCCAATTGGTCCTTGATCTGCGAAGCATTTGGTCGGAAGTCGCGGTTGGTGCAAAGCATCGAGCTGACCAAGCTCATCAGTTCTGGAGAATAATCTGTTGAGATATCGATAGGTTGAAGGTCGTCCACTATGTTAGGATCTTCGAGCGAACAAAGTCGGTACATGATACAGCCAAAAGCGTATATGTCAGATTTCTCTGAGAACCTAGCTTGATCGCCTTGACCTCGAATTTCCTGATCCACAGTAAGATTATGCATGATATCAACAAAAAGGGAACTTGCTGGAGCTTCATAGCCAGGCGTGCCTCTCTGATGGGTAAGACGTGTTCCAATGGTTTGAACATGACTGGCAATCCCAAAATCCGCCACGAAGATGTCAGGCACGTTCTGTTGGGTCAATGGATTCCACGGCTCGCCCAGTAGGACTAGCTAAAGTCAAAACCATTACGATAAGGTGAATGCTTTTCTCACTGTTCATCGGCTTCATATCCTGATGCAAAATGTTCCTGCTATGGCAGAACTCCAGTGCTACAGCGATCTGATAACCGATTTCAATTACTTGGCTCTCGGAAAAGCGTTCACTACGTCGCTTTGTTAGAGGAAATCTTGGGCATCAAACAGTACCTACGCTGCGCCTCTCAGCATTTGGACCTGTCTATCAAGGTCTTTGCCTCTGTAATAGTCCATGAAGAAAGATAGCGTGCTGGTTCTGCGATTGTACTCAAGTCCATCGTGCAAAGCTGCGATGTGAGGTGCCCCTCGTAATATTTGCATAGAATCATACTCATCCAAAGCTGATTGCGCATTATCGTAATGGACTTGTTTACAAGCAACAACCTAAATTCTTCAATGGTGTTATTGTTCGCGGTGTCGCGTGCACGTACCTTGCCGTCGCGAATAACTTTGAAGACTTGACCGTACCCCCCACCACCGATCCATTTCAGGACCTGGTATGAGGGCTTGTCATTCTGTACCAACCACGGAGTCTTCGGCATTGCAACGTGAGTCTAAGGTCAACAGCAGCTTCATAGAAGCACAGCAAATCTTGGTTTCAGCTCTGCTATTTCAGGAGAGATTGAAACTCTGGTAGACGCTAAACCGAACACGGACACACTGGTGGTCGAAGCTCCAACGCGTTTTGATATCAAACAACATGCTCAAGCAATATTCTTAACATATTCACCTTTGTTATACTTTTATTATATGCTCCGAGTTAGATCAATTACGCATCAAGTCTTGTCTTCTGGCTAGTCATCAACTCCGGTCTCTTTTGTGTTGGGAAGATAACCGGCGCATCCGTTGTAGTCCGTATGAAATCAACATCTTATCCATAACATAAGGGACCGACACGTATGTTTTGTCATTCTGATTCACAATTTACATTGTAAAGTCGAGGCTATTTCGTCCGGCGATTTACCATGGATTGCATGCAACGCTGGCCCACATGCTTCATCTCCAACTATCTCAACTCAATCGGATTATATGCAAACTTACCGGCGATCCAATGCTGCCTGCAAACAAGATACCCACTCCATGCCCCTTGTGTTTGAAGAGTGAGTAAGGTCCGAGCAATGCAATTCGTGTGCTTTCAATGTCCCAATCGCCGCGGCGCGACTTGATGTACCCAATGCCAGGTATCCGGATCTTGCGGCTGCGGACCACACGGATAGACTTCGCTGACGTGTGGAACATGCCGATTACTATCGTTGCAATACGGAGTATATCAGTGAGAAATTAATATGTGCTTGTAGCGAGCTTCTGAAATGATTTACGAAGTTTTCTTTGGAGTAGTTGGATTTGTGGAAGAGAGAACAATTTCTTTCAAAATACATCGAACAATAAATTGTTGAATTTTCTATGAAACCAATGAACAACAGCAAATCCATTCATAAAACAATCTTTCGCGACGAAAGCAACGCACAATTGCATGACTCTACCTTCCGAGCATAACGACTCATCTTCATAAACAAACAACTAGATCCCTTTCGGCAGCCTTGCCTTTACGACTCGAGCAACCGCAACACAGTGCAAAGCATATAACCGAGGCGCAACACCAAGATTCCAACAACCCAACACCACAACGCAGAATTTCGATATCAAAAAATGAAGGAAAAAAAAACCCCCAAACAGTCTTCTAAAAGTCCTCCAAGTTCACATATCTAAAACCCCATTCAAACACTCACCCCAACCCTTCGCTCGCAGCCAAGTCCATATAGCCGACCTCACCCCAATCTCCATCCTATACCCCATTCTCCCTCCTCGCCTAATTCCCCAGGTTCCTCGCCTCGGCCCACCCGCGTCGGCCAACCACACCGCGCGCATTTATGCTCGAAACAAGCAAGCGACTGCGCATTCAGGGCTAGCGAGCGGTAACTACTGCTTGGCTACTGCGTACACCGACACCCTCGGGACGGATGTCGGGGTGGGAAGAGCGCCGTGTGGGGTAGGTGCGTGGGCTTGGGGGGAGTATGTTATGTAGACGTGTTCGTGCTGTTGTGTGAGGTGTAAAGAAAGGAGGGCTTTTGAAGATTCGTGCTATAGATAGGTGAGTGAGTGTGGTCTTCGGCGAGAGGGTATGAGTATGAGGGGAGAGGGCTAATGACTATTGTGCTTGTAGGATTTCTTTGAAGCTGCAATACGAAGAACTGCGCGACGTATACTTTCGAGAAGGAGGAACATATCGGCCGAATTCCTTTTCAGCTATATATTACCTTGCCCCGACGTACACGGTTGTTTCTCGACTAGCATCTTTGTTTCCCTGAGAGATAGGAGCAAGAAGGACCCGCGACAATGGTGATCAAATCAGCGTACTCGTTTCCCATACCAGAGGTCTCGCTTCCAACATGGATCTTCGACTCGCCTACCGCCGAACTCCCCAAGACACCAGCATACATTTCAGCAAAAGAGCCGGAAAAATACTATCTGACATTTCATGATTACCGTTTGTGGGCGCAGCGCTTTGCGTCTGGGCTTAAGCGCGCAGGTCTGCAGCAGGGTGATCGCGTGCTGTTGTTCAGCGGCAACACGCTATTCTTCCCAAGTGTAGTCATGGGCGTGATCATGGCAGAGGGTGTCTTTACTGGCGCAAACCCCACATACGTAGCTAGGGAATTGGCATACCAACTTAAAGACTCTGGGGCGAAATTCTTGATTTGCGCAGAAAGCGCACTGGACACTGTCATTGCAGCTGCTAAGGAGAATGGCCTGCCTGCGGATCGGATATTCATCTTTGACGATGGGTCCGCTACGTTCGAAGGAAAGAAGGTTGAAAAGAATACGGATATCGGAAAGATTCGTCACTGGACTGAGCTTGTGGATTCGCCGGAGGCTGGTAGCAAGTACCACTGGCCTAATCTTACTACCAAGGAAGAGCTCGACCGTGTAGTTGCGCTCAATTACTCGTCTGGCACCACGGGCGTTGCCAAGGGAGTCATGATCACACACCGCAACTACGTAGCCAACTGCGCACAACAGGTCCACATCAACAGCCAGACGCCCAATTACGAGGAGAAGTTGAAGCGGAAGACATTGTTGTGTTTCCTGCCCATGTACCACGCCATGGCGCAAGCACAATTCGTCTTCAATGCGATGAAGCAGCGCGTACCCGTTTATATAATGCCCAAGTTCGACTTTCTCGAAGTCCTCACCAACGTGCAGAAATACAAGATCACAGACCTGGTGCTGGTTCCGCCTGTCATTGTGGCAATGGCCAAGCACCCAGCGACCAAGAAGTTCGACCTCTCATCCGTAGAATTTGTGGGTTGCGGTGCTGCTCCACTAGGCCGTGAGGTTAGTGAAGAATTCGAACGTCTGTGGCCAAACGGGCAGGTCAATGTCAAACAAGGTTGGGGCATGACAGAAGTCACATGTGCAGCAACGACATTCTCGCCAGCAAAGAAGTCAGAGAGCTTTTCCGTAGGCGAAGTGCTTGCCAACGTGGAAGCCAAGATTGTGCTCGATGACGAAGGCAAGGTTGAGGCACCTCAAGGCGAGAGGGGAGAGGTCTGGATTCGTGGACCCAACGTGATGAAGGGATATTGGAACAAGCCTGAAGCCACAGCGGAGACGATTACATCTGATGGATGGCTCAAGACGGGTGATGTGGCGTATGTGGATAAGGAAAACCATTTCTTCATCGTCGACCGAAAGAAGGAATTGATCAAGGTCAAAGGACTGCAGGTGGCGCCGGCAGAGCTTGAAGCCATGTTGCTGGAGCATCCAGATGTGCAGGATGTTGCGGTTATTGGTGTTACAAAGAATGGTGAGGAAATGCCACGAGCATATATCGTGCCTGCCACGCCAGAAAAGGCTACACCAGAAGTTGGAGAAAACATCAAGAAATGGCTTGCTGAACGTGTGTCGCGACACAAGCAATTGACGGGTGGAGTACACTTCGTGGAAGCCGTACCAAAGAACCCAGTAAGTGCTTTCCCCCCTCCAGCCTTTGAATGTCTGCTAACTGTTTGATAGTCGGGCAAGATTTTGAGGAAACAGTTGAGAGAACAGGCCGCGTTGGAAGATACCAAGGCTAAGTTGTAGATTGTTGTTTGCACATTTGCATGGTTCTATAGATTCTGCAGAGTTTGTCAGCTTTCAAGAGTAGATTGTAATCAATATCCAAACTGTATATATTAGTAGGATCATAAATCGAGGGTTTCTGTAATGGTCACTTTTGCAAGCTGTGTAATTCGCTGCCCAGTCGTCTCGATCAATATTCAGGATGAAATTGGAGGTATTGCGGTAGATGTGCTGCTGGATATATACATGCAGCGTCGTACGTCTGCTCTGGTTCGTTACGCCGTGGCTCTTCCTGATGCCCATTCCTCAATTGCTTCGCTCTCCGCCCTTTGCTGCCCTCAACTCGTCCATCTTCTTAACACGCTCCTTGAACTCGAGGTATTGGCACTTTTCATACGAATGTCGCTCGTCCTGGGTGGCTCGGTTAGCATGCGTTGCTCCTTCCCCTCTTTTCCAAAGCGTGCTTTGTGCGTACCTCACACTTCCATGGCAGATAGAACTCCTCGTATCGACACCGGTTCAAAGGGATCAGAAGATGTGCGCATGAGTCTCGGTAGGGCAGGGGCAGCTTTGCAGCGCTCATCTCCTCGCGGGTAGCCTCTGTTGGGAAAAGTCAGCACTTTTGCTGGGGCAGGACAGCACAGGCGTGGGTAGACCGACGTCGCGGCTGGGAGTCGAGGCCGACGGCATGCTTGATGGACTCGGTGACGGTCATGGCGGAGAATGGCGCAGCAGTGAAGGGCCAATTGGGCGGCGGGGTGGTGGTGGAGGGGGCGGTGGTGAATGGCAGCGAACAATGATGTGAGGTCGGTCGGCAAGGGAAGCTGCGACCCACCCGAGAGCCAAGACCGGGGTTGAGTGGTGGGAAACGCGAGTGCGCGACCGCGACCACCTCGAGGCGCGTCTCAGCACGAAATCACCTGGTTGATGAGCACTCGCCCACCGCCTCGCTGCCCTTCTTAGCGAACTCGTCGCCCAAGATGCCTCTCGCTCCCGACGGCAAGATTTACTCGGCCACCTATAGTAATGTGAGTTCACCTGCGCTGCCGCTGCCAACTGCCACTCCATCTATCTATCAACCACCATCTGCCCGCCTGCCATCACCACGCTGACCTAATGCTGCCGCTCAGGTCCCCGTCTATGAGTGCAATGTCAACGGCAACCATGTCATGCGCCGCCGCGCCGACGACTGGATCAACGCAACCCACATCCTCAAGGTAGCCGATTACGACAAGCCTGCCCGAACCCGTATCCTCGAGCGCGAAGTGCAGAAGGGCGTGCATGAGAAGGTGCAAGGTGGCTATGGAAAGTATCAGGGCACATGGATTCCACTTGAGGAAGGTCGCCACCTTGCAGAGCGCAATGGCGTCTTGGAGAAGATGCGAGCCATTTTCGACTATGTACCAGGCGACAGGAGCCCTCCACCAGCGCCCAAGCATGCCACGGCTGCATCCAACAGAATGAAACCTCCGAGACAGAGCGCTACGGCGGCTGCGAGAAGTGGTGAGACAGCACATGCCCCCACATCAGTCAAAGGTGCTGTTCAGAGAGGACCATGGCTAACGTTTCGTAGCAGCCTTCATCGCAAACTCTCAGTCGCAAGTGAGCGAAGACCCTTATGAAAACTCACAAATCCGATCGCAGATCTTCCGCGACGAGACCCCCGACAATGACACAGTTGTCTCAGAGAGCATGTTGGGCGACCACGATATGTTGGATGCGTCGCAATACTCCACTGGTGGTGGTCGCAAGCGCAAACGAGGAATGGATCAGATGTCTCTGCTCGACCAGCAACACCAGATCTGGGCCGATGCGCTGCTCGACTATTTCATGCTATTAGACCATGAAGCTGCTTGCGCCTGGCCAGAACCTCCACCCAGCATAAACCTCGATCGGCCCATTGACGAGAAGGGCCATGCTGCCATGCATTGGGCTGCTGCCATGGGCGATGTCTCTTCGGTAAAAGAATTGATACATCGTGGCGCACGCATCGATTGCCTGTCCAACAACCTCGAAACCCCCCTCATGCGCGCCGTCATGTTCACCAACAACTTCGACAAGGAGACAATGCCCAGCATGGTCAAGATCTTCCAACAAACAGTACACCGCACAGATTGGTTTGGCAGCACCGTGTTCCACCACATTGCTGCGACCACAAGCAGCTCGAACAAGTACGTCTGCGCCAGATGGTACCTGGACTGTATCATCAACAAGCTTTCGGAGACATGGATTCCAGAAGAGGTCACGCGACTTCTCAATCAACAAGATCAAAATGGAGACACAGCTGTTATGATTGCAGCGCGGAATGGAGCAAGGAAATGTGTGCGGAGTCTGCTAGGACGCAATGTTTCAGTAGACATGCAGAACAAGAAGGGAGAAACTGCAGACGACCTCATACGAGAACTCAATCAGCGAAGGCGCATGCATGGTCGAGCCCGACAAGCCTCGTCATCACCATTTGCACCGCCTCCTGAGCATCGACTTAATGGGCACGTTTCACAACTAGACGGAGCACCTCTTATGCCCCTACCTTTCACTAGCATATCCGCGCGCGAGCCAGTCCAATACCGATCGCAGACAGCATCTCACCTGATGACCAAGGTCGCACCAACCCTGTTAGAGAAGTGCGAAGAGTTGGCGGCGGCGTACGAGTCAGAATTACAAGAAAAAGAAGCAGAGTCATTTGATGCCGAGCGTGTAGTCAAGAGAAGACAAGCAGAGCTTGAGGCAGTACGAAAACAAGTGGCAGAATTACAATCGATGAGTAACGGGCTGCACATGGATCTCAACGACGATGAGGTGGATAGGCAGCAAGAGGAGGAATTGAGAATGTTGGTTGAGGAAGCAGAGTCTCTTCTCGAGATTGAGCAAAAGGCAGAGTTACGGAGGTTGTGCAGTAGCCAACCGCAGTCAAACAACACTAACTCGCCGGTCGATCTCGCCGAGAAAATGAGGTTGGCATTACTACTCCAGCGTGCACAAGCCGAACGGCGAGAGCTTGTACGCGAAGTAGTAGGGAACCTGTCGGTAGCGGGCATGAGTGAGAAGCAAGGCACGTACAAGAAGCTCATAGCCAAAGCGCTTCGCGAGCGGGAAGAGGACGTGGAGTCGATGTTGCCAGAGATTCTGCAGGAGCTGGAAGAGGCGGAGACGCAGGAACGCGCCGAGGGCTTGGATGGCAGTCCGCTGTAGCTTGGGAGGGAGCGTGCGGCAAAGGTTGCGTACTGTAGCGCCAGATGTTCTTTTTCTCTCGTGTAGTTTGATTCCCCCCACACATACCTCACGTGCTCAATTGGGTATGCAAGATTTACGATGGACCATCTCATAATGTATAGCCACGGCAGCTTATCTAGATGCTGCAGAGCACGTCATCTGAAGCTATGCTCAAGACAGTTGGAAGCGTGCTGCAAGCCATGTTTGCCTGTGCAGTGATGTGTGTGTAGTCATAGTCATGTGGTCAGCTGATGTCCTTACACATGGCCCCAGCACGGGGCATCTCAGCTGAGACAGACTCGACCACGCCCAGCATTCTGAAGAGAGTTTGTAACTGCTGCGCTGGCCTCTTTTATAATTTCATCACTGTGGAATACGAGCCATGGATCGGAAAGCTGCCGAGTTATGCGGAAAGACGCGTGGAGGTGGAGCGCAGGTGTGGAGGAGGTCGGATCTTAACGGTCGCCTATTGGACCCTTTGCAGATTCGCCGGAAAGACAGGGGCCGGCTTACTAGGAGCCATTGACGTGCGCTGCCAAAGGGCTTCAAAGAAAACACCTTTCCACCACAGACCGACTCGCCTGACTAACGCCCGTGAGCCCAAGTCAGCTAAGGTTATCGCACCTGCAGACGTACCCACCCACGCCCTCACTTAACCGCTCGCGTGCCTAGGCCCCAGACAAATCGCCGTATATGCCTCAGTCCATCCCGCTGAGGACCACCAAACCGCCAGACCTCTCCCCTCGCCCACATGCTGCCTCACCCGCTCGCTCGCAGTCACGCCCCGAGGTTATAACACACAGTCCGCGCGACTCCCTCGCCTTTGACGATTGGGATGAACACGACCAAGCCGCCATGCCCTCCGACCTTCGCCCCGAACTCGTCCAGCGCGACAGCCATCGTGCGCCGCTGCTGGGCCGCCACTCCAAAGACGAGGATGAAGGCATTGAGAACGGTGTAGGCGGTCTGAGCCGCGATCCAGAGAGCCAGGCCAAGTACGAGACGCGGCGCAAGTACACCTATGCTGCCATTACCCTCGCCCTGAGCCTGGTCAGCTTCACGGTACAGACTGAGACGGCCGTGTACATTCAGCACCAGTTGAAGTGGGAGAAGCCCTACTGCATGCTGTAGGTTAGCCTGTCACCACAAACTCCCTCATATACTGACAGATCCCCAGATACATGACCCACGGCTCGTGGGTCCTCCTCTACCCCGTCATGCTCATCTTCCTACGCTTCCAGCAATGGGACCAGCCTTGGACTGTCTTTTGGCACCGTCATACCCAGCTCCTGCGCTCCATTGCCCTTACCGTAGAGCATCAGACCCTCCATCCCACGCCTCGTCAGCAACTTGTCTCGCCTGTACGCTACATGGCTAAGATGACGGCGTTCATCACGTGCGCTCTTACACTGGCAGGAGGCAGTTGGTACGTGGCTGTCAACCTGACCACAGCCAGCGACCTGACTGCAATCTACAATTGTTCTGCCTTTTTCGCATATGCTTTCAGTATTCCCATTCTGCACGAGAAGGTCCGGACCAGCAAGGTTGTTGCAGTGGCTATCGCTATTGCAGGCGTTTTCATTGTTGCTTACGGCGATCAATCCCCCGCCAAGAACGGCGCAGGCTCAGGAGGCGGAGCAGGCGGTGACAAGGCCCCACCATCGCAAGCAGCTCAGAATCGTGCCTTCGGTAACCTGGTTATTGGCGTAGGCAGTGTCCTCTATGGCTTCTACGAAGTGCTCTACAAGCGACTCGCGTGCCCACCTGAAGGCGCAAGCCCCGACAAGGGCGTCATTTTTGCAAATCTGTTTGGGAGTTTAATCGGTGCATTTACACTGTGTGTACTTTGGATCCCACTTCCTATACTGCATTACATGGGATGGGAGATTTTTGAATTACCGCGCGGCGAGCAAGCTAGCATGATGGCCATTAGTGTTTTGGCAAATGCCAGTAAGTCTGAAAGCCCTGGGACAAGTGAAAAACACTAACATTAAACCTTGCAGCATTCTCAGGATCCTTCCTAGTTCTTATTTCCCTTACTTCTCCTGTCCTATCCTCCGTTGCAGCCCTTCTCACCATCTTCATCGTCGCCATCGTCGATCAACTACTACCTCCTCCACTTAACTCTCCACTCACCAGCGCGGCAATTTTCGGCGGCTTACTCATTATCGGCGCTTTCTTACTCCTCGCATATGCCACATACAAGGAAATGGATGAAGAGAGAAGACATAAACTGGAGGAGGATCCCGGTGATTTTGAAGATTAATTCTTGTTTTCAATTCCTTCTTTCTAAAGAGCCCTTTATCGATACAGGGTCTCACACGTTTCTGAAAATATTGGATTTAAACACCTTTCACTCTGTTTCGATTGAGCGAAGTTAGACTTGGCGACGCATGCTTCAATGGGAGGGAGGATAATTCTCTTTTTACAACGCTGCGTTGCTATACGTGTACAAGCATAGGGCATAGCATGCAACAGGATGTATTATGTATAGGGTAACATTGGAGCCTAGGCAAAGTATAGCATAGACAGGCGTATGGCGCTTGACAACTCAGCTGGGAAGGGAAGGATCCTTCTGAGTGGAATAATTTGGAGTTTGGATTTGAATTAGAAGACCTAAATATCAAATTTTGATGATATCATTTGCTTGATATGTGGATCATTTGGTTGCCTTTGATCTCTCTGCGTCTTGTATGTGGTCATATGCATTATCGCCGTGTGATCAAGTGGGATAATGCTACAAGAGAGACAGAGATTGAGCAAGTAAGATGAGGAAAGAAGTGTGTCTTGTAACACACCGTGAAACATGGAAGGAACAGATATGCAGGGAACGGGGAAGATAAAAGGAACGGAGAGACAGATGAAGGAAAGATGTGAAATGAAGTGAAAGAGAGTGAAGGTGATAATCGAATACACCTCTCTACAGGCAGGTGGTTTGTAATGATGCGCAATGCAAGATACCGACGATGATAATGTATGCTTCAAGGGCAAGAAGAAAGACTACTAGATTCAATAAAGACTGCACCATCACGGATGATTGCAAGAACGGCTTCACGGGAATGTTCCCTTTGACCGATGAAAAGTCAAGGTCCATCTTGCTGCAGCATGCGCAAAGAACATAAGTATATGAGAAATGGTGTATGCAGAGGGCTGAGAAAGCGCCTTCAGGCTGAATACCGAATGCCGATTATGTCGTACAACATCACTCGGGACCTACATATTCGAAGATCGATCGATGTCATAGTGCTATATATAACTTGTTCGTATTGTAACTAAAGTCTACGCGGAGTTAACGGGCCGTTCCAACGGTGGACCCTGAACTTGTGAACTCGATCTGGATTCAACAAAGAGCTCTCCATATACCACCAACACACCCTACAAACAACCATGACGCAAACCGAAGTTCCCTCACATCCGCCAGACCTCAGCAATAAGCTGCCGAAACTTGTTCCTCGCAAACGAGCTCCTACACGTGATGCGCCCACTGCCCCTCCCCCACCTACGCCAGATTTACCTGCGCCGCCACAGCTCGAATCACATACATACCTCAAGCCGAGTAGGAGGATATTAAGCCCAGAGGATCACCAATTATTTCTCAAGAGTGAAACATGCACACTCGTCGAAGCATTCATATACGGCATCGCAGATTCTGTCCGCGACCGCGCAATATCCAGCATCAAACCCATCGAAAAGACTGAAACCATCGACAAAATCCTAGCCATCCTCAACGAAGCCGAAAAAATCCTCGACCGCTGCCCTCCAGAAGACACAGGCTCCCGCTTCGGCAACCCCGTCTTCCGCACCTTCCTCGAAGAAATCGACACCGCGCTGCCCTCATGGCACACCAGCTTAGGCCTCACATCCCCAGCCCAAATCACCGAGATATCAAGCTACCTCGCCCACTCCTTCGGCAACAAATCCCGCATCGACTACGGCTCCGGCCACGAACTAAACTTCTTCCTCTGGCTGCTGTGTCTAAACCGCCTCTCCCTCCTCCCGCCACCCACCTTCCCCGCGCTCGCCCTCGTGGTGCTCCCCGCATACCTGCACCTCATGCGCCGCGTGCAATCCGCATACTACCTCGAGCCCGCCGGCTCCCACGGCGTCTGGGGCCTCGACGACTACCAATTCCTCCCGTTCCTCTTCGGCGCCGCACAACTTCTACATCACCCTTACATCACGCCCAAGTCGATACACAATGCGCTCGTACTGGAGGAAGAAGGCGGGGAGTATTTATATCTCGATCAGATTGCGTTTGTGAACAGTGTGAAGAATGTAGAAGGATTGAGATGGCATTCTCCGATGCTAGACGACATCTCCGCGTCGCGGAATTGGGGCAAGATTGAGAGTGGGATGCGGAAGATGTTTCGCAAGGAGATACTGGAGAAGTTGCCTGTCATGCAGCATTTTCTGTTTGGCTCGTTGATTGCTGCAAGCGAGGGCATGACGCGCGAGGAGGATGTTAGGGAGCAAGATGCTGAGGAGGAGGGGGAGGGCGGGGAGGTTAAAGTTTTTGATGACGAGGGCGGGAAGAGACATGTTCACGCGAATGCGACGGGGTGGGGTGATTGTTGTGGGATTAGGGTTCCGGCTGCTGTGGGGGCGGAGGGGGAGGAGAGGAAGATGGGGGTGAGGAGAGTTCCTTTTGATTAGATATACCTCTCTTCGCTCTTTAAAATAAATGGAAATCACAACCAAGATCAAAATAAAATCGATCCAATTCAATTACTCAATTTATCCTGCCGCTCCTTATGGTATCATACTTCATCTCTAAGCTTTCCCAGCCTTAATCTCCCTCTCAATCTCCGCCCTCAAATCCTCGGGCTTCTTCGTACTCGCCCAGCGGCCCTTAACCTTGCCATCCCTGCCAATCAAAAACTTCTCAAAATTCCACTTGACCCTCTTCAACCCCATCAACCCGGGCTTCTCATTCTTCAACCACTCAAACGCGGGGTCTGCATTCGCGCCATTGACATCAATCTTGCCCAGCACGGGAAAGGAAACGCCGTAATTCAGTTGGCAGAATTCCTGGATCTCGTCGTTGGACCCGGGGTCTTGGGAGCCGAATTGGTTGCAGGGGAAGCCGAGGATTTCAAAGTCGTTGGGGTATGTGGCTTTGAGGTCTTTGTAGAGTTTTTCGAGGCCGGCGAATTGCGGGGTGAAGCCGCATTTTGAGGCGGTGTTTACGACGAGGATTACTTTGTTGGAGAGGTTGGAGAGGGGGTAGGGGGAGCCTTTTTCTGGGGGTGGGGTTAGTGGGTTGTAGAGGAGGGGATGGGTGTGAGGGTGGGAGGTAGGGGAGGAGTAGAGTGGAGATAGGTAGAGGGGTGAGAGAGCTGATGGGATGGAGTGTGAAGATATGAGTAGAATTAAAGGAATCAGAGGGTTCAACGTACTATCCTTAGGCGTGAATTCGAAGAAAGTAGTAGCAGAAGCCATGTTTGCGTAACCTCTTGTATTTGCCTGAGTAATCGTAATCGAAGAAGAAACAATACACTTCTTATCCGTAGAACAGTAAATATCACGGCGCTGGCAAGTTTGACGAGTAAAAATCAGGCGACTGCAAGATGTTAAGTACCCAACACGGTGTCGTCGCAAGCTCGTCGCAAAAGATGTTGCAAGGCGCGGGGCTGATCGAATCATGTCATGTGAATTTCAGACGTCTGTGCTCCCCGCTTTGCCAGTTTTCTTTCTCTCCCACACACGAACGGATGATAGGGCCCCTGGCAATTAGGAATTAGAAAAAAGCTTGATTAATTACGAAAACGGGCCTGGCCAGTCGCTGTTGGATTACAAACATCATGGACGGAGGCCTCGGCTGCTGCCGTCGCCGGACGAATAGCTGCTCGGTGAGCGAGGGCGCCGATGACGTAGGGCCGGCTATAGTGCCGAAACAGGTTGGCGTCGACGTGAAGTGGCAGCCATCGTCTCTGCTACACGGTGATGCCGAGGTAGCCCGACGGTGTAATAGCTATCGACATTTTGCAATAAGATAACGATGGGGTCTTTCTTGCGCTATTAAGTCGGTTTTGCAAAGCATCTTGGTCTAGAGCGCTGGTATCGGAGTCGGATCTTCACTGTTTCTCACGAGTACTTCACTGGTAATACGAGGGAGCAGATATGTAAATACAATGAAATAGTTCTACAGAATACTTTTTAACTACATATCACGACAACGGCCGCGGCCGCATCGAGGGATTCTCATCCATCAACAAAACAAAATACAAATACCAGTAACAATATCTTGCGATCACCATCTAATCAGTGTATAACATCAACCACAATAGTACTCATGCATCCTTTTGCTATGAGTCGGACACTAGGTCCTCTGCCCTTGGCAGTACTGCTGTCGCCAGAGCGATCAAGCAGGTGATCCGGACATCCAGTCCACGGCAGGGACAAGTCCTTGGCTTGATCCAGGTGAAAATGGTATCCATCCAGTGGGGACCTGTGGCTTTATCATCCGCTTGGAGCGGGAATCCATTTGCGGATGCAATGCAGTCAAAACAGGCATGCTGGAGGCATGTATATCCATGGGTAAAACAGAAGCAATCCTGGGAACATCCGGGTGGTAAGACAAACCTTCATCAGCGAGTCAGAGCGGACGGATGTCCACAGTGACTTGGTCTTCTTCATCCTCCGTAGCTTCGGAACTTGGAGCAGATATCGTGCAGGCCGACAACCTCCTTAGTCAGCTCAATGTCGTCGCGAAGATCGTTAGGGCTGCCAAGGTTGCTGAGAATGTCGATGATGTGCTGCTTCTTGCTGAGAAACTCCTTAGCAAGTGCATCGCGCTGCTGTTGGCGGAGCTGCTCAGCAGTAGGCTTGATGACCTTTGGGCGCTTCTCAACAACATCCTCAGAGGTAGCCTTGCGCTTACGCGAGACAGCTTTGCGTTGTACTTGACCTGATCCAGCCGGTGGAGAAGGCTCGGTTGTGGGACCATCGTACTGGTGAACACGCTTCATGTGATCAAAGAGATTGTAACGACGAGGGAACCCATGGCCTGGAACAGCACGCTCGCAGTCACGGAAGTGGCAAAGGTGAGGACGAGCACCGTGACCATGCATACCGTGAGCCTCACGCTCATGGCGAAGAAGGCAGGCAGTAGAAGAGAACTGCACACCGACGCATGTCTTCTTGTTGCAGCGGAATGGCTTCAAGTGCGAATCCACATACTTGCTGTATGAAGTCAGACTATGATCACACCGAGACGGGCAGAGGTCAGCTTACTCGTAGTTGCACTTGAGAGGTGTTGGCTTGTGGGTGCACCCAGGCTTACCCTCTTCAGGGCAGTGATATTTGCCGTCCTTGTCAGGTACTTGCTGGTATAGAGGATGGCTGCGGGCGACCTTGGTGCGCTCTTCTTCGAGTTTGATCTCTGCGGCATCAGTCGACGACAAAACATCTTCATTGTCTTCTAGTGACTGGGGAGGAAGCGAGGTAGAGGTGGTATCCTCGTTATCATTCCTAAATCTGTCAATATGCTATATGAGCACCAGACGCCAGATGACTTACCTTGGGTCCATCAGCCGTGACTGATCAAACTCGATGCTCTGAGGGAAATGGATGCTAGTGGTGCTTGTTGGGGTGGCAACGAAAGCGCCAAAGTCGTTGGTCGACGTTCGCCGCGACTCTTGTGCAAGTGTGTATGATGATGAGCTGCGGACGGCGGATGGTCGCTCTGTGCTATCGAAGTGGCCGTTGCTCCACTGTCTTTGTGAAGATGCACCATTGAATGTGACGTCGCTCGAGTTTTGGTTTGATGGGTATGAGTAGTTGAAGTGGCTGCTCTGAAATTGAGCATCGGTGGGCACCCACGGCGATGACATGCCGGCGGATGTGGAGGTATATCTGGGGACGTTCGATGAGTATTGTGAGTAGTCCTGTCCAGAAGTGAAATTAGCAAACATGACGGATTCCGGTGCATCCCAGGCTCCGGTAGATTGTTGCAGGTAGCTCATGTCCATGGTCTGGTCTGGATATCCACTGTAGCTATCAGAGCTCACTGACGGCGAGAACATCTCGTTGCGAACAGATTGAGCGCTCACGCGGCTACGGCTATCCTGGGCAAGTCCTTCTGGTTTCCGGGTTCCACGCTGGCTGGTTCCACTCTGGCTCTGGTAGGCGCTGTCCATGCTGCACTCGGAAACAGTATCTTTCAGCTCAAACAGGTCTGAGCTGGTCATGTCCTGGAAATCTGAAGAGAAAGAAAAGTCCTCTCCGGCTACAATAGGGGCTGGAATCTCCTTTCTCCACTCGGCGATGCTTGAGATTGTGAAAGCAGTCTCCGGTGGTGAGTCGAAGAAAGAATCGCTGAACGCAGGGGTTAGTACCTAAACCAAATAGAAGCCTTCAAGGCAGTGATAACACAAAAGTAGTGACAAAGGAGATCGCCATGTTAGTAAAGCCCGTTGGACCAGTGCCAGACCTGCACATATGTAGTCAGTATCATAGTCCTATGAATTCACAAGGGGTTAACGCACCTGGGGGTGTGATCGATGATGGAAGCCAGTGTCGCAAGGGGGTTGTTGACATCCTAGAGAGTTTGTGAACTTGTTGTGATTCATGTCGACAATACCGGGTAGTCCATGGCATGGTGTTGTCCAGGTGAGATCAATAGAGGCCAGCAGATCCAGGTAAAACAGAACACAGGAAACATCAAGTCGCACAACTCCTCACTTCCTTCAAATCACACTTCAAGTTAGTGTCAAGATCAATGCAACGATCAGGATAGGCTAGCATCAGCCTATGGTACGTACTTGGTCATCCACCAAACAATTCCAATTTCCAGAGTAACGAGGGCTCGTTGGCATTATCCATTTGGGCATCTTCCATGGGCATGTTGAGTCCAGGTCATGGGGACCAATTGTGCGAGAGTTTACAAATCGAATGTCGCTTCGCCAAGTTGAACATGTCATGAATGAACGACTTTGCGAGTAGCGGTCTACGATCCAGTCGAAGGTACGACGAATACGTCCGTGGTAATATCAGACTAGTCCATGGCCAGGCTGGAGTTGATCACGTGTCTATCGATGGTCGACTCGCTTGTACACCGCCTCATTAAGAGCTTAGCTACTGATGCTCGAGGTCGGCGTGTCGAGGACGCCTATTTGTCGTTCTACAAGCATCGCACGGGCAATGCATCAAGCCGTCCATTGGGGTGTAAAACTACTTCGACTTCCTGGGAGTAACAGAACGAAAGTGGCCTTGAATTCCTGGCAGAGAAATATCCTGTGGGTATTGATCCTGTGGCATCCATTGGGGAGTCCATATAGCCTGGGCTGCTAGTGGCGAGAAAACAAGCGCAACAAACAAAAAATACAAGGTAGAATATACATGCAGAAAAGAACACACCAAACAAACGCAAACGCAAGACAGCAAAATTGAACAAAAAGGACCGTTGGTGGGGTAAATACCTGTTGAGGACTCCTGGGCTCCGTGTCATGGCTGAGCAATGTGTGTATAGATTTTGGAGGTTGTTTTCGTTCGCAAAGGCTCAGGATGAATGCTTTGAGTTGCGATATAGAGAGTGGTGAGCGAGGTTATGTGGGAGTGAAAGTGAGGTGGAAGAGTGAAGAGGGGGTAAGCAGCAGAAGTGGGCGACGGCGTTACTGGATCCTGACACAGACTCGGGCGCTTGGCTGCCAACGCATCACATCAAGCTCCACCAGTCACATCGTAACCAGGAAGATTGGCCAGAAAAATCGCGCGTGCAGGAAACGAGGAGCGACCTTGATTCTTATCCTGCACAGACAGTCTAGCGTCACCGTCCATCCCGTCTCGACATGGGATGAACAACCGGCGTGCTCGCAACAGAGCCCATCCGAAGATTTGCAATCCTCCGTCTCGTCGCTCAGGGGAATAGTGTTGCAAATCTGGAATAAATTGCATATCAGTGCTCTGCTCGCCACGCGTATCCGGGAGGGATCATCGTAGCGGTCCGCCATGGGACTGCGGCTCGACAACGCCGCCGCCCCTCTGCCATTTCGCTTTGCAACCTTGCTTTTCGTCAGTACCCGTACCGTGCCGGAGCAGGCTTTTGCAGCATTCATTACGGCCATGCAATTCTCCTTAGATTGACCAGAGCCAACACGCAATGAGAGTTGATTGTTACAGTGTCATCATAGTATTACGCCAACGTAAAACCCGGCCCGTGGCTTACATGTCAATCGAGGATTGCACTGTGCGTGCCGGGCCACAACGTAGCATACTCGGAAGAGGTTAATTCACGACCAACGTCATCACCACAACAATTGCATCCTGACACGCTTCATGGCATGACAGTGGTAGCACCTGCATGAGGACAACATGAGGACAACATGACAGACGGGCCCTGATATCATCTTTGTGGGCCCGTTGTTGTACAACACGCGTCGGCGGCTGTAGAGGGTAGACTATACGCTGTCTTGACTGGCGACATGCACCAACGAACAATGCTATTGTTCGAGCCAAGGCTAAATTCTCAGCCTTACCATGGACACAACATCACTTTCACCGGACGTCCTCTGTTTTTCATCTGTATCCGGTCAGTACGTGCCCACAGGTTGTAGTCAAGACAATTGAAAACAGATATAATGGTGTCAGATAGGAGCGAAAGACAATGCTGATTGGTTCCTCAGTGCCCTAGTAAGGCTAAGTTGAACTATGCTTATAATGATTTGTATCATCATGAAAGAATAACGAGTGTTTAGAAAAGAAAAATAGACGTACCCTAATGTGTGGACTGTTGCCACTCGAGCTGGGAGATCATGTTGTGTTAGTTGACTTCGGAGGAGGGGATGAGAATCGCAAAGTTCAGACGCGGCTGAGCCTGGTGCCACCGGGACACACCCGGGCCTTGGGAGAAGAGTCAAGAAACTGCTGTTGGTGGCTGGGAACTTTTCCGTTGAGGGGTCGTTTGCGGCCCTGCTCATCTTCTCCCTGAAGATCCATGTTGATGCCCAACCTCAAGAGCCTCAAGAGGAAGTCGGTCGGATGTTCACAAGCAGTTTTGGTCCCCTCAACATCTGAACTTTGCGATAATCCCGAGGCAACACTAAGATCGCCACTCCTATTCGATACTTATCTGTGAGACGGGACGGTACACGGCTCATGGCGAAAGAGGTGTTAAGTTGTGAGAAGGAAGCGAGGTTCTGTTCACTCAGCAAAACCTTCCTCGCTTAGCGGCTGAATGTCGGCCATGTCACATGATTATAGGCATGACTAAGCTAGTGTGACGTCACTTCACTGCCAGTTCTGGTCGACGTCTCGTCCCGTCCCATGTCGACGGCGCGAAGACGGTGTGCAACCTGAGGAAGAGAAGATTCAGCGTCAACGGCCGCCTGATGTGACATGAGTGAGTACACGGACCCTCTACATCCTCGCATCTACTGATATCATTCACAGCACGAAGACGAAGTAATGACGATGTCAACACCATCCATGAGCACATCATTAAGCGGGCCTACTTGTGCTGTAAGGGACGGTGGACGGATATCTCCAGTAGCAGTGTTTCAAAATCATCCTAAACGGACATGATTCATGCCGCTCGCATTGCTAGTGATATGTAGCAGCTTGCAATCAGACACCATCTCCACGATCGACCCAACCTTGAAGAGTTAGCCCGATCGCTCGAGTCTTGGACCAGATATCCGCCGTTGCTTGTTGGTCCCAAGCACATCTGCGATGGCACTTGGTACTGTTAAGTCATACATTTCTGTATACATGATCCTATCTTCAGGTATGTTCTCATGATTGTGCGTCACTTGTGACACTTTGACGGCCTCATGTTCGGCCAATCTACTCCGCTACATGTACCCCGTAGACAGAGTTCCAAATCCGCGTGACTTCATTCGCTGAGGACCAGCCACATCGCGCAATTGTCAAATCGGAGTCTAGACAAACATTCCTACTCAGCCGTTCATGTCATTGTTACCAACACCAGGGTTCAAGCTGCACGTTTGCGGATGCGGGGAAGCTCAAGCTCCACACCTGATTGGCAAGATTCACACTATCAGCTGCGTAATACTGGTAGAACACGAGATCGTACATTGAGGGGCAAAGCCAGCTCGAGAGGGGTTTATCAGGCCATACTTCCCTTTGTACATTGATATTTCACAGCTATCAGTCCTTATCAATACCATCAATTCATCCTACACTTTATAACACTTGCTCCTTCAAATTTGTTCCACCATGCCTTCTCCATTTCATCAGAAATACTCTTCGCAGAACCATAAATTCTTTGGAGACAACACTGTTCCCGCCATGCCCGAAGGACCCAAGCAAGATGCTGAGCGACGAGCATCTGACTCCTCCATAAGTTCGCAACCATCTTCTCCAACGGATCGACGCAGGGTAAGAGAATCTATATATACTGTGCGTCGCCAATAGGCGACTAACTGTTCACTCCAGTCATCTGCTGCTCAACGTTATGCGAACCTCCACGCCTTGAAACGACCAGAGGATCCCCAACACGCTGAAAGACGACAGTCTTTGCACGATGCTTATGGAAAGGTTGGATTTCTTGGAAACATGTGGAACAAGTGAGTGCCATCGAGCATATTGTGACACCTTTTTGACAATGATTAGTTTCACTCGTGGCCCAGTTACTACTCAACAGAAGCCAAAGGAGGCCAGAGATACCACAACATTGAAGGGTTAGATTTTGTTAAGATTGCTCCATTATATTATGAGGTTTAGTCATGATTTAAGAGGATTCGGTCTCTTTGTCTGTTATGTTAGATTGTCATGGGAGCGATGAAGACATGTTGTATAATTAGTCAAGCTCAAAGAAGGGCGTTTGTAAATGTAAATCATCTTTGATTCTAAAAAATAAGTTCTTGATTGCGCGACTTGATGGTGGTCGTTCCCAAATGTGTGGGGGAGGCCCACCACCCCACCATTGGCCGGTGTTCGTGATGGATGACGTTCGCGTGGTTCGGTTGCCGCGACCTATGTTTTGGACACATAGGCCACCATTAACATTGCGACCCCCCAACGACAGCACAAACACACCACTCAACCTAAAAGATTCGACAACCTCCTGAACTGCAATCTACGCCGACCAATCTCATTTGACATTCCGTGCCTTTGCAAAACTAGGCGTAGCTACGAACGACCTTCCAGCATCTGCTTCAGAAAGTCCAATTTGGGCGTGCATGCCCTTGAGCAATTAGAAATATGGCCACAAGCGTACGGTCACCTCCAGGTTACCCCGATACCACATCGATCAACCTCAACCGGTTATTGTCAAGACTCGAACACATAGTACTAGCAGAACCTTCGCCTCAGTTGCGCAAGTCAAGCTACGAGCGCGCACGAGTGAGCGCGGTAAGTCATGGAGTACTATACAAGACGCATTAAGACTGACGCCCACTATAGAATATCGAACATGCGCGCACACTTCTTCTGAATCTCGAACACTCAGCCTCCACGATACCATCCAAGTCCAAGAAGACTGCCCTCCAAACCGACCTCCAACAGAAGCGCGAGATCATCAAACAGCTGAATCAGCGTATATACGAGCTCAACCAGCTCGACGACAGCGAATCAGAAGGCTCGGTAGATTCAGACGAAGAAGATGCAGATCAATTCCCATCTTATGCCCCGAGAATACAAACAGAGTCAGGGATCGACGTCTCAAATCGTAGAGGAGAAGGCAATGAGGCTTTGCTTAACGCGGCAGAAAACTTCACATCCGCAATAAGACGGAGAGGCAAAGGCGAAGATGAAGTGGGCGCTCACACAGCATCTGGCAACTCATTATTTCCCTCCAAATCGAGCACCACTACAGGCGATCCAACACTTTCACAGACAGAAGCCGTGCTTTCGCACAATCGAACAGAGCAAGAATCACTCACGACAGGGCTTCTTGAGATGGCGAAGCAGCTGAAGCAGCAGTCATTACATTTTGGACAAACACTAGAAGGCGACAAGGGCATCTTAGATCGAGCGATATCAGGGTTAGACAAGAACCAATTGGGAATGGATGCTGCAAGTCGACGAATGGGCACATTACGCAAGATGACGGAGGGGAAAGGATGGATGGCGAGGATGAAGCTCTATGGAATGATCTTTGGGCTTTGGCTGGTCGCATTTCTGATTGTCTTTGTGGGCCCCAAGATACGCTTCTGAATGCATCCTAGGTTCTGCTGTCGCCCGCGAGCTTTAATTCGGACTCGCCGTAGTAATCACGTCTTGTGCATAGGTAGCAGTCTACTAGTCTAGCACCAGGAACGCACAGAGCTGAAACGGAAGCAAAGCCACTCTATACGACGTAAATCAATCAATTACCTGCACCTCCACGTGGAGGAACATGTACAAATGCAGCTTAGATAGCGTATGGGCGTGAACTGAGCCACACCATCTTCACGATCAGAGCAATCTGGACCCTGCGCCAGATGGCATCTTGCATTAGCGTATATCGATCTCCTTGGCCGCCAGCAAGCTTGAAATAACAAAGCAATACCATCACAACTGGTCTTCCAGCATTCCTTCTGCTCCCTATTGACTTTCGGTGTCGCGACAACATGGCTGCCATGGAGATGTTCTCATTGGGCTCGCGCTGTATGTTCTAACCCTCAAGTGTGCTATCAATTGGCCAGCACATCACACCTACAAACTGGTCCTTTCACACCAACAACACGATGAAACCATGATTAACCCATCTACCAGCCCTCAACCACTCGTCTGACGACACCGAGGCCGAATACGACCGCCTGCGCGACCTCGCCCGCCAAGAAGCCAAAAAACGCTCCGAATGCTTTGACCGCGCCCATCAAGCCTACGAGTCCGGCGACGGCGCGCGCGCCCACGAGCTCTCCACAGAGGGCAAGAAACATGCCGCCGCCATGGAAGACTACAACCGCCAGGCGCGCGACTACATCTTCCGCGCCAACAACAGCGCAGATCGCGTCCCCTCCGACACCATTGATCTCCACGGGCTCTTCGTCGAAGAAGCCGAAGACGTGCTAGAAGAGCGCATCAAAGCCGCCCGCGGGCGTGGAGAAACCCACCTCCACGTCATCGTCGGCAAAGGCAACCATTCCAAAGACCACGTCCAGAAAATCAAACCTCGCGTCGAACAAGTATGCCGCGATCTCGGGTTGCAATACCGCACCGAGGCCAACGAAGGCCGCCTCTTTGTCAACCTCCAGGGCGGCGATGTCGAGCACATGCCTCCCCCACCCAATATGCCGCAGTACGGCGGGGGCTATCCTGGCCAGCAACACGGTGGGCAGCAGCATGGCGGGCAGCCGCAGCATGGTGGTGGACAGCAGCAGGGTCAGAACGACGAGTTGGAGCAGTTGGCGAAGAAGGGCTTGTCGAAGTTGTTCAAGAAGTTGGGGTGCTGTACGGTTATGTAGAGCCCTTGCGGGGGGTGCGAAGTCGTTTGTGATACCCTTGTGAGTGGTTGGTGTATATATATACCTGAAAAGAGAAGTGGGAGTGGTAATGGGAACAGGAAGGTAAGAGATGGGAATTGGATAGGTTTGAAAGGGGAATGTGTTTGGATGCTATGTATCGTTATGTAGATGACATTTTGGCAAGGAAATTTAGGTCTAGATTTAGATCGAGGATGTTTTACGAGGAAACGTAGATTAAGATTAATTGATCTTCATGGGCTTTGGGATAATTTTCGAATATTCATCTTGGCGAAATTTGACTCTCGTGAAGAAAGACATTGGGACTGGGCAGTCAGTGTCTTCGAGGTACCTATCATGAACCTTTTGAAGAATCCGTTTAAGGCAGGATGACTGTGCGTACCATATACACATGTCAACGGGGGAGGTCGCTCAACGATTTCCCAAGATGAGAGATTGTTATATCTCTTATCGTGTTATACAGCAGCTCCACCATCGTTCCCGGAATAAGTAGTATTAGCTTAATTCCACGGATACACCCGCAGGGTCTGGACTTTATGACCGTAGGGCATCAGGCCTAGAATACACATTCTTCGCTTCTTCTTTTCAGCTGTAGAGATTAGTAGTTGAAGCAAAAAAGCTAGACTTAGACAGAGGTTGATAATCAAGTCTGGACCTGGCGTCTGGTTCGATTCGATAGCGATGAGTTCCTTCAATGAAACTGACTTCCTGTGAGATGCTTCTGTCGAGTATGCAAGAGGGCCAAGATGAGGAGTAGGTTTTGTTGAGTATGTGTTGAAGAGTGGGGGTTTCAACATAGTGGTGTTTGATGCATAATATTAAAATGTAAGCTTTCAAGTATGTGTATGTTCTGTACTTGGTAAGATTGCCGATAATGTATGCTTCAATTAATGAAGTGAGAGCATAGCGATCGGAATAGTGATATGCAGGTTCAAAGACGAGTCGACATGGACGTAAGTGAGAGAGTACAGTCCTTACAATATAGTCATGTCTAGTTGCAAATGGCTCTGAATAGTATTGTGTAATTCTCAAGTCTTGTTCGAATGATCGCTCTTACTCTATTCGTTGGCGTTGTACTTCACGGGAGAACTGTCCTGTGTTTGACGCGGAGCAATTATTGAACAGCGCTTTAGGCAGCACTTGAAATGTTTATTTTGTTTTCAAGTCTGTGATACACAACAGTGACCACACAACACTTATCTGAAATTAAAGGAATCTTTGGTAACTGAAAATTTCAAGCTAAGGTCGCTATGTTGCGGGTGAGTGGAGGGGGGGGGGGAGGATTCTAGCCCGTTGAGACTGACAGTGCTGGAAACCAACACGGCCCCCACAGCACTTACCCAGAGAGGCGCTTATTTGCTGCAATGCTGTCGACAGCATAAAAAATAGTAATCTCGAAAAAAAAGAAAGAAAAAGTAGTCCCTGTTGGATTGTGGAGATGGTTTCCGGAATTAATTGTTGTTGCGAGGAATGAAATTACCACCTGAATGGAATGGTTCTTCTCGTTAACTGATTCAGTTTTGGTTTTAGTTAAGTCTCAATCATTCAAGGCAGCGGGAAAATTCGCTTCGTATACATTTTGAGATTTTCCAACACATTATCAGGCAAGGAGTGCTGAAGCCGAGAGTCTTTGATTGCATTTTGATCCGGCCCGGGAATGTTGGTTGGGTTGGGTTGGCGGATAGAACAACACTTGGAAGTTTACACAACATTGTGACTTAAGACACAGAGTAGAGGCGCCAAAGCTAGGTAGAATAAATTACATACTCGGGGAACCAGGCGTTTGGTTGTGGTTGATGGTCGTACGCACGCGCCGGTTGCACATGGCTGGTTGCACCTAGCGAGAGGTCTTGGATCTGGGGTACGGTTCAACAGTTTAGTTGCAGTCATTGACGTCAAGTTGAAATTTCTGACTGATTCACAAGCTAGACGTTCTACAATAGGAAGCTGGATCTGTGTAGCGGTGTGTGGTTTTTCACAAGTGACTCCCGACGGGGAGTTGCCACGCCGTAGGCAAGCATGCATCGTGGCAGTCGACCACAGCGCATGACCTACCGGCCTAGAAGTAAGAGAACGGCTCAGGCGCTAATTAACGCAAGGTTGGCTGGACTTGAATCAGTGTTGAAAGGGAATAGTGCTACAAGATCGGTCAAAACTCCCTTCGGTAGATCATTACACCATGTTTCTACCCCAGCATCTCATGCGCGTGCTGAAATCTTGGATGATGTTCATTTTCCATCAAGCCGTGCAACTTTCAACGTCGCTGAATGAAAGTACCAGAGGAAACCCGGTTCTTGGATACTCTGATCTGGGTAGAGTGGTGACAGGTTGAGATAGATGGAACCGAAATGCAAGACACTGTATCTGAAAACAAGACAGCCCAGACATATGGAAGAACCATGAGAACCATGACGTGGTCGGGCCGGGAAAAAACCTGGGGTTGCGGAGCTATTGTGGGTGTGTAGAGGGGTCATTGGCAGGTCGCCCGAGTGAAGGGAAATGAGTGGGTGCTGAGGTTGTTATGATGTGGCTTGTGACCTACGGGTAGGGTTGCCTTCGGCTACTTTTAGTACTAACTGCTTCTAGCCAGGAACCGGAAATTACGGCTGTAAAATATGGAAAGGTGATTACATAACGCTCTTGCCGACTCTTGCTGAAGACCCCCTTACTTCACTATACATCCTACACTACGCCCAGACAAACACAAGCATCGCACCGGAGCATGTGCTCTCTTTTGCCCCCATGAGTGAAAATCAATCCATTCCAATTCCTGTGTATAGGCTGCAACAGCCTTGCAGATCTCGTACTAGATCTTGCGGCTGTGTGTAATTTACCCCACAGATTTTGCTAAGGCTAACTATTACAAGGGTGATATCACGCCCGTGCACAGCAGATCAACAGCAAACAATTGGTACATCCCGACAGGGAACAACACCCGCACGCAACCACTCATCTTTAATCAAAGTACCTTTGCGACATCTCCTATTCGGCAGGTCCCCGGTAGTAACCCTAGAGAATCCACTAAGCTACCCTGCCATTGCTCAGCGTACTTTGTTATGGATGCGCTCGTGACAACTTGTAAGATCATCACTGTCCTGCTGCACTATGCAATTGAGGTCACCAACTTGGCCGACCCACCTTCACGTTGATTTTTAGTGAATGTAAAGCAAGGGCTAAGGTCCTGGTTCTAGTTGTCGACTATATAGGGCAGTCATGGCTCTCCGATTGCAATGGCACTCAGCCAACTCCCATCATCATGCCGGCTGCATTCACGTTCCTACATGCCTGCCTCCTCTTGTGGACTAGCTTGCTACATTGGGGTTCTGCGGTACCGCTGAAACGGGCTGACAATTGCCCGGGGTATGCGGCTAGCAATGTTCAGCGTTCAGACACCAGCTTGACTGCAGATCTAACCTTGGCTGGCACAGCTTGCAACATCTTCGGAGAGGACCTGAAAGATCTCAAATTTGCGGCCGAATGGCAGACCTGTATGTTGAAATCCCCAAAGTCATCTTTCTTTGCCCTGTAATGATCAATCACGCTTTGATCAATCATACTTCGACCAATCAGACACACTGTGGTGTTCTACACCATCCAACGCTGTTTGAACTACTTCTACGCTGCCTCTTAGCCATTTATAATCTGCTGACTGTAATTAGCATCTCGCTTACGTGTCGCTATTTACGACAAAGATGAGCAAGTATATCAAGTCCCGGATTTCGTGGTACCACGGCCCTCAGGTTCACAGTCATCCAAGTCTTCAGATCTTGATGTGACTATTGAGGAAAAGCCATTCTCGTTCACTGTAAAAAGGAAGTCAAATGGAGAAGAGATCTTCTCTACCAAAGGCTCTGACCTAGTCTTTGAGAACCAATACTGGAGGTTGCGGACTTCTTTACCAGAGAACCCCAACCTCTACGGCCTAGGCGAGCACACTGATTCTTTGCGACTACCCACGTCAAATTATGTTCGAACCATGTGGGCACGTGACGCAGGCGCTGTACCTCTGAGGACTAATCTCTACGGGACACATCCGGTGTACTACGAGCACCGAGCTCAGTCTAAGAACTCGCATGGCGTACTTTTACTCAACAGCAACGGTATGGATATCAAGATTAATAATGACAACGGCCAGTATCTCGAGTACAACGTCATTGGTGGTATCATTGACCTTTATTTCATGAGTGGGCCAACACCTTTTGAAGTTGCTCAGCAGTATAGTGAAATTACACAAAAGGCCGCAATGATGCCTTATTGGGGTCTGGGTTTTCACCAGTGCCGCTTTGGTTACGGCAGCGTTGAGGAAGTTGCAGAAGTTGTTGCAAACTACTCAAAAGCCAACATCCCTCTAGAAACAATGTGGACTGGTGAGGAGCATTCTGGTAACTTCATGTGTTGGGCTTACGAACAATACCAGATATTGATTACATGGACCACTACAAGGTCTTCACCCTGGGCCAAAGTTTTCCTTTGGATAAGATGCGGGATCTTGTTAATGATTTGCATGGGAACGACCAACATTACATAGTCATGGTAGATCCAGGTCAGTATTGATCATACGAAAACGCTGTGAGCATTGCTAAGACGAAAAAGCCGTTGCTGCCCAGAATTACGATGCCTACAATAATGGAGTTGACGCAGATGTCTTCCTTAAGAAATCTGATGGGTCACTCTACAAAGGCAAAGTATGGCCAGGCGCTACAGTATTCCCAGATTGGTTTCACTCGAATACCCAAAAGTACTGGGATGACGAATTCGCCAAGTTCTTCAATCCAGATACTGGTGTTGACATTGACGCTTTATGGATCGATATGAATGAACCCAGTAACTTTTGCGAGTATCCCTGCACGGACCCATCGAGTAAGAAACGATCTATTGAGCGCGGAGCCCACAAGCAAGTAGAGCGACAAAATGGCGGCGGCTCGAAGAAGGGCTTACCTGGACGCGATCTGATTAACCCACCATACAAGATTCAGAATGCGATGGGATCAATAAGCAACAAGACTGCTGATACGGACCTCGTTCATCAAGGTGGGTGGGTCGAGTACGACACTCATAACCTGTAAGTCAAGCATATTACCCACATTAGAGATCAAAGTTGACAATTGCTAGTTATGGAACCATGATGAGCACGACCAGCAGAGGCAGCATGCTCAAACGTCGGCCAGGTAAACGCCCAATGGTCATTACGCGTAGCACTTTTGTCGGAGCTGGAAGCCACGTTGGCCATTGGCTCGGTGACAACCTTTCTGCGTGGGATCAATACCTCACTTCCATCCGCCATCTCCTCCAATTTGTTTCTTTCTTTCAAGTACCTATGGTAAGCCTTGACCAGATTGGTGACATGTTACGTTCTAACATGCGATAGGCTGGTGCTGATGTTTGTGGTTTCCTTGAGAACACCAACGAACACCTATGTGCTCGCTGGACAGTACTGGGCGCCTTTTACCCGTTTTACAGAAACCACAATGTGGCTGGCGCGATCTCTCAAGAAGCTTACCGTTGGCCATCAGTTGCTGCTGCTGCACGGAAAGCAATTGACATTCGTTATAGGCTTTTGGACTACATTTACACAGCTATGCACAAACAGACTGTCGATGGCACACCGATGCTTTCGCCATTGTGGTAAGTTAACTTTCATGTAAAACTCCAACTACGTTGTCACTCACTTTGACTCAGGATGCAATTTCCCTCCGACAGCAATACATATGCTATTGAGACCCAGTTTTTTTACGGGCCGGCCATCCTTGTCAGCCCTGTGACACAGGAATCATCAAATTCTGTGTCTTTGTATCTTCCAAACGGTAACTGGTACGACTTTCAAACCCAAAAGCCAGTAAAAGGCGCGGGTTCAACCATAAACTACAAGAACGTTGGTGAAGGGGACATCTCCATGCTTGTAAAAGGTGGATCGATCATTCCAGCACGTGTCAAGAGTGCAATGACCACCAAAGCACTACGAGACAATGACTTTGAGTTACTGATCGCGCCCGATGCAGATGGCAACGCATCGGGTCGATTGTATCTCGATGATGGCGAGAGTTTGGAACAAGCTGGAATCACCGAACTTGAGTTCTCGTGGGACGGGCAGGCGATCAAGATGGAAGGAGTTTTTGGCTATGCTACCAAGGTGGGCATCAAGAGCATCACCATCATGGGCGATACACCGCACACGTATGAGATAAACCGGGGGTTGTATGGGGCATTCCAAAGCAATGTTGGGAGCTTGAAGAAGTTGTAATTATTGTTTGAGGCATTGCCAAGTTCATTCTTCGATCGTTTATAGTTGCGGTTGTTGAAACCCCTATTGGGATGGTAAATACAAGTAGTTGATCGTTTTTCAACGCGGAAGACTGTCCGGCCCTTGCGCGGTGCCACTTCGGACTATGGTCTGATACTATGACGCGCTTCGTATTTCTCTCGTGGGAACTTTTCTGGTTTGTTGCCTCATGCTTCTACTTTATAAGGCTAACAGACGCGTGCCGAGTTTTTCTTTTCCCTTGACAGTAACATCCTTCTCATTTCCACAAGATCAATTTGGTGCTTCGATGCTGATCACGTGTCCACCAATTGCAAGCGTCTTTGATGTTTCGACAAGGGTGCGAATAATGCAGAAGTTGGAATCACAGGTTAGAATGGGCAAGGACAAGATCTACAGTACTGATTGAATAGGAAATACCAAAAGAGATGGGCTTAGAAACAAGACTGGAGGGGGTTTCTGTGCGACATTTCGACGTCACCTTGACGCGGCCTCATGAATGCCCATGTTGAAGGCTTCCGCGATGGAGTGATCAGACGATGTGGCATACATGGAAAAGCGCAAAAGCCTAGGCTGTTTACATGGACATTCCTACATTTGCCATGGCCCAGCAATTCTTGATGTTCTTCAGGTCAGCCTTTTCCGGTTCGAGGCTCCTGAATGACCCCGCGGAGCTAGCTAGCCGCATTTTCTTGAGGCAGGTTTCGCGCCTGGTCCAGAACAAACATGCCCGATCGCCATCGCGATTGCGGGCCTCTCTCCCTCGCGTCTCTGCTGTTGCTGTCCACTCCGCCATACCTCCCTACAGGCCCAGGGACGCCAATGGTGCGGGCGGCAGGTCTCCATGGCTTCGTCGTTTTCTGACTCGCTTTCGCCAAGTGCAACGCCTATGGACAACACTCCCCAGAATGACCTTGATGCTGATGCCTTTCGCGAGCTGGACAGCCTCAGTCTCAAGGAAATCCTCGACCAGGATTCACGGCCCACCTTTGTGCTTGACCTAGACCCGGACTATATCACTGGCAATGTTATTCGACCAATATTCTGCAACGCTGCTTTGAGACTGCACGATCGTCTTCTGGACAGCGTCACAGGCGCCACCGACGAACATGGTATCAAAGAAAACCTTGGCGATGCTGCAACCTACAACGACTTTGTTACATGGGCGACAGGCATCAGCAGATTCAATGACTCGAAAGATGTTTTCCCTCTCACCCTGCATTACCACGGCTTGCTTTGGACTGGTTCAACGATAAGGTCACGCTGGCGCATTGTTAGTGGCAATGCGCTCTTTCAAACATCGGACATTCCAAAAGGGAACCTACATTCAGCAGCTCCTAATGTCCCCAAACCAAGACAACTAGCGTCTGCATCTCATGACCCAGTCACTCAACCAACATTGTCAACGTCGACACCAAAAACTGCAATCTTGTCTACATCAAAGCAGCAGTCAGACACAGCTTCAGTTAGCCAAAGCAAAAATACCAGCAAAGATACTTGTGGAAGCGGATCTTCAGTGACATTGGCTACCCCAGAACATGCTGTACCTGATTGGACTATCCCCAACATTACGGGTACACTTTCTGAGCATATTGCGTATGTTAGAGGGGTTGATTGGACCAACACACCTCTGGGTCCTATGAAGTTATGGACTGTTCAGTTTCGAGAGCTTGTTAATTTACTGATGCGGAATCCACATCCAGCTGCTCTCTTCTGGGGTGAAGAACTGACCATGATTTATAACGAGGCTTATGCTACAGAAGTCGCTGGCAACAAGCATCCATCCCTGATGGGAACTGGCTTTAGTGGTACTGTGCCCTCGAGATACTGATACTGAACTTGAACTGATTCGCATTGTTAGGTCCATTCTCAGAAATCTGGGAAGGTGTAGCACCTGTTTTCCGTGAATGTGCACGAACTGGTCATAGTGTACGGAAAGAGAACGACCAACTTCCTATTGAGCGGTTTGGCTATCTAGAGGAAACCTTTTTCTCGTGGTCGTTCACTCCAGTTTATGGAGGCACTGATCGCATACTTGGATTTTACAATGCACCTTTTGAAACAACCTTCCAGAAGATCAGCAGTCGAAGAATGCGAATGCTACGCTATCTTGGAGAGTGCTTGAACGCGACGCGGACGGTAAAGCAATTCTGGACGCGCGTCTTGGATGGATTGGAACATAACCATTTCGACGTTCCCTTTGCATTACTATACTCGATCGCCGATTCAGACGATGCAGACACAGCATCACATTCTTCTGACAGTACCATTTCATTAAAGTCATGTCTGTTCGAAGGATCAATAGGTATTCCAAAAGGACATCCAGCGTCACCGCAGAAGCTTGATCTCAAGCGAAGTCAAGAAGGGTTCGTTCCGGCTTTTAGAGAAGCTATGCGAACAAGAGAACCAACAACGCTTCACACAAGAGATGGGACGCTTCCCGAATCATTGCTTGAAGGTATCCAATGGCGCGGCTATGGTGATCCATGTAAAGAGGCAATCATCTTCCCTGTCCGGCCTACCAATGGTGAAAATGTTTTTGCGTTCTTGCTCATTGGCATAAACCCTCGCCGAGCATATGATGCAGAATACAAAAATTTTGCAGTCATGCTTAACAGGCAACTCGCGACGTCTTTGGCATCTGTACTCCTTTTTGAGGACGAGGTTCGTAGAAGTAGAGCTGCAGCAGAAACTGCGGCACAGCAAAGAGAGCAACTCAGCAGACAACTGGAATTGCAGACAAGTCGAATGCGGCGCATGACCGAATTATCGCCTCTCGGCATGTACTTATATGATCCTGACGGGGTACTGGTCGAAGCCAATGACCGTTACTATGAAATGACAGGCGCTCCTCGGGAAGATAACACAGAGTTTGCCTTCTTGAAGCTTCTCACTGAAGAATCCATGGAAGCTTCAAAGAGTATGTGGGATGAAATGATGACGACCATGAAGCCAACAACACGTGAGTTGCAGCTCAAGAATCCAAAAGAGCCACCTCGAGATCTCAGTGGCAATCCGATTGATTACTGGGTGCTTGCCTCCTCACAGCCTGAGCTTGGGCCCGGCGGCGAGGTGATCAGCATAATGGGCAGTATCACAGACATCTCCCATTTGAAATGGGCCCAGGGTCTACAAGAGACACGGTTGCGAGATGCAGAGGAGACAAAGCGGCAACAAAACGAATTCATTGATATCACCTCACACGAAATGCGCAATCCTCTGTCAGCAATCTTAATTTGCGCAGACGACATTCGAGATACATTGACACAGCATAAGTTCCGGTCTGAAGATGAAAATGCGGTGGCTGAATGTGTTGAGGCTGCTAACAATATCGCTCTCTGTGTTCAGCATCAAAAGTCTATCGTAGACGACATCCTTACTGTCTCCAAACTCGATTCTAATCTCCTTCTCATCACACCGGTCCCAGCACAACCCGTTGCGGTAGTTGAGCGAGCTATGTCGATGTTCAACCCCGAATTTCAAGCCAAAGGCATCGATTTCAGCCTCATCCTTGAAGAATCACTCCAAGCTTGTGGCGTTGACTGGGTACTCCTTGACCCGACTCGCCTGCTGCAGATTACTGTCAATCTCATCACGAACGCTATCAAATTTACGCAAAATTGCCCTCAGCGTGCGATATCGGTACATATTAGCGCATCTCTGGATAAACCGAATTGCCTGGCAAAGGATTTGACATTCGTACCAACCCGCGTGGTTGTGACTGACCTGACTGCTGGCGAAGATTGGGGTACGGGTCAGCTACTGTACCTCCACATCACCGTCAAAGATACTGGCTGTGGGCTCACACCAGAAGAGAAAGACCTTCTCTTCGAACGCTTTGCTCAAGCTTCGCCACGCACACACGCGCATTATGGTGGCAGCGGACTCGGCCTCTTCATCTCTCGACAACTCGCCGAATTACATGGCGGCCAAATTGGTGTGTCATCAGATGCAGGTTCAGGATCGACATTTGGCTTTTATATGCAATGCAAATGCATGGCTTCTACGACTAGCCAAGCCGCAGTCCAAGCCGCACTATCACGCAGACAGTCAACGGATCCCCACACACCAGACCACATCGAAGTTTCAAAAGAGCTAGTCGCTTCCATTTCCAGATTAGAAGTTGCAACAGCTCCCGTAGCAGAACCTTTGGCTGATATCGGCAAGCTGCATGTTTTGATCGTAGAGGATAATATAGTCAACCAAAAAGTCCTCTCCAAGCAGCTCACCAAAGCAGGGTGTATCATCAGCACAGCGGACAATGGTTTATTCGCGCTCGACCACCTGGCTACTACCTCGTTCCACAAGTCGGCGACCAATGGCAAGCCATTGTCCATTATCTTGATGGATCTTGAGATGCCAGAGATGGATGGCTTGACCTGCTGTAAACGTATAAGAGAAATGGAAAGGAGCGGTGAATTAGTAAAGCATGTCCCGGTGATTGCCGTCACAGCGAACGTTCGAGGCGAGCAGATTGCAACGGCCAAGGAAAGCGGGATGGACGATGTAGTCAGCAAGCCATTCCGCGTTCCCGAGCTGTTGAAGAAGATGGAAGATGTTCTGGCGAGGTTGGAAGGCTGATGATTGTTTTATGAATAAATGTGAAAGACGGTGTATGAGGGGTGCCTGTTGTTGGGATCTACTGTTGAATCACATACCCTATTCTGCTGGAGGAGTTGGCGTAGCGTTATATATGAGCATTTAGATGGCAAGAAAGATATAAGAGTAATAGAAATGCTTGCTTGTTTAGCTTTATTCCACGTGCTGGAGGTGTTTGATGATGAAGCATTCTTGAAAAGGAAGTAAGAAACATGAAGAAACAACCTGATCTATACCGACAACCAAGAAAACAAGTCTATCGCAAGCAAAACAACCCCAAACGCCAACAGCCAAAAGAACTTCATGATGCCAACTCACACTTCACATCCAAAACATCACCTCATCATGCATCTTAGCCCACGGCCCCGGCCCCGGCCCCGGCCCATCTTTCCTATACTTCCCAAATTCCTCACTTGCCTTCTTCAAAACCTCTTTCTCCATCTTCTCCTTCACAATCTTCCTCCTCTCCCTCTCCCCCTCCATCCCCCCACCCCCATCCTCAGCCCTCCCCTTCCCCTTTCCCTTCCTCATATCCCCCCTAACATCATCCTCAACCCTCCCCTTCAACCTCTTGAACCACTTTCCCAGATCTTCCTCGTCCTCCTCATCCCCCTCATCCCCCTCGTCCCCCTCGTCCCCCTCCGCACCCGGCGCAAAAAACCCCCTCAAATAAACCCTCCCGCGCTCACACAAGCGATCCGCATAATACGCCGGCGGCGCATACGACACGCCCACCGTAGCACGCACATACGTATAACACATCTTCCACGTAATCTCCTGGATCTGCGCGTCGCTTAGCTGCATTTCATTGGCGAGGACGACGTAGTGTGTGGGTATCGCGGTGCCTTTGAGCGCGTGGTGGGATTGCAGGAAGAAATCCATGTGGTGGGGGGATGTGACGGCTTGGTCGACGAGGGTGCCGGGTGTGCAATTGTCTTCGGGCTTGGGAGGGTTGACGGGGTAGAAGCGGGTGTTGTGGCGTTTTACGGTGAGGATGAGGGTTATTTTTGGAAGGGGAATGTTGGGGAAGACGGCGCGGAAGGCGGATTTTATGTGCGGGAGCTCGGTGGAGAGGACGGTGAGGAATTGTGAGGTGGAGACGCCGTCGCGGAAGAAGAGGATTGATTTTGGGGGGTGGGAGGAGTTGGAGGCTTCGTATGCTCTTAGGCGTTCTTCTACCATAGAGGATAGGTTTTCAATTATCTGGGGAGTGGGTTAGTTGGGAGGGGAAGGGCAAGGGGGGGGTGAGGCTTACTTCTTTCTTGGGAGTTTGGACACGCATGGAGCCTAAATAAGTCGTTGCATTGGGGCCGACGGAGCCTACAACTGCGGCAATTGATGGGCATCCTTCTAGGGAATTGGGGGATGGGTGAGTCACGTCCGCCCCTAGAACCATAGTGTCCTTCAACATGTGTCCCAAATCACTATTCGGTTTCTCAGAAGTTTTGGCAGTGTGGTTTTCCCCACGGATTTTCAGATTGACTTTCATCATGACGTTGCTCATGTACGGTTTCATCTTTCCATGGTTGAGTAACCCGTCTTTGACATTTGGCTGCCGAGTCATGCAGATGGAATGTATGGGGACAATTCGATCTGTGACGTCTTTGAATGCAGAGTAGATGGGGACGTTTGCTTTGTTGATCAAAAGCAACGCCACGGAAACATATGACTTGTTTTGACGAATTTCTTTCATGAAGCTCTGCTTTGCTTCATTCAGCTTAGAGAGATCAGATCGAAATGCTGGTAATGCCACCGTCTTGAAACACTTTGCGTCGGAGCGTATGTTATGACGCTCGACCATGGATTTGAAAGTATCAATGTAAAGTCGGACGGTGGTAGCGTGATCTTGCATGTCAGGCTCGAAGAACAGAATGTATTTGAAAGACTTCTTGGGTTCAGGAGTTCTTAGAAAATTGTTGCAGTCTTTAAGGTTCCACTGAGCACTTCCGGCGTTGGGTTTGATCGATGCATTTGCCTGACCGTACATAATTTCGAGACGCGGCATGTCAGCTGAAAGAATTTTAAGCATCGTCGGTCTGACGAGTATATTGGGACATCGAGACTAGTTGTGTTGATTTAGCATGTTATAACTCTCGAGATGGTATTACTTACAAGTCCTTGCCTTCCTGGATTATGTTGATCAAGTCCGAAGCTCTTTATGCCTTCGGCTTCAATCATTTCCGAGCTCTTATTTGGAGTATGGGAAGCATGATTGAGCATCTCAGGGACCAGATTGTCTGGCAGCAGACGTTTGTATATCTGGTTTGGTAAGATTCGCAGATACTCACGAGGATAGTAGACAGGATTTCCTGGTGTTCCAACATTGACAGCTTTGAGGTTTTCTTTGAATCTTTTACCGAAGGTTTTGCGCAGGTGTTCGGTGACGTGAATAGATTCCGACGACTCTACCAATTCGCCATTGCCGTTTTTGACGAGTTTTTTGAACGTCATGCTTTCATTCGATAGTTCAGGGCCAAATCCGCAAAATCTCTTGATACGATTCTGGGGTTTGTTCAAACGGCTGATGCGCTCTTGGTCTTCAGGGCCCCCAGTATTCTTTCGATCATACACAATGTACAACTTGAGGAACTTGAGCAACCTAATGCGTTCTTCATATGTGAAGGTCTTGTCTTCGAGATACTCGGCGAGCGAAATGTCTCTGAAGAAAGCGCTCGTAGCTGCATTGACATTCAATAAAACCATTTGCATACCAGGCTTGATGGTGTAATAGTAACCACGCATAGTACAAAGGGTCTTGAGGTTTGCGTTGCTGCCGCCCGCCAAAGGGTTGTATCCGCTCTTTACAAAGAACTTGTTTGTTGATTGTTGAAAAACATCAGCGGTCAGATTCGAAGTCATGATAACATTGAGCGCATCGACAATGGGGTTGAAATCGAAACCCGGATCGCTAGCGTTGTTGCTTGGATCAGTATAAGCTCGAAGCCCTTCGAGATCTAATTCTCGTTGAAGCTTGATGGTGAGCTGAATACGGTCCACACCGTCAGCAATGGGATCCGGTCGCCATTCATCTCCAATGGAACTCGCCGTACTTCCACCAAGAATTTTTGGAGATGCAATCTCACTGTGAATGTCTTTCCAGGCAACTATGGTCTTGACATGATCGGTAGCAAAGTGCTGCTTGTTAATTTGTAGAAAATCCCATGCCTCGATGGCAGTTTTGAGAAGTAATCTAGCTTTCCGCTTGGAGCTGCCAGCTGGTATGCCCAGAATTTCATACACGAAAAATCGAGTGCCAGGTTTGAATTTTACCTCATAATGATTGGTGTATATTTCCTTCCTGGATTTCGCAAACTCTTTCCGAAGAGGAAGTAGCGCTTGGCCTTTTGAACCCTTGCTTATGATGACCTTCCGATCGTATTTGTTGCCACTGCCGCAACCGAGTTCGGGCACTCCAGCAGGTGATGGAGCTCTTATATCGACCTTCTCACGTTGAACGATGTCTCGAACATTTTTGAGGTTTTGGACATCTTGAGTTGCAGTCTGAGCATTCGAAGAGCTAGAACCCTCAGCAGGAGATTGCTCAACTGGAGACTGCGGGGGTTTCTTGACTATAGCAACCGATGGGCCCGCTGAAGACTCTTGGGTTGCCTCTGAAGCAAGAGCCGATCCGCTAGTAGCATTTGCAGCACCCTGGCGCTCAGGCTGTGCAACAGTTACAGGCTCAGGACTGCGTTCAGGCTTTTTCTGCTTCTTTCGAATATCCAGCATGTGCTTTCGAACTGCAGTAGCTTTCGAGTGTCCAAAGATTTTAGAGAGTGGCGACTTGAACGAAAGAGGCGAGTTTGCTTGTCCGCATATCCAAGCATCATGGCCGTTCTCGCCGCAGATGGCACAAGGGTCATCGTCCATGTGACGAAGGATGTTCTCATGGGTTGCCTTTTCGAATGGTTGGCCCGCCATGACGGTGGATTACGCCAGTGAGTGATCTGGAATGGTGAGTACTTGATCGAAGGTATGTATGGAGACTTACATTCGTATTCGTCGAGGTTTGGGGCAAATATGAAGATGGCTTGGATTATGCTAGACACTTTGAAGTGGCAATGGGCGATTTTTAGATTTATAAGTAATCTTCATGCTTGCTACACTTTATCGTTAGCAAATGAGCACAGTGGTAAAGGATGAGACCAAACAATAGGTAAATAGATTTAGCTTCAGGAAAGCTAATTGTCATTCTGCGGTTAGGTCAACAATCGTTTGAGATCTCAGCTTGTTCAAACAATTGTTGGTCGGAAACAAATAGTTTGACAGAAACTTTGACAGAAGTTCCATGAGCGACAAACACTCACCTATCGAGTCAAACTTCAGAGTAAACATCACCTCAGTATAAGCACGAAATAATGAGAAACATATACAATTGATGGACACGCCGCGTGAGACAGCTCATTAGATCAACCAGATCTATGAATTCACTTCCGCTTCTTCGCAGCTCGCTTTTCACCCCTAACATCCTTCTTCAACCTAGCATCCACCATCTTGTACTTGCCCTTCGTTCCCTTGGGCCTACTCTTGATACCCTTGTTTCCACCTCTTGCAACAACAACGCTGACCTTTTGCTTGGGCTTCTTCTTCGCTGCACGGCTCATAAGTCGTGCAATACTTTGCGCTTTCTCCTTCTCTGTCATGCCCTCTTCATCGGCCAATAAAGCACTCTTCTTCTTCAACTTTTCTAGGCGTTGAGCAGCCTTGAATTTCTTCCTTGCTTGGGCTTCGCGTACTTTCTTGATTGGGCGAGCATTCAATGCACGTAGCTTCTCTTTAATAGCAGCGGCAGCGGCGGCAGTGGTAGGTCGTTGGAGTTTGGAGTGTCTGTTTTCATCGTCAAGGAACCAATCAGGTAAGCCTTCAGTATCGCGGAGTGAGTAGCGGTTGAACGAGTCATCGAGGAGATCGTGCTTTGTCTTCTGACCAGTAGCCATTTGGTGGGCTAGCGTCATAGCTTCTGCGGTAATGATATCAATGTCGGGTTTGCCGTCCTTCATGGGTATGTCGTCGTGTTCCCACTGGGTTTCATCACGCTTAACTTCTTCGATCTTGTCTTCATCGTCAGATGAATCGGAGTCGTCGGCAGGTTGCTGAGGTGGCGACTTCTTTGCTGGCCTAGTGGGTAGTTTAGTCTCTGTTTGTGATGCAGAAATTTCCTCGTCCTCTTCTTCCTCTTCGACATCGATGCCACTGTCCTCATCTTCTTCTAAATCGTCCAAACCATCAATGCCCTTGAAAATGTCTTGGTCAAAGAACCTTGCAGCCCGTTTCGTGAGACCCTTGCTTGTGCCATTCTCATTATCCAGGTCTGTAATCAGTGCTGTAGGTCCGTCTTCCTCATCACTAAAATCGCTATCGTCATCCTGTACGAGCTCCTCGTCGCTGCTCTCTTCCTTTTCATTGTCTGAGAAGCCATGCCACTCTCCATCTTCGTCTTCCTTTCGGGCACGCTTTGCGCGGTACTTAGCGTCCCTTGCTGATCGTTGTTCTACGTACTCTCCGTACATCTCGTCGAGATCGCGCTCAAGATGGTCTTCTTCCTCATCAGTCTCCGGTTCTTCCTCGCTCGACTCATCTGGCTTTTCGCGTTCAATAACTTGCGCCATCTTGCCTCTAGCGATCTTCGACAATGCACCAGCCTTGTCAACAGCCTTCAGGGCGAACATGGAGTCCTCGCCTTGCGGTCCTGCCTGCTCAAGGCCGATTTCGTATGGCGTTGTCATGTTCATTTGCATGCGTACAATTTCTTTCTGCTTCCGTTCATTCTCGATTCGCCGTTGCTTCCTCTTAGCTTTTGAATCTTTCTCCTTAAGTTTCTCAAGTTCTTCCTGGAGCTTCATTTCGTCATCCATGTCTTCAATTTCGGCAACTTCATCACCCTCTTCTGCCTCTTTTGCTTTTGCCTCTTCTTCTTCCTTCTTCTTTGTAGAGAAGCCAAAGATTTCGCGTACCCTCAATCGCCAGCGGAGAAGGCGCTTGAAGTCAGCTCGACCAAGTACCTTGAGATCAGCGCAGCAATCTCTGATTTCTTTAGTGGTCTCTGGCAACTTGTCAATAGTCGCAATCGCGATATCTCCATTAGGCTTTTGCTCGAAGCTCAACTTGTTCAGGCTTCCAAGCATTGCAATGGGATCAGGTGTCTGAATGAACTCGGAGACTGGCACTTCGTGGAACTGCGTCCAATCTCCCTCTTCGTAACCACCACGCTTGCGCTTCTTTTTCTCGGGATTGAAAACCTTTGCTTCGTTATTTGGTGCAGGCTCTGCAAGTTCTGCGAAGACGCTGCGGGCGTCGAGGAATTTAGGATCGAGGTGTTTGGGAGCTTTGTAGCCACGGCAGACGACGAAAATTTCGGCGGAGACATTTCGACTCGATGGTGGCTTAGTTGCCTCGACCTTGGTGAAAAGCTGGTTGAAAACCCAGAGGAGTGAGTTGTAATCTTTCGAGCGGAAGACCTTTGTGACGAAAGTTCCACCTTCGACCAAAAATTCAGTCGCAAGCTTCATCGACTGCAACACGAGCTCTGCCTGGGTGAAAGCGTCCTGTACCCATGCAGTACCGACATTGGGCGCACCATCGTGGAGCACCGTGTCCGCCTTCATATGCTTAAGATGTTGTCGCAGTGTCGCTCTGCATTTGTCTGTAGTAATATCGCTCTGGAAAGTTATGCATCGCGGAATTGGTTTGATCGGGGCAAGGTCAACGCCGACGATGAGGGATTGCGCTGGCATAACCTATTTTTCATCAGTTGGGCGCAGTGAAAAGAAAACCCTTCTGCCAAAACGCACCTCTGAAGCTACTTGACACCATGATCCAGGCGCAGCACAAAGATCTATAAGAACTTTGCTCTTCTCCAAGAAATTATATTTCTTATTCAACTGAATCAATTTGAAGGCTGCACGAGCACGGTAGCCCTTTTCTTTTGCGAGTTTGTACCATTTGTCGAGACGACCTTTGCCGTGCTGAAAGATGTTAGATCAGACTCATTAGATAATATATCACTTTGCGCACCTTCTTTTGGATCGCCATGATTGCAGATTGGCGGCGTGGTTGTCGTGCAAGCAAAAAGTTCGCGATAAATTTTGGGCTAGGGCTTATCGATCTGGCCAGGGTCCGGCCGGGGCTTGGCAGCTGAATCGCGCTAAGTCGTGAGGGCGCGCGCACGGGTCCAGCACATGCGTCATCTCATGGACCATGAACAGCGCAACCCGTCCGCCTCGGGTCTGCTGAAGGTATACACTTGCCAGCTCACGTGCACGACGCCTGCTAATACCTGCGATAGAGGCCCTTCCGCCTGTTCACTTCCTTCAGCATCCCCGCCCGAATGAACCCACGCAAGAAGACCAAGCCGAACCCTGAGGCGTCGCCCGCCCATGGCAGCACCAGTGGCCCTGATGCACCACCTGATGCCAACACAGCCGATACCAGCACCAACAACAACACGTCAAACAGCAGTGAAGCCATCAGCGCGCCTCCGTCCAGCAATTCGTTAACTGGCTATACAAGCACCCCCAAAAGCGCATCTACACCCACTCTTGGCACACAAACACCGAAAGGGACCAACTGGCTGAGTGGCTCAGGAAGCTGGCGGGCAAAGGCTCCAGCCATAGTCAAGACTGCAAAGGAGAGCATTGGCGTTACATATGGCGCTGCTGGTGAACTCCCGGCAGAAGATGCTAAAGGCCCAAAGGACGACTCGCCCACCAAGTTCCTCACAAAGCGCAAATCAAGCAAAGGCATCGCTCTGCCTACGTCTATTACCAAGGTCAACGTCTCTTCAGATGGCCTGACTGAAGAGCCCACCGAGCCAAAGCCTTCAGAACCTGCAGAAGAACCAGCAGAGCCACCAACACCAAAAGTCGACGAGCCTCCGCTTCCACCCGATCCGACCACATCCAACCCGGCAACACAAGCTGCAAATACTTGGGGGTGGCGGAGCTGGTGGTCGCGCCCTGATGGCTATTCTGAGGGAAACAAGACAAAAGACGAGAACCTCAAAATCGCGAAAGATGCATCAAGCACACCATTACCTGGGCCTACGCCATCGGAAGAGCTTGATGCAAAGAGCAAGGGGCTCGATATCGTAGACACTACACAGGCGAAAGATTCAGCTCGAAATGAGGATGTGAAGCAAGCACCAACTTCAGAGGCGCAACCGCAGGATACACCAGCCACGGTAGACAAATCGCAAGCGAGGGCTACATCAGGCTCATCGTGGTTCTGGTCTTGGAGCAAGGCACAAAACGCACAAGCAAATCCACCCCCTGGAGCTCCACCCGCTGGAGATGCACCTGCGCCATCATCGGATACTGTACCAACAACAGCAACAACTGATGCTGAACCTCCAGAGGCGATACAAGAAACACAAGCATCCGAAACAGCGACACTCAAGACGGCTGAGGGGGCGGTGGAGACTGCTTCCGCCACTAACACCACAACTACACCGTCAAAGCCATCAGCCTGGGCATTCTGGTATAGGGGGGATGCCGAATCTAAGGACAAGCCAATCGAAGGAGAAGCCCAGAAGCATGTAGGCGAAGTGGCTGTATACAATACACCTTCTCAGTCAAACCCAGAAGCAGCGCAATTCAACGAGGCAGAACAGCCGAATACCAACACTAAAGAAACCAAGGAGCCACAACAATCACCACCAAAGGCAGAGTCTCTGGCGAAAAAGTCGTTTGCATCACTCCGCGGACGACCAAAAGCGACTCCAAAAGAAGTGTCAAAGGACATCCCTAGCTCAAGCAAGGCAGTAACACCATCCAGCACTTCACCAGCATCAGAGGTGACAAAATCTGAGCCCGCTCCAGCACCTCAGTCAGTGCCAAAGAAAGCTGTGAAAACGAAACAAGAGCCACCAAATTTACTGTTGCCAGAGTTCCAGACAACTTATCGACTCGTGCAGCAGCCAAGTTTTTGGAAACAAGTTCGCCAATATTTCCTCGGTGGCGAAGCTCCTGCGCCTCATTTACACATCAATCCAGCGCCACCTCGGATTAAAAAAGCCGTCGCGATAGGTGTACATGGCTTCTTTCCTGCTCCAATCATTCAGAAAGTCCTTGGCCAACCTACTGGTACTTCAATACGTTTTGCCAACGCCGCTGCAGCTGCAATCAAGGATTGGACGGAAGCGCGAGGATATTCAACCGAGATCGAGCAAATAGCTCTTGAGGGTGAAGGCTTCATATCAGAGCGTGTGAATACTCTGTGGAAGTTGCTGCTCAACTGGATTGATCACATTAAGCAAGCAGATTTCATTTTGGTTGCTTGCCATTCGCAAGGCGTGCCAGTGGCGATGATGTTGGTCGCAAAGCTGATCCAGTTTGGCTGTGTTAATGCGACGAGAATTGGTGTCTGCGCAATGGCTGGTGTCAACATGGGTCCCTTTATTGAATACAAAACCAAATACTTTGGTCCGACTGCTGCGGAGCTGTTCGAATTCAGCAATCCGAAGAGCTTGGTCAGTCAGATGTATCTCGCGGCGTTGGATGAGGTCCTACGATTTGGCGTACGCATCTTATATGTTGGTAGTATTGATGACCAGCTCGTGTCGCTAGAGGTAGGTCATAGTGAGACTCGTAAACTTTTTGACCTACTAACAATGCCTGACAGTCATCCACCTTCTCGACACTCTCACATCCATACATTTATCGTGCCGTGTTTGTCGACGGTCGCATTCATGCCCCTGATTTCCTCATTCATCTGGTTGGCTTCACTCTCAAACTTCGCAATCTTGGTTTGCCTGATCACGGTCTGATTCGAGAACTATCTCCCGCACTTGCGGGATCATTATATGGTGGCGAAGGACACAGTCGAGTGTACGAAGACCCAGCCATATACGCACTTGCCGTGCATCACGCTCTAGAAACCACCTCACTGCCTGTTCCGCCCCAGCAGCGTCCCAACACGTCAGGCAGTTTCCAGGGCATTAATATTCCTGTCATTGGCGAGAAAGCAGATGTTAAGGATTTGTATAAACTGCGTGTCAAAGATTATGAGCCTTCAGCAACGAGTACGAATCCAAATCCGTTCTTCCTCCCGTGGGCGATGCGCGGGCTGCTGGAAGAAGAATTCGTAAAGAAGGAGTTGGGGAAGGAAGTTGAGCAGTTACTGGGCATGTTCGAAGAGTGGAAGCCCACTGGAAAACAACTGAAAGACATCAAGTTCAGGCTCGAGGTCGTGCGGAGTAAGTTGTGATATGGATTTTGTTGACCTTTGATTGCTGTGTTTAGCGGGCGTACTTTCTTGAAGCATCAGTCTTGCAAAAGAAGGGACTTTGAAGACTCGGGCGTAAAATGGTTGTGGGATTCTGCGATATACCTAGATTCGTCTCCTCGTGCTTGTTTGAAGTATTCATTTAATCTGCAAATCCAATATTGTTTGCAAAATGTACATTTATGCTTCTTGAATCGCTGTATTTCTTCACTCGTGGTGTCTACTCCCTCTCTGGTCATGATCTCATTTACTATATCAATGCTCTTGCCCAGCGCTCACTTAATCATCATAAAAAATCTCTTTATGCCGATGCGTAGCTTCAACCACTGCATTTGCAGCATTGAAATCTGCATCTTCATTAGCACAACTTCCTCCTCATCCCTCCTTCCCCATCAAACTCACCAATCGACGTCCCAAAATCCGTAGCAGCCTGAACCTTTACCGCAAGATTCCCATCTACTTTGCCGATGATCTCTACCGCGTGGCCGACGGCAAGGTGAGAATCCTGTATTTTCCAACATCACGAATTAGTGGCTGCATGCTGTTTGACGAGCGAAGAGTACAGAAATGAAAGAAATGCAAAGGAAGACGAGGGGTAACGTGGAACGGGGAAGAGAAAGTAAACATACGCGGTTCAAAAGCACATCAATGTTACCGCCTGCGTCGATAACAGCAGAGTCGCCACGTAATTGGACGACTTTTCCCAGGATGCGCACGATGCGGTGTTGGAAAGCTGAGAGGTGGGGGGCGAGGATGCGGGGGGTTTGAGGGTGGTCCATTTTCAATATACTTTGTTGTATTTAGGTCTTTTAGGTAGGGTAAGTGGGTGTGTGGAAGGTGAGTTGGACTTGTTCAAATGGCTTTTTGTCAAAGTGGTTTGGGGAAGTTGGACGCGTGTAGGCGCGTTGAGGGGCGCTTAGCGTGGAACGGGGGCACGTGATTGGGGTTACTCACTTTTTACGAACGTGTTGGTTGCTGGTTTGTAGCCAGGATTTTGTTACAATTTAGTAGCTTATTCCGAATTTTACAAGGGCTATCTCAATGCAGTGAAAGAGCTGGAGTAATCAGTGTCTTCGCGTCAAGCACTCTGTCCTGCGTTTCGACTTCTTCTTCTGGTAATCAGTTTGGCCAAGATTGAGGCTGACACTACCACGTGACTATTCTTAATTAGATGTGCGACGAATAGTAAACTTGATGATTTAGATGCTGGTTGGTCTAATTGAATACCTCATTGATTGCCTGAAGCCAGATTTCAGCCCCTGGTACCAACCCTATCAGGTAATATTAAAGTGTCTTACTGCCATAGCTCTCGTCATGTAGCATTGCTGCTCGAAGAGGAACTATCAGTGCGATGGCAAATATGAGCAAGTATGAAGGATGGCAATAACATAGGCGCGAGTTGGAAAGTAAGAGTAGCTTTTGTAATTATAAGTACAATGGTCTCATCACTGCAGACAGCACTTCACTGCATCAATTCTTCTTCTGCTACTAAATAGTCTTCACTTCCTTTTCTTCCAGTTAACATGATTCCTATCGTCTTTGCCTCTCCATTACCAATTGCAAACCATCAAGCTCGGCAAGCACAAAACTCCAGTTCTACTCAACCACCAGTCTCCAGTTCCACGCAGACTTCGTCTTCCACTACCACTAATGGGCAGCCTTCATCGGTACAACTTTCGTGTGCAATGTCGATGGGGCCTTCGTTGACCGTGCCAGTAACTTCAGCCACGATTTCTGACTCCTGGGCTACTCCAACAACTGCATCCACGACCACTGACAACGAAATGCATCCCATGAACTTCGTACCATCTTCAACAACGGCGATGTGGAGTCCGCCAACAGTTCCAACAGCATCAGGTTCGAATGCTTGGATGTACACGCAACCTCCTCCCCTATCCCATTCGACTTCCGACCCAACTACATACACATCAAACGCCCAGCCTGATCATTACAATCAAGATCAACATTATCTAGTTAGGCCTGCTTCTCAACCTCGTTCCGGCCATCCATTTTTTTCTGAGAGAGAAGAGACGCAGTTTGTCAACGATAAATATAACTCAGATGGGCAATAGTAATACCCGTCTTGCATCCGATGTATTTTACTCTCAATAGTTTATCAAGATCAAGTTCTCTGCAGGATCAGAGTGTAAAAGAATTGTAACCATAAATTATTTGGCAGGGACAGATAAAGTCTACAATGAATACACCTTCACATCAAATCTGCCCACATAACAATCTATACCAAGAGACTATTACAAAAGACCGATTTTCCTCTCTAAAGCCTTCCTCTGGCCTAGCAATCCCACAACTTCAAACTAATCCATACCCCACCAATAGAAAAAATCCCCATGCACAACGCCCCACCTCACAACCCACTCCCATGTACGCCCTCACAGCAACAAAAAGTCAATTTGCCTCAACGTGCAAAAATACAGCTCCCCCGGAAAGGCTCGAACTTTCAACCTCCTGATACCTGCTAAGCAGCTTAACAGTCAGACGCGCTAGCCAATTGCGCCACGGAGGATATGAGCTGAATTGCTCGTGGCTTGGACACGTGATTTGAGCAACTCTGACTTTACATACATTACATACAATGCTAGATATCTTCAAAATATCCTGAAGCCTTGATTTTGAAGGTAAAATTGAGTTGGATGGGGTGGCGGGGCGTTTGCAATACGCGGTGTGGGTCTTTTGCTCGCTTACATGTGGGCTAAGATGGTGGGACGGAATAGATATTACATGGGGGTTTGTTATTTCTTCCGGTGGGATTGGAAAGGAAATATGGGGGTATATTCTATATGCCTGCTATGTTTATTTGCTGCCAATAAACAGATTTGATTTCGCACCGAGAGGTTGCTCTCAAGAAGGTGGTCCGCCCGTTGTGCTGCCAAAAATTATGTTGGAAGTGTGCCAAGTCATGTCCCGTCATTGTGATAAAGTCGAAACGTTCAAGACTTCTTGCCCCTCTTCTTTTTGGAGTCCTTGGAAGCAGAGTCTGCCGCTTTGATCTTGAACTCATCGCTTTCGAGATCAAGGTGTCCACGGAATATGCTGTTGGGAAGGAGATCCCTGTTATAGCATACCATACCCTCTTGCATCAGCTTCTCTGCCTCTGCATCGCCTTCATCTAAAGCGAGTACAATGACGTTTCCAGTTTTGTCCAACCTCTTCCTAGAGACTTTCTTTGCGCCTGCTGCAAGGCAGACTTGCTCAATCTCGCTGAAGGTCTGGTAAGCAGATTGGAGATTGTTGGTGAAGTGAATCGTGTAGTCTTCAAAGGGAGTCTGTGGTTGGCCTAAGATGTCTTTTAGGCTAAAATTCCACTCTTTCTCTTTGGCTGGAGCAGATGGCTGGTACGCTTCTACAGCAAGGAAGTGGCCAGCCTTTGCAGAGTCCAACAACCATTTGTCGGTCACTATAGGAATACCTCCAGCAATAGCTCGGAGCACTTTCGGGGTTTTGTGCAGATCACCATCCCGGGTGCTATAATGAATCAGTGTACTTTCTTGACATCATTGACACAGGAGGAGATGCTTACCACAAGATATTGAAGCCATCTTTCATGGTAACAGCGAGAGAACCACCTTGTTTCTTCAAAAACTTTATAGCTTGATGCTTGTCCGTAATGCTTGAACTGCTCAGAGCGACGCAAGGTGTAGGACCTTCATAAAGCTCAGCTATTGCAGTTGGGTTGGAACGCTGTGAGCTTCTCTGTGACCGTGACGGAGATGCAGCTTGAATTTCCATCGCCGTATCGGCTTCAACCTTTTTCTTTCGACCCTTTGTGACTGGTGCAGTGTCGACCACGACGTTACTCGAGATACTATCTTGAGTGCCATTGTCATTCTGCTCTGTTGTCTTGGTTCTTTTGGTTGACCGACTTCTTACTTCCAAACCATGGCCTGGCTTTTCTCCAGTTGGGCTTGAACGCTTCCTGGGAACAACGACCTTGGGTTGACGACTGCGCGTTGGGATGTCATCTGATGCATCATCCATAACAAGAGTCTTAACTTCAGTCGGAGGAGAAGCAGTGTTGTTGCTATTGTTTATTTCTCTCAACGATTCCTCTTGGCCAGCGGATTGTTGAACACCTTTGGCTGAATTAATCTGTGATTCGCCAGTACGAGCCGTAGAATACTGCTGATTGTGAACGTGGCTCGCGTCTGTTGGTGAAGGTGTTTTTTCTGGGGATTCAGAACGTGCCATATCCATATCCATCAAATCAGTCCGAGCTGTGGTAGGCGTCTCTTGGACCAAAACTGAGCGCTGGTGTGACAGTTGAGGTGTAGTATCAACCTGCTGAGACTTGCCTTGGGTTGCCTTGACTGCCGTGATCGTAGTATCGAGATCTTCATCCTCGGTGTCTTCCTCTGGAGTCTCAACAGGGGCCTTGACGATATCCGTCGTTTGTCCATTGGCAGCCTCTGTAGCGGAGGAATTGACTTGAACCTCCGATGGGTCCCAATTGCAGGTCAGACTAACGGCTGATCTTGAAGATCGGATCACATCTCCATGTCGCAAGAAGACGACTTCTGAGTGGTCGCCAACACGCGGCTGCAGCTGGTATTTTTCGACCCGTGGATCATTTGCTGCTGCAGGATGTCCAACATGTGCCTGGCCAGGAACAATGCTAAGGCTATCAACAACTGCTTCTAGTTTCGCGCCCCATGGCCCAATACCTAATAATTTTGAGTAAAGGTAAAAAATCGAAGTCGCAAGGTATACTGACTAATTCGGCCAAGTTCAGTAAAACCACTCTGACGGAGCTCTTGCACTACCTTCAAGCCTGTCGACCCTAGAGCCTGTACAATATGTACAATACCCTCTTTCGGCAGACTCAAAGTTTTTGTTTGAGTCGCACTCGCGGCCGTTGACGTGAGGAGCGTCCAGCCCATTTTTGGGTGACAGTTGGCAGGTTGACGCGTCGTGGCAAATGAACAAGAGATGGAAACGCGCTGTCACGAGGGACCAGGGTCATGGGTGACGTGCATTAAGTGATCACTAGCACGACGCTAAGCCCAATTGGGAGTTCATCTCCCCATCTCAAGTAACACGGCGTGCTCTATCCACCGTGCCACCCTTCCACTTTACTTCCTCTCTACCTTGGCATCATTACTATCAATTCCTTGAAATGAATTGTTCAGGACGTACTTCTCGAATTATGCATGGTCGGCGACAGCCTATCCACAAATCTCAAAGCCTTGGCCATTGCTGAAGCTGAAGAACAATAGTAAGAAAAGCGCGCTATCCCCTCTCGGTTACTTCACAGACTGCAAACAGCAATATTCAAGTGCAAGGTACAATCTACGTGTATGCCTAAACTGATCTTCAAGACAGGAGACAGTACTGACGTGCTTTGATTGGATGTGAACCACTAGCCGTAGTCGCCCACGGAGAAGCTACCATGGGTGTAGGAGACAGAACAATGGTAAGAACCTATGTGTTTCAGAAACTCTGGAAACATGTCACGATAGAGTGAAATTATGATATTAGGGCATGTGGATCAGGCGGCGGCGTGGTGTTTGAGTTTGGCTACTATTGTTCTTGCTGCGCAACTACAACAGCTGGGCACTGGCAGTACAATGGTTACAGCAAAGTGATGATATTGTACGCCGGTAGCTATATCAACACCTGTTACCACTCTTGTTGGATTTTTGGCTTCATCGCACCTTCTCAATCCCCAGAGTGCTCCTTCCTCCCTTTAACAGCTCCACAAAACCATCTATTCTCCAGCTTTTACACCCGCCGCCACCACCACCTTCTTTGTTCACCTCTACCCTATCAACTCAAGCTTTGTCTTCTGTGAAGACAAGCTCTACGGGAGGCGCCGCAACTCAAAAACTACTATCTTCAGATCCTCCATTGCAGATCAGTTCAGTATGGAATCTGCTTCCCTGCCCCCGGATTTCGATGCTTGGAAACAGCAAGTCAACCTCACAAGCCCAGATGGCAGTCTATTCGCCGTCAATATGGAGGACTTCAACATGATCCGCCTTTACGCTGGCCGTCTGGGGATCAACTACGGAAGTCAAGTTGGCGCATCCATTATGCTTCTACTTGTACTCTTTCTCTTGACTCGATCAGAGAAGCGAAGGTCGTCCATCTTCGTCATCAACGCGATCTGTCTGGCTCTCAACACTGTTCGATGCATCCTTCTCGCCTGCTATGTTACCAGCACCTTGTTCAACCCGTTCTTCCAGTTGACAGGTAACTGGTCTCATGTCGCAAGTGGGGATATTGCCTCAACCACTGTCGCCAACATCTTGACTATTATCATCACTGTTCTCATCATGGTATCACTAAGCCTCCAAGTTTGGGTCGTTTGTGTTACAACGGTACCAGTGCAACGCTATATTATCATGGGTGTTACTACAGTCATGGCTTGTGTTGCGACTGGTTTCAAGGCTGCATTTCTCATTCTTACCATCAAGCAATCCATCACTCATGGTAACATGGAACGCTACAAGTACATCGTCGCCACGTCGTACATCACACAAGCCGCTGCAATCTTCCTTTTCAGCTTTGTATTCACGTACAAGCTTGGCTACGCCATCATGCAACGCCGCCGTCTGAACATGCCTCAATTTGGCCCAATGCAGATTGTCTTCATCATGGGATGCCAAACCATGTTGATACCAGGTACGTGCTTCAAGCATCCTCTATCAAACCCAGACTAACAAGACTTAGCTATCTTCTCACTGCTCCAATTCCGCGACGACGTCACCGAACTCGGCGTCATAGTCACCACAGTCGTCTGCATCTTCCTCCCCCTATCCGCCATATGGGCCGGCGTAGTCAGCGAAACGATTCCCGCAGGCAGTGGCCCAGACTCCCACCGCCGCCTCATACAAAGCGAGTTTTACCGCTCAGCACCTTCATCCACAGCCAGCAGCAACGCAAGCAACACCCTACCTGGAAAACCCCGCCAATTCAGCGTCTGCACCTGCTCCTCCAACCCCAAGAGCCCCAACAGCACCACTACTACAACCCCCTCCCCTCGTGACAAGAGCATGCGAATGTACGACGACGAAAATATTCGCATCACTCGCGACTTTGGCATCGACCACAAAGACGCTTCGAACGCTGTTTGATATTCATCCCTGCCCTGCCCTCATTTTTCTCCCTAGACTTCGTACGCACCCCGGAAAATCGCTGGATCTCATATTCCCCCCCATGCAACTTCCTCGATATGAAACACGTTCCCCATCTCGCATCCGTCCATCGCCTACGGAAACACGTCAACGTTTCATAAGGCTTGAACTCGAACGTCAAGGCTCCTTTGACGGCTGTAACTTTTCTTTTGTCGGGTCCGTCGGGGGCCGCGGGACGGGGCGTGTGGGGAATGTGGGTGTGCGGGTTTGGGGTGCGGGATTGTGTGGTAAGGGTTAGGTGCTGATGGGTATTTTCATATTTACATTGTTTACATAGTATGGCTTCTAATGGGGTATTTCTAATTTTCAAACATGGGATGTGCGTGGATGGGAGATAGAGATGGAGAAGGGTTTATTCTTCGATAGATATACATATGTGGTACTTCACTTCAACTTACTTCAACACAATTCAATCAAATTCTTACACTTGTCACTCAAAAAAGTCTTGAAAAAACATATCGCATGTATTAAATGCTTTTTCTTCATATTCATATTCATATTCATATTCATTCAACTACATAGTATAGCACCTATGTAAACAGCATACCAACCAACACAACGCAGCCCAGCCATCCATCCAGACACATCAAAGCGCCCTTGCCCATCCATGGCGCCATTGATTCACTAGGAAGTATGGCAGTTTGCCAGAACACAGCCCGCAAGCAAGTAGTTTCGCTAGCAATATGCACACAAAGTCATATACAATCCACACCACACCCAGCCCATCCAAAAAGCAAACTTTCTTTGAGCAAAGAAAAAAGCCACATGCAGCTTCTCGTTCGTACGGCGCTTTGCCTGGCTGGTGGCGAAAGCAAAAGCAAAGAAACACGGGAGTGGACTCTTGAGATGGAGAGCTCAAATTTGCCGCCCAGCACACTTCTCAGTCGTGGCGCATGCAAATAGAAAAAAGGAATCAGAGTAGAAGTAGAAGAGGGGACGCCAGATAGCGCGAGAGAGAGGGAATTGATGACAGTGGGAGTGTTTTGAATTTTCCTCTTTCGGGTGGATGGTGTCTATTGCTTATTGCCGCACGGTGGCGGCCGGGTATAGTACTATGTTCAAAAAAGATATGAGGGTTGATGGTAGTAGTCCCCAGGGGGGACAAAGAAAAAAAAAGAAAGGGTGGCAATTATGTGGACAAAGAAAATAAGGAAGCGAGGAGGGCTAGTCGTCTTTTACGCTTGAACTGACGTAGCCATCGTCGACATCGGCGACTTGGTCTTTTGGATTGAGGCCTACAAGCGTTTCGGATGCTTTGGTGTAGGTAGTGACGAGTTGCGATTTGACCTTGTCAGAGAGGCCTGCACGCTTGACGGTCTCCTGGTTGAGCCATCTTCTCAAACTGGATGCGATGCGCTCCAATCCGGCACTCGTATCAGCCTGTAATTTCTTGTCTTGCAAGAATTGCGTGAGGACCTTGTGTGCGGCGACAAAGGATAGTAGTGTGATGGTATCTCCAGGAAGGTAGCTTTTATTGATGAGATCAACAGCGCGCTGGCGTGCTTCGGATGAATCGAAGGTGATGAGTGACAAGCATTTCGCGTATGTGAGGGCTTTTCGCATATCAGTTGCTACGGGAGCGACGTCCACGGCGTTCATGAGACCGCTTGTGGTTGATGATGCTGATGTTGGGAGAGCCTTCATGGCAATATCGATGCACTTGTCGCGGTCATCATCTTTGATAACAGCTTGTGCAACAAGAGCACGAAAGTGGGCTTGAGAATTAGGTGGAGCGGCCTGGAGGGCGAGATCAAGATCAGACAGAACACTGTCCTTGGACGAACTGCTCTTCGCAGCCAGAGTGCCTTGTAGACCTCTCTTCAATGTCAAGGATGAATACCAAGCAGCGAGAGCATCCAGGGGTGATGAAATGGCAAAGTCTTCCACAACACCATCCATAGAAGGGTCAATGATGGTCTTTTCTGCACTCGGCCTGTTCCATGCAAGGTTGTAGGCGCGTTGCACAATGGTGGGAACCAATACATCATCACACTCCTGCTCGATGAGAGCAGCCAGGTGATCTGGCAATGGCGCAATAGTACCGTTCTTGGTGTTTGCGGCAATTCGGTGCTCACTGCGAGCCATGTTCCAGTAGCTTCGAGCCAATTTTGCGCTGAGTCTGTCAACAACTGCCCACGAACCAAGACCAATATTGGCAAGTTCCCAAAGCAGAACACGAATGTGTAGCGCCTTGAGCATGAGAAGGGCAGGTGTATCTGGCAAAGTACCCGATGCCATCAATGTCAATACCAAGCGACTCTTGTTGATCTCTGCATCTCCTCCGGTGAGTTGGGCATCGAGCGCGATTTCCCAGGCCTTGACGCGAGCAGCCTCCTGTTCTTTTGTGATGCTGGTGAGATATGCGTATCCATGCCAGCCAATAATTTTGCGTGTGCTAAGCTTCAATGTTTTCAAGCCTAATGCTGCCACCTCGAGAATAAAGTTGTGTTGAGGAACCCAGACAGTTTGAATAGCGGTAAGCCATGCCTTGCGACGAAGGTCAATGGGCGATGCAAGCGATGGCACAGGACTGAGAAGAGCGGCTGGCGCAGCCTTGCGCTTGGATTTTGGCTTGAAAGCGAGAAGGGGTGCAACCAGGTAGAAGAAAGCGCCAAAGACTAGCAGCAGTTTCGCCAATGGCAGTTGAGCAGTTGATGCTCCTAATGATATACGAGGAGCAAGAATGCCAGCAAGATTGACTGGTAATGCGAACAAGCCACGACCGGCTGGCTCTTCCTGTGAATTCTCACGTTCGACCAAGCCTTCGAGGATCATAAGGCCAGCCAGTGAGCCGACCATGAGTTTGCCCATCATGGCACCATTGCGACGTCCGGCCACCATGGGAGGTCCTGGCATCGCTTGACGCCCATTACCGGCATAGTGCGGGTAGGCGTGTGCGTAGTGTTGTTGTGGGGGAAGGCCTCGCTGAAGAGCAGCAATGTTTTCAGGAACAGGAATCATGCCTTGTGGTGGACCGTTCATTTGGAGTCCGGATGCAAACGGATCTTCTTGATATCTGGAGCCATCGGGCGTGTTCAAGCCACCATGTAACGACATTGGGCCTGAGATGGCCATCTTTTCGTAGCTCTCCACTCGGGTCTTGAGGGTGTTGATCTCATCTTGCATGCGTTTGTTGCGCTTTTCCAAATGTCGAATGTACTCTGTTGCTTTGGATAAGACAGTAGCCTTGTTGAGCTTGTGTGCAGGTGTAAGGCCCTCAAGATCCTCTGGGTCGTCGTCTTCCTCGGTACCATTCGGCCGGGACATGACACGGAGACTGGGAACACCTGAATATCGAGTCAGTAATGGGATAGGTAGATGCATCGCGGGAAAAACATACTATCACGAAGCGCAGCGATTTTATCGTTGAGATTTGTCCGATACCTCTTTTCAATCATGTTGTGCGCCGTCTTCTTGGGTGGCTGGCCCTTTTCCTTTTTACCGGCAGGCGCCGAGTCGTCGTCTTCTTCATCGTCTTCTGATGGAGATTTCCTCTTCTTGGTACTAACAACAGGCTCTGGTGATGAATGCGACGATGATGAGCTGGCACGTCCAGTGTTGAGTGAGGTTGGGCTGTGATGTAGGCTGGGGGTGGATACAGGAGGAGCAGGAGCGACGAATCCTGATGGGTCAAAGCGCGAGGGTGAGAAGAACGCGCTGTCGCCCATTGCTTGTTGTTGCTGTTGCTGGGTTTGGGGTGGTGGTTGTTGTTGCCACACAGGTGGAGAATAGAAGCCATTATTTTGTTGTTGTTGTTGTTGTTGTTGTTGCTGCTGTTGTTGTGCATCTGTAGGAGAACTCAGAGGGTTGCCATTAAAATCAAATGCAGGCGGCATGTCGGCGGTTTGGCCAAATGTGAAGGGGATGGACGTTGATTGGGAGTACATTGGGGCAGATGACATGGGCACACTGGCCGCTGGTTGCATAGATTGCGACGACTGTTGCTGGGAGAGAGAGAGGATGTTGTTGAAGGATGGTGGTAATGATGCAGGATGTTGTTGGGAGGCTTTGGGGAAAGCAGCGGATGCTGGGACAGGGCCGGGCTTGGTGTCGACGTTTTGGGGCTGCTGAGACACCGCAGCGGGGTCAAACTGCATCCACTCGTTCCAGTTGGACGTATCATCGGCTGTGGCAGGCAACGTCATATCGTCGCCTGCCGTGGTGAGCCAAGGGCCGCGCATGGTGCTGTTGGTGAAAGGAAAGTCGCTGGCCAGCATGGGGTCTTCCATGCCAGAAGCGTTGAGCTTGGGGGAGGGTGGCGACGGGCGAGGGCTCTTGGGAGGGAACTGGTAGTTGTCAAAGACGCAGTACGGGCCGACCTAAAAGAAGGAAGCATGTGAGTTAGCACATCAACGTCCCACACAAGCACCACGGATATCCGTCGCAGAGGTGAAAGAGAGAGCACGCACGGCGATTCTCTCCAGCTCTAGCCCGTCATCAGGGCTGGCATAAGGATCAGAGGCCATGTTCGGGCGAGCGAGGGGGTGGGAAGTCTTGTCGGCGAGCTGACGCTGCAAAAGCGCGCGCGCAGCAGCAGGCGACGGCGACAGCAGGCGGGCAGAGCAGAAATACAAGAAAGCAAGACAGCACGACAGACAGCGAGCAGGGGCGTGTATACAGGAGGCCGTGGGCACGACAGCAGAGAAGGGGCGTCGTCTTACCAGCAGTGGGAGAGCCACAGATCAGATCATGCCATTCACCTCCACACAGGCAGTGCTGATCGATCAGTCGTCCAGCGACGGGCGCCTTTTGCGCTTGGATCCGGGGCACACAGTCGACTTTGCAAGCAGGGCACAGCTGGCGGGCTGCAGATTTGCGCGACCAGCCGGGATCCGCCAGAGTCGAGGGGATGGATGGGGATTGGTGTTGCTCGATTGGGGGTGGGAAATCGTACGATGGTGGTCTGACGACTCGGAAGTGAAAGGGGACCGGGGGCTTAGAGCGTCGAGGGCCTCAACAGCGCGGTGGGAGCGTGGGTAGGACAGCGACGCCGTGCAACAAAAAGCGAACAGGTTCGTGGGAGACTGAGGGCAGCGCGGGGAGGGAGAGGGAGGCGACGGGCATATGAATGTGTGGTCGTGCGAAAGACGTCGGATGCGGGATGGGATGGGAGGGAAATGCTGGGCGAAACAAGCGTGATTTGCAAGTCGGCGTCTGGTAGTGACTGACAAACGGGCTTTGACACTGGCGCGCCTCTCCGCCCAAAAAAACCCCGCCCGCCAGTTGCGTTGACAGTGACAAGACACCTTGGCGCCGCCTGTGCTGCTTGCGCCCAGAGGGGCAAGGCGCCTTCCTGCCATCCCCCAAGCATCGTCGAGTCCACCGTCACCTGCGCCACACCTCTTCACCCTGCCACAATGCCACCATGCCACCACCCACCTTAGCAAAGCACAAGCACATGCTCGCTCGACGATCTCCCGCTGCCCACGCTGCCTGTCGCCTGTCGCCTGTCGCCTGTGTCCAGGGCCCTGCGCCCGTCGTTCGGTGGAGACGCCCTGCCCTGCCCTGCCCTGCCGGCCGCCCCTCCGCAGCTTCAGATTACTGATCGCAAATTCTCCGCCCGCTGCTAAGACCAGCATCCTGCATATCTGCACACAAGCGCTGACTTTGCACGCTGAACCTACCGTCGCCTTCTAGAAAACCTCGACGTGTCCCAGCACGCCCCGCTCGCTCGGGCCCAGCTTGCTTCGAGATGCTGCACTCCTCTGCCAAGCGATAGCCGACCGATGCATCTGGCATAACCCTACGCCCTTGTTTTCTTTGTACGTCAGGTACCGATCGCTAATTCTGCTACCTCTGGTCATCCGGCTGGCCCTTCTGCATCTGGCCTTGCTCTGCATGCTGATCCTGCTCAAAATCGAGATCTAGCCGACTGATGGACTTGGCTGGCTCGCCGCAAACGTCCATGTTTCCCCAGATTGATGACATAAATATAACAACAATTTCTTCCTAACCCAACCCTACTTAGGACTGGCTGTATTGCGGCTGAAAATATATCCGCTTCGTACGAACACGTATCAACGTCACGACTCCCATCCTGTCTAGCTCAGCAAACATGCAAATCAGCTCATTCCCATACAACTGTGGCGCAGGCAGCTATACGAATTGCTACCATGACTAACAAACCACAATGTGACCAGCTTAAATCTTCCTCTCGGCTGTTCCTCGGTCTCTCTATCAACATCACTTCATGAAAGCTCGGCTCAGCATTCCGACCCTATAGACATCTTCCCTAACAACATAATTGGTAAACTGCATCGTCGATCGACAAAGAACATGAATTGCACCGTCGATGGATGTTCATAACGTCCACACATCCTTGACGCTTTCATGCTGCCTCTGACGATTATCAGTCATCTTGTAGCTGTTGATATTCGCACGATCTTCTTTGAGATCGAGACGGAGTTATCAATCACCATCCGACGGTCATGCGTGACTGGCCTGACAATACAAGATGAGTTTGAGAGGGGTAATGCGTATGATTATCCATCAATGAATGTGAACGACTTACATTTCCGCGGAGTAGTAGTTGACAGTAGAGCATTCATTCAGAATCAATTTTTTACTCAAGTTATTTTGTAATGTAAACATAATATCACACGTCTTCCTTCTTGATAATGAAATCCCGTAACAATATCTATTCCTCATCTCTGATTATAATCAACATACCCATAAGACATACATATATACTCTTACTATATTCCACAAAATCTTGAAGTATTCTTCACTTCCTACATGCACGTGGATCTTCATATAGTTTATCAAAGATTGTACACGAATCATAGTAGCCTTGGTCATGATTGCATTAAGAAATAACAACTTCATCTTTACAAGATCAAGTTGTATTCACCCTCGTTGTCATTAACAATAATCCCACATCCGTTCACGCGTGCTCATTTGCTAGATTCAATTTGCTTGTTCGCCAGCGCTCGTTTATATCATTCAATACAAGATACTGGACATCAGTGACAGGTTTGTAGTGTCTATGTTGAAATGAGAGGATTAGGGGTTGATTCTTGTGGGATTGGATACGGCTTGAAAGGGTTTTAGTAGTTCTAGGCTTCTGTGTAGGCAATGAATCAAGGGTTTATTTTGGGCGTTCAAGTAAAATACTCTGCGTTGAATTGCTCAATCTATCTACACATTCATGACTATTTGGATCTTTACTTTAACTTGATTCAGTTTTTCTCTCATCATGTACTCTTTTATTGATTCTAACTCTACTTTGACGTTCATTTATGATTGGTTATTGCTTGAAGTATCCTACTCATAAGCTATGTCTAGTTTAAGTATACGAATTTATCTACGTTCGTTTTCTGCGTAAGTTTATAGATATACACGTCAAACATGCAGCATGAATAAGGCATCATTGGTCTAGGAATACACTTGTATAATCTCGAGTGTATTAAATTAGACCCAAACGACTCATATACTCATCTCGCCAAACCGAGACTTGTGACTTCATTTCTGATTCGAACCTTTTCGTAAACATCACCAACCACTATAACACAGCTCCTCCCCATCCATTCGAAAAAAGCAACCGAGAACTTAGGTTGAGACGTGTACATATCTTCCCTTCTACCTTCGCGACACAATTACATCATTAGCCATACTTTATTCAAAGTCAAGTTTGAATCCCAACCCAGGTAAGCGATGGAAATCAATCACTAGCTAAATGTACACACGTAACGTCTCCGCCACTCCTTCGAAAATGTACATGGCCTATCCTCTCCATTGTCCCTTACTTACCCTATACTGAATCATAATCTAGTTTTGTGTCTCTTCCCATTACCTTTTCCCATCGTGCATCTATCGTATCACCACCACACTAGATAGACGTTCAAAGACCTTTCTGTTAGATCCTTATTATGTTCATTGGTATCCCGACTTCATCATACTACCAGCTCACGTCAAATAGGTCCTTTGTACTCGATATAAGCACTCGAACATACTGTTTTTCTTACTTGTACTCCAACACAAAATCATGGAAATAAACAAGCAAGCAAGATATCCAGATCTACGTCCATATTTACATACATCTTTGAATAAAACACAGGGAATTACCGATCAGGAGCGGCGTTTCCGTGTCGAGTTTTCATGTCGTGTGCATATATGTAGAGGTAAATATAGCCAGACAAACCTTCCTTATACGTATCCCCATGTTTACTAATAACCACATATCAACAAACAATATTCTCGTTGAATACTCCGTAACATCAATCTCCACGTCTCGAGTTTCGAGCGACTGTCGCCGTCACTATCACGTATCCATCTCCCTTATCTCCATCCCGTCACCTATGCATATACTTGCATGCATGCAACTGTGTTTTTGATCTCATACTTACTCCCCAAACCAGCACTTCCACTTTCAGCAGCACCAACACCAACATCACCACTGATTTCTCAACATCTACATCTCCTCTCAGCACCGCCATTTCAACGAGGAATTCCAGTCCCCGCTTCCCATCGCCTTTTATTCACCTACCTTACATACTCCCAGCTTCCCAACTCTCCAGTCCAGTCCAAACCAACCCAGTCCTGACCTAAGTCCCAAGCAGACCGCTGTACTTCCTCCCATCCCCCCTCCTCACCTTCAACCAGAATGAAAAAAACGAGGCCAGAGTTCAGGAGATACAAGACCCTTCGCCATTCCTTCCCCCACCCCTTATCCTTATCCTTGTCCTCATACGAAGCCAAACCCTGCCAAACCCATCAGGCCCGCTCTCAAGCACAAGGACGAGGATTACGGGGCGCAGGGCAAGCATGACCCTGAAAGCCCAGGCCAGTACGTGGGGAAGAAGAAAAGAAAAACAAAGAAAAAGAAAAGAAAAAGCACTTTACTCCGCCTTGCCCTGCCCTGCCCTGTCTCTGACTCCGTCTCGTCTGTGTACATCTTGGCTGTTGTACGCCGGATAACAAATACCCATTCTGCACGTCCACCCATCTACACATCTGCACAGGTATCTGCATAGTGAGGATAAAGATTTAT